>JAPMLY010000151.1:0-195000 GCA_026401115.1 Tetraselmis chui
GGAATTGGATATGCAAACCTCTAGATTCAAATCAATCTGACCATTTACCCTAGGGCACGTTTTGCCAGTAACCTAAAGCCAAAGGCTTGCACAGCCAAAATTAGTGTTGCGGGGGGGACGGAGTGAGCCAGCCGAAGAACCGCCAAGCAGCATGTGTTGGGGTCATGGTGGGGTCAATATATTTGCCCTCGGTCACAGAGTTGTTCTTGGCCCAGCCACCCATATACTTGATTACGGGGAGGGGCGCGACGATGCAGCTGGCACCGGACGCCGCGCCTTTCCGTAGGCTGTGCGATGTCCATTTAAAACCGGCGGGCGCGGACGAGTTGACAGTGAAGAGGGCGAGGGAGAGCCAGGCGGAGATGGTGGACGCGGCACCCCAGTCGGCGGAAGTTTTTGAAGGTGAGAAACTCCAGAAAGCGAGCGGGGGTGGCTTGTTGTAGAATTTAGTGCAGAATGTCGCGCGGTGTTCCGTGTAGTAGTCGAGCAAGTCCGCCAGGACTGGGTTGGCGGCGACAGGGATAGCGATAACCTGTTTTTCGCTGGCGTCGCGGCGCTGGTCGCCTTTAGATTTCCGTACGAACAGACAGATTTGCTGCGAAGGTCTGTCGACGATTAGGTCGCCTGTCTGGCAGCGGGCGCCAGATTGTGCTCGGCAGAAAAAGGTATAATTGACGCAAACACAGAGGCAAGCCCTGAAACGTTGCAGCTTGGGGAGTGTAGCAGGTGTCCACGGAAGGGTGACGCGTAGTGTGTCGGCGGCCAGTAGGATGTTGAGGGCGACGGGCGCGGGTAGAGGGAGGCGCGTGGTGGCGGGGATTAGGCGGTGTTGCAACACTTCGAGGCCACGTCTGGCGTCCGCCATTAGGTCGCCCACGGCAATAGGCTGGCGCTGGTGGTCTCGAAAGAACTTGTTGACTGCAGAGAAGTAGGGTTGCAGGGAGCTAGCGGCGACCGTGCCGAGCAGGGCTAACCACGCGATGTAGCGTACCATGGTAGCCGGAGTGGCCTGTAGTGGGGCGATATTTTCATGTGTACAGAAAATAAAAATTGCCGCAGCGCGCTGTCGTAGCTCGAGTACGTAGAGGGCGCTAGGGAGTTGCTGAGTAGAGCGACCGCTGTAACCCCTAGTTTGTCAGTTCCTAGAAGGTCTTGGAAAGTTTCAGCCAGATCGGCGGACCAGGGCGCCGGTGCTGCTTCGGGGCGTAGGCCGTAGCGGGGCGGTCCTGTGCGCAGAGGCGGCACGCGCTGTACATGGGCATTTAATTGTTGCGGGCGAAGCGCTCGCCCAATCGTTCCGCTTCGGGTGTAGAGCCACGAAGGGGTTAGAGACGAAAGGCCACGATGCTCCACGCGGGAGGCCCTACCCCCTCGGGCTTGCCGCGCCTGCCGGGAAAGAATAGGTTGCGCGCCGCTGGGAAGTGTAGAGTTTCGGTGGCCAGCCGAGCGAACGCGTGGTACCACGGTTTGTTGGGCCAAAAGGGCGCGATGACAGTGGCCGAGGCTCGAGCTTGGGCGAGTTTGGCGGCGAGGGCAGGGAGGGCAGACCAGGGAGGGTTGCAGTAGTTGTTTTCGCGGCGCCAGGCGTCGTCGGAGAGGCGTAGGCTGTCGACGTCCTCGCACCGGGGGTCCCGCCAGCGGGCGTTGAAGCGGGGTAGCTGCGCGTTGAGCATAGATGCGAAACGGTCGATCGTGTGAGGCCCCCACCGGCGTTGAAGGTGGGCGAAGCCACGGGGGTTGAGCTGCCAGTCCTCGCAATCCAACTCGCGGCTTAGCGTGTCGGCCCATATGTTGGCCGCTGAGCGGATGTAGCGCGGCCGGATGTTGATGTCGTTGCTGTCGAGGAGGTACCATAGGCGTCGGAGTTCGGCCATCATGGCGGGCGAGCGTGAGGTGAGCTTGGTGAGGGCGGCGGCCACCGCCGTGTTGTCCTCGTGTAGGAGGACTTGCCGGCCTCGGAGCTGTGGTAGGAAAGATTCCACCGCGTGTCGCACCGCTCGAAGTTCCTTCCACGTAATGTGTTGATGGCGGTCGGTGGAGTTCCAAAAGCCGCGAGCTTGATAGTTGGAGTCCTCGTTTAGAACGGCAGCCCAACCATAATCGCTCGAGTCGGCGTGGAGGTAGGCGGTCTCGATTGGCTTGTAGATTGACCGGCCGTTGTGTTGAGTGGGGACCGTGCGCCACCACTCGAGGTCTTGGCGTATTGAAATTGAAATTGAAATTGTTTACAACATGTACCGTATGCGCCGGTTTTTCACCAAAAAAGCCGGATGCGTCGGCTGCTGTCTCTGGGCCCTCCCAACTACGTCAAACAGGGAACTTACAAGTCAGGGCTAGACCGTGAACCTCCTGTGTCCAACCTCTCCAAGTGTGGTCGGGGGTTTTACTCCCCCCCGGGGAGGGTCTGGAGTGGTTTAAAGGTGGTGTGCAAGAAGGGGCATGAGGTAGGTCTTTATGCGGATGCTTGGCGAGTGGTCTTGCGTGATTTGGTGCGGTAGACGAGGAGGAGATAGTGCAGCCATTGGACGGTGTGTGTATGGAGGGTGGAAAGGATGCGAGACGTGTCTAGGCGAGTTTTGGTGATGAGTTTGTCCGGAGGGTCGGTGCGGAGGGTGAGTAGGGAGGTGAGACTTTCGATGGTGGATGAGTGCGGTGTGCCCGTGCGGCTCATGACTATGGGTAGGATGTCGACTTCGGTACCCGGCCAATGGTTGCGGATGGCGTTTGCGAGGGGTGTGTATTTGTTCCTAATCAGGCGGGTTGTGTGTGAGAGGTTGTGGTCGGTGCAGTATTTCCATTCCCCTATCTGAATTTTTTTGATAGACGAGTATCTACGGCGGCCGTTGTTGTGGCCAACGAAGCGGGGTTCGAGGAGGCGTATGAAATCGGGTTTATGTGCCGGGGGACGCAGCTCAGGCGGGAGGATGTCGGAGGGGAGTATAGCGGGACAAGAGGTTAGGGAGTCGGTCGAGAGACCTTCGTCAGCATCAACAAGGCGGGTAGGCATGTGGGAGGGGTGTGGGGGATGGCAGTCAAGAGGGGTGTAGGAGGTGGTGGGGTGGGGGAAAGACTTGATGGGTTTGTTACCGAAGTCTGCAGTGATAGTTTCCCATCGACCTCCATTGTGGCGTTCGAGGAGAGACATGAGGAGTTGTAGCGCGCTGTTGTGTCGGTCCTGTCTCAGGCCAGACATGGATGGGCAGTTACCGGCCATGTGGCCGTTGCTGGTGAATTGGCCACACATGGGACATCGCAGGGTGGGATTGTGTGTGAGGAGGCGGGTGTTGTGGACGCCCCAAATGAATTCTTGTTTGTGGGTGAATTGTGTGTTGGTGAGTGTTGAGTGTTTTTTGTGGAAGGTGAAGTCGGCACCGTCCGCCGCGGCGCGGGCGAGTAGGGCGCCGTGTTTGGATGATTGCGAGAGGGGTGTAAGTGTGTGTTTGCAGCTGTGTGTGTGTGCGTCGGCTTTGAGGTTTGTGTATATGTGGGGTATGGGTTCGCCTTGGGTTTGTGGTATGAGGGTGTAAGGCCAGGTCCAATGTCCAATGGACACCTCCGAGCCTGTGGTGTATGTTGTATCTGGCGGGTGACCATCAGCGACCTGGTTAGCGAGTGTGTCTGCTAGTTCGTTGCCGGGTGAGTGGTTGTGTGCTTTAATTTTACCTAGATGTGTGCGGATGCCTGCGTCGCATCGGGTTTTGAGGGTGTGTGTGATGGAGAGGAGTGTGTCTCGGTGGATGTTGTGCCTATAAGCGGAGGGGCAGTTAAGGTAACCTTGTATGAGGCGGAGGGAGCACGCACTGTCAGTAAGGAGGTGGGTATGTCCTAGTTGGAGGCCTATGGCGATACCAGCTAGTTCGGCTCGATTAATGGTATGGGAGGGGGGGGTAGAGGTCACCAGGATTCTGATGTTGGTGCCCGAGGCGGGGTGGGTAGCTGCTGCTCCAAGAGGGGAGTTGCCTCCTTTTTTCGAGCCGTCTGTGTATACGAAGTCCTGCGAGTTCCAAGCAAGGATTCCTCTGGTCGGGAAGTATGTTAGTCTTGTTCGTTCTTGTAGGGGGTGGGTAAGGGGGTGGGTGGGGTTTGGGGGGAGATGGTATATGCCTGCGGAGTGAGGGGAGTAGGGGGTGGTGAGGTGTGGCGGTGGGATGTTGATGGTGGGGTTTGGGAGGTGTGTGTCGTAGATAGATTCTAGGGTGTTGTGGAGTGCGGTCATGGCTGTGCGTGAGGGAAGGTTGTGGAGTGCGAGTGAGTTAGCGACGAGGTAGATGTCTACCATCCAGCGTGTGCCGAAAGGGGTGGGGGTGGGATGGCCGGTGTGTTGGTCGGGGGGTAGGAAGGTGTTCGCGTCGTTGGGGAGGGTGTATAGGTGATGTGTGTAGGGGGAGTTGATGTATTTAGAGTGGCGGTATGGTGTGTGTTCCCATCGGGGGAGAATGAGGATGGTAGCGCTGGGGGTGTGTGTGTTTGTGAGATGTGCGCTGGTGATTGCATGTTCCATGGCACGGCGCATGCATTCGTGGTCGTATTCGGGATTTGCGATATTGGTACCCTGCCATGTGTGTGGAGCATTACTGCCGCTGGACGAGAAGACTATGTCTTCTGGGTAAAGCGAGTGGTAGGTGTGTGAGTGGAGTGATTTGTTAAGGGGGTCCGAGTAGAGTTCTGTCTGGATGTGGAATGTGTGCCGTAGAGCGGAGAGGAGGTCCTCTCTAGTGGCCCATCTGTTGCGTGTGGTGGTGGTGGGTGTGGGGGATTGGATTTCCGACCGAGAGCCTAGGCGAGTAAGGAGGCGATATACCTCCTCCTCGAACGTATGTTGCGAGAGGTCGGGGCGAAAGAGTTGGTAGAGATGACGGACGCGGGGGCCGTTAAGGGTGGTGATTGCGCGGCCGTCAGGAGTGCAGAGTATGGTGGTGTCGTGGAGGGATGGGTGTGCGTGGATGGCGAATTTACCGGTAGGGAGCATGTCAAGGTCGGGGTTAATGGGGTCGTGGTTGAATGTGATTAGGGGGTGTGACCACGGAGGAGGTCCGGGTTCTGGCAGGATGGGTGTGGTGGATGGGACAAAGCCAGAGTTAAATGCTGTGAGGGCGGTGGGGCCGGAGGGGGTCTCACTAATGGTGTCGTGAAGTTGAAGGCATGGGGCCCATTGGACCTCGTGGAGACGGGTGAGGTCGTGTTGTTGGCCACTAGCACACCAGTCGCACTGCCATGTGGCAGGACCCTGAGCTGGGCGGCATTGTGAGTGGATTGCAAAGTGCGGGCATGTGGAGCAGGTGGAAGTGGGTTCCAAGTGAAGAGGGTTATGGCATATGGAGCAGTCAGTGGGGGAGGGGGGGGGTAGGGTTACCGATGTGGGGGTGGAAGAGATGAGTTGGAAGCCTTCGTCGAGTTGGAGGTGGATGTCCCATTCCGTGAGGTGTTCCGGGGCCCATTCGACCATGTATTGTGTTTGTCCGTATTCTGTGTCTTTGTGTTTGGATATGATGCGTGTCACGTCGCAAGGGGGGAAGTGGTGGTCTGTGGGGGTGAGGTATTCCGTGTCTATGTGTGTGATGCGGGCTGTGGGGTTGGTAGTGGTGGTGCGGGAGGAGTGGATGTCTGGGGAGAGGGTAGAAGGGAGTCTGGGGAGGTGTGGGTTGAGGAGGGGAATCCAGGAGGGATGTAGGGTGGTGGGGAGGGAGGCTTGTTTGGTGTTGAGGTTCGTGACGGGGAGGCGGTTGTGGATAGTGTCAGTGGGTTCGGTGAGAATTGCGGCGAGTAGGCGAACTGGGATAGTGAGAGAAGTGTCGGACCCTGTGAGTTTGGAGATGGACTGACTGGATTTGAGGATGAAGGAGGAAGGGGTGGCGCGGAGGAGGACTTGTGGCCATGTGGTTATGTGATTTTGCCATAGTGGGTTAAGGCGGGGAAGGAGGGAGGTGTGTGTCTTGCGGGGTGAGAATTCGCGGTAGGCTTGTTTGTAATGGAGTGGGTCGGTAATGTGCGTGGCTCTGTCTCTGAGTGATGTACGGAGTTTTGCGTCTTGTCTGGTGAAGTGGGTGCGGATAGTGGTGGCAATGGGGTTGGTGAGGGAAAGGGGAGGGATGTTGTGAAATAAGGTGCCGGCATCACGTTGGGCACGCACAAGGCATCTGAGCGTGGGGAAGGATAGGTTGCCTGACATTATGGATTCAATGGGCCAGTGGGAGTATGTGGTGGAGATTTTGTGTATGTGGGCTCTGGCCATTTGGCCCCTGTATCCGGGGGAGTTCAGGGTTTTGTGGAGGTGGCAGACTGTGAGTTGTGCGGCATGGGCTTTGAGGGAGGGGAGGCCGTAGCCGAGGTCGGAGGTGGGTCGGTGAAGGGCGGTGCGGGGGAGGCTGCGTACCGAGGAGACGGCTGAGCGGAGGGCGCGGCAGATTTGACCTTCAAGGGTGTCCAGTTGGGAGTCGCTGAAGAGTCCAAGTTGAAGGGTAAAATGTTTGCCGAGTAGGAGGCCACGGATGACGCGTATCCTGCGAGATTGGGTTAGTAGGGAGGTGGAAAGGGCGTCGATGAGGGAGGTAGTGGTGCGTTTGAGTTCATGCCAGTGTTTGGTGAAGGTGAGGGAGGTGTTAAGTTCGACCCCGAGGACTCGGTATGTGTCCGAGGGGCCAATGGAGGGAATGGGCGAGGGTGTGGAGTTGATGGTTAGGAACTGCGATTGGAGGTGGGATGTGAGGAGGGTGGTGTTGGCAAGGGAGAGGGCGTTACCCAAACGCCAAAGGGCTCCGGTGATACAACATTTTTGGATGTTGACGGTCATACCTGTGTAGGCGCTGAAGAGGGAGAGTTTCTTTAGTTGGATGGCCATGTTGGGGGTCGAGCCCGTGGCTATGCTGAGGTCGTCGGCGAATCCGTGTCCGGGGTATGTGGCTGTGGGTTCTGTAGGGTCAACGTTAGTGGCGGGGGGCCCGGGCCGGTAGCCCCGGCTGCCGACCGTGAGCCAGCGGAGAAAGGGTTCAAGGAAGAGGGTGAAAAGGAATGGGGAGAGGGTATCGCCCTGCAGGGTACCTCTATTAATGTCGATGGAGGGGGTGGGACCATAAGGGGTAATGTAGTCCGTGGATGAGACCCCGTAGAGGTGTTCGCATGTATCTACAAAAGTGGAGGGCATACCGAGTTGTCTCATGTGTTTGAACATGATGCGGTGGTCTGCTGCGTTGAAGGCGCCTTTGAAGTCCGCGTACATAACATAGATGTCTTTCTTGTGGAGTTTCGCGTCCTCCATGGCCATGATTATGGAGGAGAGGGCGTCGTGGATGCTGCGGTGTTGTCGAAAGCCGTCTTGTTGGTCGCTGAGGATGCCGTGGGTTTCGGCGTATTTCGAGCCTGCGTCTTTTATTAGTGCGGTCCATAGCTTAAGGAGGTTATTCATGAGGGCGATGGGGCGATAGTTGTCGAGGAGGGTGGGGTCTCCTTTTTTATGTAGGAGGCATGTTGTGCTATGGCACCATTCGGGGGGTGTGTAGGAGTTATGGGCGAAGAGGGATAGGAGAGAGTAGAGGGCAGAGCGGGTCTCGGGGGGTAGGAACTTGAGAATTTCGTTGGGGATACCGTCGGGGCCGGGGGCCTTGCCTGTGCCTAGCGAGTTGAGGGTTTTATCAAATGTAGCACGGGTAATCATATCGGCTAGAGTGAGTGTAGGGTCCCCGCGAGGTTCGATGGTGTAGTTGTCGGGGTTGTCAGGGTGTTCCCAGGGGGGTACGGGTAGGTCGGGCGGGGTGGCTCGCATGAGTTCAGTGGTGAAATGGGAGTGGATTGCGTCAATGACGGTCGAGGGGGAGGACGCCACGGTCGCATCGGGCTTGGTAATGCGGTGTAGTGTAGTGGTTGCGGTGGTCGCCGGGAGGAGGCCACTTTTAATTTTCAATCCGCGGTGGGAGGATTTCGGGGAGGCGTCATAGGCAGTATTGGTGCGGTTTTTAATTTTTTGTAGTATATCCGTGGTGGTGGTTCTGAGGAGAAGGCGGATGCGTGCCTGGCATCTTTGACTGATTTCGGTAGGGGAAAGGTAGTCGGAGGTTTGCAGGAGGGTTTGGGCGAGGGGAAGGGGGCCTTTGTTGGTACTACAGCGACGGAGTGTGCGTATGAGTTTACGCGTCTTTTTAGATAGCCAGGTAGGGTTAACGGATGCAGTAGTGGGGCGGGGTTTTTTCGGGGGAAGGAGGGGCCAGATAGTGGCTGCGTGGTCCATGTGTTGGGAGAGTAGTGTGGTGAATTTGGATGCTAGGGTGTCGAGGGTGTCGGGAGTGGCCTGGCAAGGGGAGGTATTTATGATTTCCGCGTGGAGGGAGGCTGTGCTGTTGAGAAGATGGGGTGTGCTACGTTGGTAGGATGTAATGTGATGTGGCTGGAGGGGGAGTTTAAAGGAGAATTTGCGGGTGGTGTGGTGAGGGCGTGGTGTGTCGTGGGCCGCGGGTGGTCGAGCGATTAGGGAGGAGGGGGCAGGAATGACGAGGTGAATCGCCGAGTGGTCGGAGAAGTGTGATGGAGAGGTAAATGTTGAGCATGCCGGAGGGTTGAGGCTTAAGGGGGAGGGGGGTGGAGTGAGCCAGTGGTCGAGGCATCCGTCGCTGCGGGGGAAGGTGGGGAGGGGGGGGTGGAGCGGTCGAAGGTGGTGTTTGAGGAGGGTGGTGAGGGCGGGGTTGCCCTGACCTGGTGTGGTGGTCGTTTGGAAGTCGCCTCCCCAGAGGACACGGTGTGTTGGGTAGTCGTCCGTGAGTCTGAGGCCCCATGCCGCGACCTCCGCGTATAGGCGGGTGAGCTGAGTGCTGTGGAGTTGTGGCATGTAGACCCCGAGAAGGAGGTAAGGGTCACCTGAGTGGGGCACGAGTTTAAGTCCTGCGATGTGTGGGATTAGGTGGGGAGGAGGGGTGAGGACGGTTGCGGTGCTGAATGATTCTCTGCGGACCGCAAACAGAACACCTGCGGAGGGTAATGGCACAGCTGAGTAGCGAGGACGTGAGCTTTTGAGGAGGTATTGGGGAAGGGCGACTCGCCAGCGTGATTTGTGAGTGGTGTGGGTGGTTTCGGTGAGGATGAGGATATCTGGGCTGTGAGTGGCGGCTAGGTGCTCCACATCCATGATAGATGTGTGGAGTCCCCTGGTATTAAGGTTGATGAGGTGTAGGGGTTGTGGAAGGTGATGGGGGAGGATTGGTGTGGGGTGCGGGCATGGCTTGAGGGGGGGGTTGGTTTGGGGGGGAGTGTTGTTGCCGGGTGTGTGAGTGTTGGAGGTGGTAGGGTGTGTCAGGTGAGGGGGTGTGGTGTGGTGGTGGGTGGGGGGTAGGGCAGGTAGATTGGGGGGGGGGGGGTGGGGGGAGGGGTGGAGTGGGGGTGGGTATGGGTAAGGGGGTTGGAGAGGGGTGTGTTTGTGTGGGTGAGGGGGAGGTTTGATGAGGGTGAAGGGCTGCCAAAAGGTGTGAGCGTCCGATAGGAAGGGGGGTGGAGCGAAAGACGTGGTGCCACAATAAAGAGTGGAGGGAGTAGACAGAGGTCCTGGGGTCGAATTGCGGGGGGTTGTAGGCTTGGTCTGCAGGGGCCGTGAGAACAAAGTATGTGTGAAGGAGGACGTGGGTGCCGCAGGACCACGCGCGAGATATGTCGTTCTGTCGAGGGGGGTTGAGGAGGCGAGGAGAGGGGAGGATGGGGGGGGGGGACGAGTTCCAAGAGGCGAGGAGGGAGAGAGTGCGGGTGAGGAGGAACGGTGGAGGGTTGTGGTGGAGTGAGTCGACCCAGGTGGCGGAGTCGTGCGTCACGTGGAGGAGGCCAAAGTGGGAGTGTTGCCATGTGAGGACAAGGAGGGAGTTGTTGGGTGTGCCCGGTCGGGGAGGTGCACCCCTGTTGGCGAGGTTAGTCCATTGGCTGGGGTAAACGCGATGGTTATGAAATGTGTCCACTTCAATGTTTGTGATGATAGAGTAAGTGTTGCGGGAGTTAGAGTGAAGTTTAGCAAGGGAGGTGGCAATGCAGGAGAGGTTTGAGAGGTCCTGGTAGTGGCCCCATTGGAAAGAGAGAATGGCCGAGGGGTCGAGGGGCCCGATAGGGGTGGGAAGGCCGTGTTCAAGGTTCAAATCGTACAGGTAGTTGTGAAGTTGAATGGCGCAGGTTGTGGGTGAGAAGTGCGGCGGAAGAGTGTCCCTGTGTGGGTTGGTTACACTATGGTTACGGATGTCATTGGGAGGGTGGGGGAGAAGGGGTTGGGGTCGGACCTCCGGGCCTGCTGGCCCGTCTGTGGTGGAGTTAGGGACGGCGGGTGGCCCTATTGGCCGAAGAGAAGTCAGAAGGAGTGATGAGAGGTCCAGTGGATGGGGATGGCTCCGCAGCGGCTTCGTCGTTGGACAGGTCTTCGTCTGGGAGGTCGTCGAGGTCGAGGGCCGAAGTTGCAGGGGAGGAGTCTGGAAGGGGGAGGCTGGAAGGGTGTGTTGTGGGTGTGCGGGTTGGGGACCGGTAATCGGGTTGGGTGTTATGCTGGGTAGGGGGGGGGGTGTGGCGCTTGATTGTCGGGGGTGTGCGTGTTGTGTGGCGGTGTGGGGGTGAGGCCTGGGTCTTTTTGGTTGTGGGTCGGGAGTGTTTTAATACTCCTGATGGGGGGGCGGGTTTAAGTGCGGGGTCTGTGGGGGTACGCTTTGATGGGGAGGAGTCCATGGGGTCGTGGCGGGGAGGGGAGGGGGCCAGGGGGTGGTGGGGGGTTGGTGTTGTGTTGCGGTCAGAATCTGGGTGTGGGGGGGAGGGGGGGGGAGGGGGTTGGTGTCCCTGGGATGGGTGAGAGGAGGCAGGGGCGGGTTGTGTGAGAGGGGTGGATGAGGAGTCCATGTGGTCCGCTGAGGATTCGAAGATGGTGGGGAGGGAGGTTGGGGGGGGTGGAGCTGTGGCGGGTATGGATGGAGGGGCTTGATGGTGAGTCGGGGAGGGTTGTGTAGAGGGGGCGGGGGAGGGGGAGCGACGTTTTTTGGAAGGGCGTGGGGTGTGAGAGTGAGGGGGCGGGGGTGAGTGGGAGGTGGCCAGTAGGATGTCAGGGAGGGAGTCAAAGTCGAGGGGGGCATCATCGGGGGTGTCGAGCATTGAGCCATCTGCAGGTTCCTGTTGCCAGGCCTCGTAGGTGTTGGTGGCCTGGAGGTGACCTGTCCATTCAAGGAGGAGGGAGGGGGGGTTGCGGAGGAGGGTTTTGTTTTTTGTGATGGTGAGTGGGGGGGGGGAGGGGGTGGTGTGGAAAATGGGGTCCGAGATGCGGGACCTGCCGAAGATGGAGTAGTGGTGTGGTGTGATGTAGAGTGAGCATGTGGTGTGGGTGGGGGTGCCTCGGTGGATGTAGGTGTGGGGTAGGGGAATGGTGGCGGTGCCGTTGGTGGAGACGAGGATGCAGTACATGGTGGTGGTAAGGGAAATTTGGATGCTGGTGGCGATGTGAGGGGAAGGGGAAGGGTGGGAGCGGAAGTATGAGCCATCAGGAAATTTTTGGAGGGAGGCATGAAGGGATAGGTTGAAGGGCGGGGGGGAGGGTCGGTGTGAGTGGGTGTGGGAGTGTGCGTATTCAGAAGCTGTTTGGTGGAGGAGGGTGGAGAGCCAGTGTGAAGGAGGAATGGAGCCATTGGGTGTGGGGCAAGGTAGTGGGAGGGGGTGGGGTGATTGGATGAGGACTGTGGTGAGGCAGGTGTCAGCCCAGGAAGTGCCTGGGACATGGCCTGTGAGTGGGGGGGGTGTGATGATGATTGTGTAGTTTTGGGGGGTAGGGGGTACTGAATGAATGGCATTTTGAAGGGTTGCGTGAAAATGTACAGGGCCTGATTGTGAAAGGAGTGGGTTATGGGACGGGTGGAGGATATTCATCCAGAAGGAGGTGGGATCGTTCTCAACCTGTATGGGGTCGCGTGTCGGTTGAAGGGCGTCCGCGATCTGAAGGAGGAGTTGGACGGGTTCAGGGAGGTCTTCCATACAGGGGGTAGGGTCGGAGGCGCTGGTGTTCCAGGTGTCGACGAGTTCCGTGGTGAGTCGATCGAGGAGGAGGGCCTGTAACAAAGGAACGACGTCTGGGCCGGAGAGATGAGTGAACAGGGGGGAGCTAATTTTCACTCGTCGGCCTGAAACTGCGGGAACGACTACAGCTCGGATTATCTGAATTTCCTGCTGGTGTGATGAGGAAGTCGTGTCCGGGAGGAACATGCCGTGGAGCCAGAAGCTGGCAGTGTCAGGGGGGGTAGAGGAGTATTGGCCTGTCAGGAGGTATGAGTCGATCAGGCGAGCCGAGAGGTCAACGGCCCTACCGAGAACTGGGGCAGTCGTTGGAACTGAAAGGACGAGGGGGGTTTGAAGGCCCGTGCCCGGAGTAGGGTCCAGTGGCGTTCCTCGCCCATGTTCCGCGTTCTCGAGTTGCGGGGCAGTGAGGAAGGGTGCAAGGGGGTGACCCACGAGGCGGTTGCGGGGTCCGATGTGGTCGTCCGCGAAGAGGGGTGTAGGGCGGTCTTTAAGAAGGACCTGCTTGTAGGAGTCCGGGAGGTGTGAAGTAGACATGGTGATCGGTCGTAGGATGTCGATGTGATTTGGTTTGGTGTTCGCAATGTGGGGAGAGGAATGGTTAGAGGTGGTCAGCGTGTGTTGGCGGCACACGACCAGGTCTGATGGGACCTGGGTTTGTTTTTCACGGACGTCCGATGGGAACGTCCGGACGCTCGGAGGGGCGCGTGAGAGTGCGCCGGCTCCGTGGGAGAGTGATTTTTGTAATATTTTTGATACGCACGAGTGTCGTAGTATTGGACGGAGTACTCTGAATGTTTGAGATGTAGGCGGCGCAGATTCCGGCATGTGAATCGAATTCAAATTTGTGAAAGCTGCGCCTTGGAGTGTGTACCGTCTGATGTGCCTACGGATCCACTGACCTGGGTGAGCGAGGCTCGGGTGGGGAGAGGTGATCGGTGCCCGTCGTCCGACGGGCCCTGTGGTCACCAGTCTATCGCTCATAGGGAGGCCAGGCCCGGAGCGAAGACGGTCGGCGTTGCTCATCCGAGCTACCGACCCATCCCCTATATTTTATTACGTCAGTAGTACTTTAGTAGTACTTTGGATCTTTTTACTGTCTTTAGTGACGGTAGGATCGAGGTCCAAGTACGGCTACTACGGGCATGTACTACGGTGGTACTCCTCTACTTATTCTTCAGTCGCGGGGCGCGGGCATCGACTGCTTAACAGAGGACCTCGTCGCCTCCGAGAAATACGAACTTCGCTTATACCACCGTACAAGAGAGGGCCAACGCGGAGTGTACTCGGATCGCAAACTACTATGTCATTTGCCGCCCACGGTGCACGTCGAGGTTATTCCAATGTTACTGTTCTTCGACACTATTCGACACACGGGAGGAAAGTACCCGACAACTCATTGGGCGATCAACACCACGGAAAAACACGATAAGTGAACAGCTAACACACTCATTGGACGGCTCACCGACGTCACTTCGGCAATGCAAGAGCGCCCCCTAGACGGCTTCAGCACTCCTTACGTAGAGGAGCATCGACAACCGCCTACATCGTTGGCGTTACGCTACAGAAGATTTAGTACTTCGGCTGCTAGTCAACGGAGTCTAGCATCGTCCATGACTACATCGACCCGGCAGTCATGGCATGACGATCAAAGTGGTTCCTCTTCGGCTCGCTCACACCGTGGGGTGGACAACCTACGACGATCAACCCGCCCAATGGCGACATGATGGCAAACGGAGCCTCCCCCGGCTTTGTAAATGGCCATATTGAAATCATTGAGGTTTAAATCACACTACAGGGACTAGATCCGCCATTTTTTTGTTGGGTTCGGATCCATGAGTACTTGATGTTTTAGGATCCGGAACTAGTGAGTACCTCTAAAAAAGGGATCCGGATCTCGCGATTACCTGTGATTCTAGGGATCGGATCCCGCGATTACCTGTGATTCTAGGGTTCGGACCCCGCGATTACATGTGATTCTAGGGTCCGGATCCCGCGATTACCTGTAATTCTAGGGTTCGGATCCAGCGATTACATGTGATTCTAGGGTTCGGATCCAATGAGAACCTGTGTTTTCGGTTCCGGAACCGAGTACATGAGTACTTCTAAATTTTTGGTTCCGTTGGATTCGTTGGATTCGCGATTCCAACAAGTACTCGAACTACTCATGCAAATTGATACAAATTGCGCATTTTGGGGGAAATTTGTACTGCAAATTCAATTCATACATCTCTACTAGTTCTATGCGCCTGCTCATGCTTGGATCCCATACAGTAGATTTTGACTGAGGTATCCTGAACACCCTATCTGAATTCCCAACAAGCTCCTCTTTTGTACGTTGGATAGCCGTCGATGACAAGCTCTTCCCTGATCTAGACGGTCTACTACTTCCCGCTTGCCCCGCCATTGTTGCTAACTATGATAGGAGTTGGATGTGGACGGGCAGATTATGGTGGATTTCAAGCGCGTACGCACCGTTTAACTGGCCCTTGGGTGGGCTACAATCGATTCAAGGCTGCGGAATGACAACAATCGGGGCTATTGAACCAATCCTAGACATACACCTCAGCAGATTTGCATTGCCAAATACCTCCCAAAAAAACATCGTGTCACTTCGGGCCACCACAGAATCGTGAGATACTCGGAATCGTGAGTACTGATTGGGAATCGCGATTCCACATCGTTTTGCGAGGATGAGGTACTCGCGATTACCGCGGATCCATTAAAGTACGATGAATACCGGATCCAACGTTTACTTACAATAACTGGTACCGGATCCTACGATTACTTACAATAACTGGTACCGGATCCAACGATTACTTACAATAACTGGTACCGGATCCAACGATTACCTGTGATTCTAGGGTTCGGATCCCGCGATTACCTACCGAACCTAGGATTCGGATCCAGCGATTACCTGTTATTCTAGGGTCCGGATCCCGCGATTACCTGTGATTCTAGGGTCCGGACCCACGAGACCGAGTCCGAACCCGAGTAGTCTCGGGGATTCGCGGAGCCGTAGGATCCGGATCCTATCCCTGCCCGTACCGGGTTTTTCCGGCGGCGGTAGATCCTAAGGATCGCCGCCGCCAGACCGGGGCGAGAATAGTCGGGCGTTGCCACGACGTTACAAAATTTAACCGCTAGATGACGCATGTCACATTAATAAAAACACAGACATGCGTTACCCCTATATGACGCGCCGACACACAGAGGTCGTCCACCTTCTGTCTTTGCGCGAGCACAGTTCACGCAACCTTCCCTCCCGATTCCCTTAATTAGCGAACGTACGGGGCCCAAGGCCCCTTGCGATAAAAAAATGTAAGAGATCAACACTTTTGGCAAACGGAGCCTTGGCAAACGGAGCCCCCCCCTGCTTTGTAAGCTGGCTATGATTTATATTGACGCTAATTTGGTCAGATTGATTTGAATCTAGAGGTTTGCATATCCAATATCATGTGTACGGGACAGTAACTCTAGCGGTTACTGTTACCGTTAATATCGGCGCGTCTCACCTGCAGGGCAACCACCTTGCCCGAGCAGTTAGACACAACCAACGACCAACGACTTCCCCAACGGTCAGCTCTAGCTAGCCCGTGCCTTATAAGCCGTAGCTAGCCACGAGCCTAGGCACTCTCTGCTTTCGCGCTCAGCCAATCTAGGCTTCGCGCGATTGCAGTCTCGACTCTAGTAGTCGAGTAGGGTGTCAGTTTTACTTTTCGTCCCATGCGCACTCGAGCGTCACGCGACACTTCCCCTCGTTCAGCTACAGAGTTCCCCACTATGCAGCCTGAGCAGTCGACATCCGCCGCAGCGGCCGACCCTCACGCTACCACACTCGAACAACGCACAGCCGAACAGATTCGTACGGCGGTTTTGGCATCGGAACAACGGATTACTGAGCAGTTTTTGGCGGCTAACGCTGCCTTACTCGCCCAGATGCGACAGACGACAGCCACACCTGCTGCTACTGATCAACAACAGTCCATTCCCACCGACGCGACCACAGCGACGGAGGGTGGTAAGGAGGCCCCCGAGCCACCTATCGACCTGCTCGACGACGAACCCGATCCCTCCGCGACCGATTTCGTCGACTTCACCTACTACGGCGAAGTCATCCCAGCCGGCCTCGAACGTCCCCCTCGCGACGTCGAAGAGCCACGTCTGTGGACTCTCACGGACGACACCGCCCGCGCTCTAAGCGACAAACGCACCCAGGCTGCCTACGACGAGTACCTACACATCGGGTGCTATGCCTTCTTCGACAGCTGCGCCAACGCGGCAATTGGCGAGGCTCTAGACACGCTGTCGCAAGGCACACCTTTATCGACAGAGCAAGCGGCAGCGATTACCCTCATCCGAGCGGGTCATCGCACCCACATGGCGACGGAGGAGGCCGCCCGTACTAGATTGGGCTTCCTCCGCCTCACCAAGGGCGGACAAACGAGCACGGATGCGGACCGCGTCTTTGCCGAACTGGCCCACGAACGCTTTTGCCGACCGCGCCCTACCGCGGTCTCCGGCACATTGGATGCGCTTCGCCAAGCGTTCGTCGACCGCACGCTGGAAGTCAGCCTACACGCCGCCAGCAAGGCCGCCGCCGGCGCTGCCTTCGCAAAAGTCACGCCCGACAGGCCCCCCGGCCCCGACGCTCGAGCCCGCAGGGCCGCCGCCGACAAACGCAAAGCCGCAGCAGCAGCAGCAGCGGCAGCCCGCGCCACCCCGCCACCCAAGCCGACCGACCCGGCTAAACCCTCGACCAAGATATGACGGTGTGGCCCGCCGCGCCGATTCCTGCTCCCCGACGTCTTCCTACATGCGCCACCGCGTGCGTCGAAGATGGCGGGAGTGGGAGCGCATCGGCGCATGCGGCCAAGTCCTAAACTGGATCCGCCATGGCGTCCGCGTGAAATTCAAACACGGCCTACGCCCCAAGCCCTTCAACCACGGCATCTCTATGCTCGACGCGACGCCGGCCCAACTCGAGTTTCTAAACTCGGAGCTTCCCCGCTTCGAGGCTTGCGGTGCTTGGGAGCGGGCGGACAACCCTCGCTACGTTTCCCGGATGTTTTTAGTTCCAAAACCCGGGTGCAACCAATGGGGTTTGATTATCGATCTTCGAGAACTCAACCGTTATTGCTCGACTTTCACCATGACATGCGAGACGCTCAAGCACCTACGTCACCTCTCGCGTCCGGGCGACTACTTCGTTTCCCTCGACCTTGCCGACGGGTACTACACCCTTGGCATCCGGGAGGAAGACCGAGACTTCTTCACGGTCAACTACCGCGGCACGCTATGGCGCCTAGCATGCCTTCCCATGGGCTGGTTGGGTTCGGCTTACTACTTTTGCAAGCTAACTCAGGTGTTCACAAACCACCTACGACGCCCTCCGCAACCGATGCCGGCGGCTACTTCCCCCCACAGTCACCGCCCTACAAAGCGCTTCCTCCGAAACGCGCGATGGCGTGGGACCCGACTACTCCCCTACATGGACGACTTCCTTTTCCTCGCCGACTCCTACGCGGACGCCCTCCTACTGCGACAGCGCGTCCAAGCCCTCCTCGACACCCTCGGCCTCGAACGCAACCCCAAGAAAGGCGTTTGGACACCAACTCAAGTGGGCGACCATTTGGGATTGACGGTGGACCTCCAACACGGCATGTTTCGCGCCCCGTCCGCAAAACTCCACCAGCTCGCGCAACAAGCCTCTTCCCTACTCGGACGAGCCGCTTCCAACGCCCGATGGCTTCCTACACGCCACCTTGCGGCTTTCGCCGGAAAAGCACAGTTCCTCTACCTCGCAATCGCCCCCGCGCGCTTCTTTTTGCGCGAACTCCACGACGTGTTAGCCACACGGGTTGGGTGGGGCGGACGCGTCCGCCTCACCCACCAATTACGCCGAGACCTCGAGTGGTGGCGCACGGTCCCCACTCAACACAACGGCCGGTCCATCTACAAGCCTATCGAGACCGCCTACCTCCACGCCGACTCGAGCGCCTACGGTTGGGGTGCCGTTCTAAACGAGGACTCCAACTATCAAGCCCGGGGCTTTTGGAGCGCTACCGACCGCCATCAACACATTACGTGGAAGGAACTTCGAGCGGTGCGACACGCGGTGGAATCTTTTCTACCCCAACTCCGAGGCCGGCAAGTCCTCCTACACGAGGACAACACGGCTGTAGTCGCCGCCCTCACCAAGCTCACCTCGCGCTCGCCCGCCATGATGGCCGAACTCCGTCGCCTATGGTACCTCCTCGACAGCAACGACATCAACATCCGGCCGCGCTACATCCGCTCGGCGGCCAACATATGGGCCGACAAGCTAAGCCGCGAGTTGGACTACGAGGACTGGCAGCTCAACCCCCGTATTTTCACCAACCTGCAACGCCGGTGGGGGCCTCACACGATCGACCGTTTCGCGTCTATGCTCAACGCGCAGCTCCCCCGCTTCAACGCCCGCTGGCGCGACCCACGGTGCGAGGACGTCGACAGCCTCCGCCTATCCGACGACGCGTGGCGCAGAGAAAACAACTACTGCAACCCGCCCTGGTCTGCCCTCCCTGCCCTCGCCGCCAAACTCGCCCAAGCTCAAGCCTCGGCCACGGTCATCGCCCCCTTTTGGCCCAACAAACCGTGGTACCACGCGTTCGCTCGATTGGCCACCGAAACGCTACACTTCTTGGCGGCACGCGACCTATTCTTTCCCGGCAGGCGCGGCAAGCCCGAGGGGGTCGGACCTCCCGCGTGGAGCATCGTGGCCTTTCGTCTCTAACCCCTTCGTGGCTCTACACCCGACGCGGTGCGATTGGGCGGGCGCTTCGCCCGGTACAATTACACGCCCATGTACAGCGCGTGCCGCCTCTGCGTACATGACAGCCCCGCTACGGCCTACGCCTCGAAGCAGCACCGGCGCCCTGGTCCGCCAATCTGGCTGAAACTTTCCAAGACCTCCTAGGAACCGACAAGCTAGGGGTTACGGCGGTCGCTCTACTCAGCAACTCCCTAGCGCCCTCGACGTACTCCAGCTACGACAGCGCGCTGCGGCAATTTTTATTTTTTGCACACAGGAAAATATCGCCCCCCTACAGGCCACTCCCGCTACCATGGTACGCTACACCGCGTGGCTAGCCCTGATCGGCACGGTCGCCGCAAGCTCCCTGCAACCCTACTTCTCTGCTGTTAACAAGTTCTTTCGAGACCACCAGCGCCAACCTATTGCGGTGGGCGACCTCCTGGCGGACGCCCGGCGTGGCCTCGAAATGCTGCAGCACCGCCTCATCCCCGCCACCACGCGCCTTCCTCTACCCGCGCCCGTCGCCCTCAACATCTTACAGGCCGCCGACACGCTGCACCTCACCCTTCCGTGGACACCCGCAGCGCTCTCCCAACTACAACGTTTTCGAGCTTGCCTCGCGGTGTGCGTCAATTACACCTTTTTTCTGCCGGGCCGAAACTGGCGCCCGTTGCCAAACAGGCGACCTAATCGTCGACAGACCTTCGCAGCAAATCTGCCTGTTCATAAGGAAATCTAAAGGCGACCAGCGCCGCGACGCCAGCGAAAAACATGTTATCGCTATCCCTATCTCCGCCAACCCCGTCCTGGCAGACCTGCTCGACTATTACACGGAACAGCGAACTACATTCTGCAATAAATTCTACAGCAAGCCACCCCCGCTCGCGTTCTGGAGTTTCTCACCTGCAGAACCCTCCGCCGATTGGGGTGCCGCGTCCACCATCTCCACCTGGCTCTCCCTCGCCCTCCTCACAGTCCACTCGTCCGCGCCCGCCGGCTTTAAATGGACGTCGCACAGCCTACGGAAAGGCGCGGCGTCCGCTGCCAGCTGCATCGGCGCGTCCCTCCCCGTAATCAAATTTATGGGTGGCTGGGCCAAGAACAGCTCTGTGACCGAAGGCAAATATATTGACCCAACCATGACCCCATCACCTGCTGCTTGGCGGTTCTTCGGCTGGCTCACTCCGTCCCCCCCGCAACACTAATTCTGGCTGTGCAAGCCTTTGGCTTTAGGTTACTGGCAAAACGTACCCTAGGGTAAATGGTCAGATTGATTTGAATCTAGAGGTTTGCATATCCAATATCATGTGTACGGGACAGTAACTCTAGCGGTTACTGTTACCGTTAATATCGGCGCGTCTCACCTGCAGGGCAACCACCTTGCCCGAGCAGTTAGACACAACCAACGACCAACGACTTCCCCAACGGTCAGCTCTAGCTAGCCCGTGCCTTATAAGCCGTAGCTAGCCACGAGCCTAGGCACTCTCTGCTTTCGCGCTCAGCCAATCTAGGCTTCGCGCGAACCCACCCACCCATCCCTATAATCCTGCGCTAATTGACCCCCAGACCCCGTCTGTGGGCGTCTTTTGGCCAAATTGTAAGGAAACTGACATCTTTGGCAAAACGTGCCCTAGGGTAAACTGTAAATAATTTTACAACGGTGTCATGATGATCGGCATCTTATTCCGATTTCGTGGAGGGCGGCGCGCTACCGGTACCTGTATATACCGTTACCGCCCTACGCCCGTGGCCATCTAGAGAGGCTCGCGACTATCGAGAGCAGCAGCAATAAGCGCACACAGTCAATACCGCCAGCGTCGGTGCCAACCCCCCAAGCTGCCAAGAACTGATATTAACATTTGTCCCGTCTTGATCAGTTTTCATTGGATCGAATAAGGTGGGTTCACAGGGTGGTCGTCCAACATTTTGAGGGGAGCGGCGCGTCATACGGTTACCAACGGTTTTTGCCGTCATCTCTAGGATAGGCAGCACGCGCCTCGCTCGGAGCGGCACCTACTAAGCCAGTAAAGTGGGTTAAGCACCCTTTAGACGGGCCGAATTTTTTTGAAAATTTGTCAGCTTGTCTTTCATGGGACGTTTGGCGGGGTGGATCAAACTTTTGGACGAGTTCTGCCGAGCGTGTTCTTTAGCTCTCGGCGACGGGAGTGGCTAGTAGATTACGTGCGGACAGTTGGCTCCATTGAGACGGTCTTGTCGGATTGTGACGCGCCCCCACACACAGGCTTCCGATACCAAAACTACCGCAAGCTCGCAAGCTCTAGCCGGTTTTATGATCACCGCAAGTGTTCGTCGCCGTTTGAGCTTTCCCTGCGACTGCTAGACCAGGGAGTTAGTCTGTGGCGGTGTGAGACGGGCCAGGCCGGTGACGTTTGTCCGACAGCGAGAATGTCGTTTCGTTGATTGTAGCCCGTCGCAACAACTGTGGCGGTGTAAGGGCGGTTTAAGGGCTTTATGGGAGTAACAAAAGTCTAGCACGGTGTTAATTGTCCGACATCACCATGGTTAGAACATGAACATTGCGTAGTGCCCGGAATAAGACTGTACCGGCCGGGGGAGAGAGGGGCCACGCAAAATGTGGTTGCTTACCTAAACAAGGGCAGAGGTGCAACTACCACCAACATATCGACCTCGGGCAGCTAACATATGAACTGGGGGCGTATCATCGTGAGGCAATGTGGTATTGCTCGCTTGCGCTACTCTATCATCGGTGTGCTTGTTGTTTTATGGAACGGGGAAGTCGGCGCGTGCCAGTAGGGGGCTGCTAGGAATTATTCTCCCGTAATAGAGTCGTTTCAATTTTCGAGAGGTATATTACGAGGTTAGTGTGCTGCTTCCGATTCACTCCGCCCTTACCCTGTCCCCTTGACTCCTTGCAGGGACGACTGCGGTCGTGAATTGCGTGCGAGAGCGTTGCAGCTTGCAGCTTGCAGCGTTGCAACCTACCTCTGAGGATTAAGTCTCGTCGTGCCACTTTGGAGGCAGGAAGTACTTGGTCACTGAGCGTGAGCCCCCACGAGCCGACGCAATGGGGCTCTTCGGCAACAAACAATACGACATGCCCACGGGCCAACCGGCCACCTGGAGTAAGGACGACGTCAAGCACTGGGTGAAGCACATTGGAATGGGCAAGCATAAGGCCGCGTTCCGTGTGCTTAACGGACAGGTGTGGTCCCTCTTTCTGTATAACTTTGTCTCCGTCTCCTCTTCGTCTCTCCCGTGACGCCTTGTGGAGTTGGATTCATCGAAGTTTTTTGAGTAGTTTGTGAACTCTGGCCTTCAGCAACTGCTGAGTCTCACCGAGCAGGACATCGTTGGCATGTGTAAGCAAGATCTGGATGCACGCTATGTTTACCGGATGCTGCTGCGTGTGAAAGGCGAGCCCGAACAGGCGAAGGTGCCTCCAGCTGTGGCTGCAAAGGAGGTTAGCTCACCTCCTCCCTCACTCTATCTACCGTTTCTGAAAGGGTTCGTTCCTTCACACGTTTATCTGCGCTTCAGCCGCTGTCCGTGTGCGGGTTGAAGCGCAAATAAACACAAATTGAACTGACGTTTGCGGGATATGCGTGCAGAGGGCTGTCCAGTACTTGTTTCAGTGGGCTGGGGAGGACGCGGTTATGTCCGATTTCCGCGAGTTTCTGGACGGCGCCGGCACCGTGACAGTGGGCCTCATGACCGCGGCGGAGCGGATGGCGAACAACACCCTGGGCAGAATTGTGGGCATGGTATTCAAGATTTACAAGAGCAGTCGCGACGCGCAAGTTAACATCTACAACTGTCGAATCCTGCGCTACCTCTGCGTCGACATTCTGCGCGCCTTTCACTCTGCAGGTAGCGGGTACTTTACATAGAAACGCAGTGCTTCTTGCACGCTGCTCGACACAAATATTCTTTTGTCATCAATACGTATTGAATACGTGTACTCTATCTAAAATATATCACCTGTACAGAGACTCTGCGCGCAAAAAGAAGAAACTCGCTAAGTATATCGTGAAGCTCCACTACCGAATTCGTTCATGTCACTGAAATCGCTCATGGCTTTGTTTTCCACTGTAGGAACTGACACTCTCCTTAGCGTCCCAGCTGGCGTTTTCGAGGAGGTCCAAGAGCAGCTGCACAAGGCTCTTATGCTAGTGCGCAGCTGCAGCAAGCCGGGCTGGCTCGTGCGCATGGCATACGCGGGAAAAATTGACGCCGAGTTTTCTTCTATTCACACTGCCGCCGTCGAAATGCTGCAGGAGCACGAACTGAACGACTTGTACGGCCACGCCAAGCTGCCGCAGAACGGCGACTACACGGACTGCTGCATGGCGCTCCAAGAGTCTCTGCGTGGTATCGACGAGGATGTGAAGGCTGCGCTGACGACCTTTGCCGAGACTGGCGAAGGGTATGAGAGCATCAAGACCGCTTTGAGCTGTGACGACGAGGGGCTAAAGAGCGAGATGGGTTACATCCCCGCCGCGCTAGCGGTCATCGAGAGAATGCTGCCTAAACTGCAGCCCGCTAGCCCTCCCGCTGCAGTCGCGCCCGTCGCACTTGCCGTCGAGACGAAGCCACAACAGGTGGAAGAGGAGGACTCTGGCCTCGCCGCACCGGTCACCCCTACCGCACAGCACGCTAGCCCGCGCGCGGTTCCGAAACAGTACGCATCGCCGCCGCCGACGTACGCTTCAAGTGCCTCGCCGAAAGGTCCGCGTAGTCCATCACCTATGCAGACGCAGCCGGTTGTCGAAGCTGAAGAGGGAGATGCACTGATTGCTGGCGACGAGGAAACCAAGCCGCTGAACATGTACGAGCTGTTCCTCGCCTTCTGCAACTTTGGTACCCGCGCCGAGACGAGCGAGATGGACGGCGCACACTTCGTAAAGTTTTGCCGCGACTCCAAGCTTATCGGCAAGGGTCTGAACTCTACCGACGTGGACCTTTTATTTGCCCGCGTCAAGCCCAAGGGGCAGCGGCGCATTGTGTATGAGGAGTTTGTGGAGGCGCTGACGCTACTCGCCGAAAAGAAAGGCGTACCGTTGAAGGAGCTCACCGACGGCGTCCTCGCGCGCGGTGGTCCTATCGTCAAAGCCACTACCCGCACCACATATACCAGACTTCACGACGACCGGAGCACCTACACAGGCGTGTATGCACGCGGTGGACCCACTAACGTCGACGAGCGGATTTCACTTGACAAGATGGTTATGCGTTCCGACCCACGGGAAGTTGTGACGCCCCGTATGTTCGGTGGATCGGCCACACCGCGCGGCATGACGACCCGCACCGTCGTGACCCCTCGCGGCAGCGGTTCCGCTACAAGCCGCCCTGCCTCTGGGAAGCCACTCTGGACACCACGTGGCGGCAACAACTACGGCACATTTGACCGTCCCGCGAGCGCGACGCCCAGTCGCACGCCACGTGGGCTTTCCACTGTTGGTCCCGGCTCCAAGAATGGCTCGCCCGCCTCCGCACCCCGCATGGCGCGCAATTTGTCCTCCAACCCTGCGACTCCTCGCGATTCTAGTCTCCGCAAATCAAGTGCTATGGAGGGACTCGCGGTTCCTTGGAAGGATCCCGCCGCACGTGCCGAACTGCTGCGCGTCTATACCGCATTTACCGAGTTTGGTCACTCCCACGCGAAGGTGACATCTTCCGGCGGATCGCCCGCCGCCACAAGCGGGGCAACGATGGAAAACAAGCAGTTCGTAAAGCTAGTGAAGGATGCCGGGCTGCTGGGCGGTGCACTTACCGTCACTCGACTCGACATTATTTTCAGCAAAGTGCGTGTCAAGGGTCAGCGAAAGGTCGACTTCGCCGGCTTCGAGCGAGCGCTGACGCTACTAGCGGACGAGCGCGGCTACACGCTGCACCAAGTCTACAACGCGATCGTGTCTACCGCTGGGCCACAGCTCAACCATGTTACCACACCCGAGTTCGTAAAATATCACGATGACCGCTCGACCTACACCGGCGTCTACGCCCGCGGTGGGCCCACAAATGTGGACAAACAGATTACACTTGAGAAGATGGTCGGCCGCAACGACGACATATATGTTAACTCACGGACGCCGCGCTTCGTGGCGTGAGGAATGAATGTGTGGAACGCCTCCCTCACCCAACAGCTCCCGCCCACAACGGTGCTACTACAAATACACGTCGACTTCAAGACAACAGGCAGGACAACAGTGCCTGCCTTCAAGATTGGGCTGAGACAGCCCCACACTCAAAGGAGACTTCGTTTGCAATTCTTACTGAAGTTTAGATGGACTACCGCCTTTCACTATCTCCCCTCTGTGGCGGCGCATCAGAATGAACGGGAAATTCCTTACCGGGGCGTCACAAGGAGACTACCGGAGAAGAGAATGCGATTGTCACATTCTGTTATAGCCGCTGTCTATATAGCAAATTTCACCGCCTGTCACTGCCTGGCGGAGTCCCCCTCGCCCTTTTCCTGATGCGTTTTTATTCAATGTCTTCATCCCTTTATTTATCCGGCTTGTCTGCCAGAAGAGATTCAGCAGTTCGTCAGGACAGATTCCACGATTGCTTGTAAACAACCGCACTGATGCCATAATGATACAGTTGATGAAACTCTTGCAGATTCGAGCGCAGCACGCAGTCCACGTAGCTGTACCGGCGAAGAAAAAGACTTCGACTTGTCACAACGCTTTCTTCTTTTTGCTTGGTGGTCTCCTCTGCTTTTTTTCGCAATAATATTTTTTTTGGACACATCGCAAGGGTGTCGTTGGGTGTTGCGGTTGCATATGCCGTCACAGAAATATATAAATATTAGCAGACCTTATAAGACGAGCCATAGTTTTGTTTTGAATACGCTACCAACTGGCTGGCTGTACGTCGCTTCCCTGGCATGGGGGCCGCTGACTCTCGTTCCTTGCGCTCTGACAGTTATGTCCGTATGCAGCATTTTGTTCGTCGATCTACTTCTCTTCCGTTTCGGCGTTTTTTGGGGGATGTGCGACGAGAATTCATGCAACGTCTTTCTGCTGCTCTTCATGGCACTCTGGGTTCTTATCTCCGCGACGCTTTTCAGGAGGGCAGTGCTGGTGCTGTGGCATGCCTTCCTGTTCCTCGGGCTTAGGTTTTTTCTTCCTTTCTTTCTTTTTCTTGCTTGGTGGCCTCCACTGCTTTTTCTTGTAAGAAATTCTTTAATACGCTACCAACTTGAATTTTCAGCACTTCACAGAAGTGCTGTGCACGATGACATAATACATCCTGAAATATCATAATCGTATTTATGGTCAGATTGATTTGAATCTAGAGGTTTGCATATCCAATATCATGTGTACGGGACAGTAACTCTAGCGGTTACTGTTACCGTTTAATATCGGCGCGTCTCACCTGCAGGGCAACCACCTTGCCCGAGCAGTTAGACGCAGCCAAGGACCAACTACTTCCCCAACGGTCAGCTCTAGCTAGCCCGTGCCTTATAAGCCGTAGCTAGCCACGAGCCTAGGCACTCTCTGCTTTCGCGCTCAGCCAATCTAGGCTTCGCGCGATAGCAGTCTCGACTCTCGTAGTCGAGTAGGGTGTCAATCTTACTTTTCGTCCCATGCGCACTCGAGCGTCACGCGACACTTCCCCTCGTTCAGCTACAGAGTTCCCCAATATGCAGCCTGAGCAGTCGACATCCGCCGCAGCGGCCGACCCTCACGCTACCTCACTCGAACAACGCACAGCCGAAAAGATTCGTACGGCAGTTTTGGCATCGGAACAACGGATAACGGAACAGTTTTTGGCGGCTAACGCTGCCTTACTCGCCCAGCTCCGAGGGACGACAACCACACCTGCTGCTACTGATCAACAGCAGTCCATTCCCACCGACGCGACCGCGACGGAGGGTGGTAAGGCGGCCCCCGAGCCACCTATCGACCTGCTTGACGACGAACCCGATCCCTCCGCGACCGACTTCGTCGACTTCACCTACTACGGCGAAGTCATCCCGGCCGGCCTCGAACGTCCCCCTCGTGACGTCGAAGAGCCACGTCTGTGGACCCTCACGGACGACACCGCCCGCACTCTAAGCGACAAGCGCACCCAAGCCGCCTACGACGAGTACCTACACATCGGGTGCTATGCCTTCTTCGACAGCTGCGCCAACGCGGCAATTGGCGAGGCTCTGGACACGCTATCGCAAGGCCCACCTTTATCGACAGAGCAGACGGCAGCGATTACCCTCATCCGAGCGGGTCATCGCACCCACATGGCGACGGAGGAGGCCGCCCGTACTAGATTGGGCTTCCTCCGCCTCACCAAGAGCGGACAAACGAGCACGGATGCGGACCGCGTCTTTGCCGAACTGGCCCACGAGCGCTTTTGCCGACCGCGCCCTACCGCGGTCTCCGGCACATTGGATGCGCTTCGCCAAGCGTTCGTCGACCGCACGCTGGAAGTCAGCCTACACGCCGCCAGCAAGGCCGCCGCCGGTGCTGCCTTCGCCAAGGTCACGCCCGACAGGCCCCCCGGTCCCGACGCACGAGCCCGCAAGGCCGCCGCCGACAAGCGCAAAGCCACAGCAGCAGCAGCAGCGGCAGCCCGCGCCACCGCGCCACCCAAGCCGACCGACCCGGCTAAACCCACGACCAAGAAATGACGGTGTGGCCCGCCGCGCCGATTCCTGCTCCCCGACATCTTCCTACATGCGCCACCGCGTACGTCGAAGATGGCGGGAGTGGGAGCGCATCGGCGCGAGCGGCCAAGTCCTAAATTGGATCCGCCATGGCGTCCGCGTAAAGTTCAAACACGGCCTACGCCCCAAGCCCTTCAACCACGGCATCTCTATGCTCGACGCGACGCCGGCCCAACTCGAGTTTCTAAACTCGGAGCTTCCCCGCTTCGAGGCTTGCGGTGCTTGGGAACGAGCGGACAACCCTCGCTACGTTTCCCGGATGTTTTTAGTCCCAAAACCCGGGTGCAACCAATGGCGTTTGATTATCGACCTTCGAGAACTCAACCGTTATTGCTCGACCTTCACCATGACGTGCGAGACGCTCAAGCATCTACGTCACCTCTCGCGTCCGGGCGACTACTTCGTCTCCCTCGACCTTGCCGACGGGTACTACACCCTTGGCATCCGGGAGGAAGACCGGGACTTCTTCACGGTCAACTACCGAGGCACGCTATGGCGCCTAGCATGCCTTCCTATGGGTTGGTCGGGTTCGGCTTACTACTTTTGCAAGCTAACTCAAGTGTTCACAAACCACCTACGACGCCCTCCGCAACCTATGCCAGCGACTACCCCCCCCCACAGTCGCCGCCCTACAAAGCGCTTCCTCCGAAACACGCGATGGCGGGGGACCCGACTACTCCCCTACATGGACGACTTCCTTTTCCTCGCCGACTCCTACGCGGACGCTCTCTTACTACGACAACGCGTCCAAGCCCTCCTCGACAGACTCGGCCTCGAACGCAACCCCAAGAAAGGCGTTTGGACACCAACTCAAGTCGGCGACCACTTGGGATTAACGGTGGACCTCCAACACGGCATGTTTCGCGCCCCTCCCGCAAAACTCCACCAGCTCGCGCAACAAGCCTCTTCCCTACTCGGACGGGCCGCTTCCAACGCCCGATGGCTTCCTACACGCCACCTTGCGGCGTTCGCCGGAAAAGCGCAGTTCCTCTACCTCGCAATCGCCCCCGCGCGCTTCTTTTTGCGCGAACTCCACGACGTGTTAGCCACACGTGTTGGGTGGGGCGGACGCGTCCGACTCACCCACCAATTACGCCGAGACCTCGAGTGGTGGCGCACGGTCCCCACTCAACACAACGGCCGGTCCATCTACAAGCCTATCGAGACCGCCTACCTCCACGCCGACTCGAGTGCTTACGGTTGGGGTGCCGTTCTAAACGAGGACTCCAACTATCAAGCCCGGGGCTTTTGGAGCGCTACCGACCGCCAACAACACATCACGTGGAAGGAACTTCGTGCGGTGCGACACGCGGTAGAATCCTTTCTACCCCAACTCCGAGGCCGGCAGGTCCTCCTACACGAGGACAACACGGCTGTGGTCGCCGCCCTCACCAAGCTCACCTCGCGCTCTCCCGCCATGATGGCCGAACTCCGTCGCCTATGGTACCTCCTCGACAACAACGACATCAACATCCGGCCACGCTACATCCGCTCGGCGGCCAATATATGGGCCGACAAGCTAAGCCGCGAGTTGGACTACGAAGACTGGCAGCTCAACCCCCGTGTTTTCTCCTACCTGCAACGCCGGTGGGGGCCCCACACTATCGACCGTTTCGCGTCCATGCTCAACGCGCAACTTCCCCGCTTCAACGCCCGCTGGCGCGACCCACTATGCGAGGACGTCGACTCCCTCCGCCTATCCGACGACGCGTGGCGCAGAGAAAACAACTACTGCAACCCACCCTGGTCTGCCCTCCCTGCCCTCGCCGCCAAACTCACCCAAGCTCAAGCCTCGGCCACGGTCATCGCCCCCTTTTGGCCCAACAAACCGTGGTACCACGCGTTCGCTCGATTGGCCACCGAAACGCTGCACTTCCCAGCGGCGCGCGACCTATTCTTTCCCGGCAGGCGCGGCAAGCCCGAGGGGGTCGGGCCTCCCGCGTGGAGCATCGTGGCCTTTCGTCTCTAACCCCTTCGTGGCTGTACACCCGACGCGGTGCGATTGGACGGGCGCTTCGCCCGGTACAATTAAACGCCCCTGTACAGCGCGGGCCGGCTCTGCGTACAGGACAGCCCCGCTACGGCCTACGCCTCGAAGCAGCACAGGCGCCCTGGTCCGCCAATCTGGCTGAAACTTTCCAAGACCTCCTAGGGTCTGACAAGCTAGGGACTACGGCGGTCGCTCTACTCAGCAGCTCCCTAGCGCCCTCGACGTACTCCAGCTACGACAGCGCTCTGCGGCAATTTTTTATTTTTTGCACAGAGGAGAATATCGCCCCCCTACAGGCCACTCCCGCTACCATGGTCCGCTACACCGCGTGGCTAGCCCTGCTCGGCACGGTCGCCGCAAGCTCCCTGCAACCCTACTTCTCTGCTGTAAACAAGTTCTTTCGTGACCACCAGCGCCAACCTGTTGCTGTGGGCGACCTCCTGGCGGACGCCCGACGTGGCCTCGAAATCCTGCAGCACCGCCTCATCCCCGCCACCACGCGGCTTCCGCTACCCGCACCCGTTGCCCTCACCATCCTACAAGCCGCCGACACGCTACACCTCACCCTTCCGTGGACACCTGCAGCGCTCTCCCAACTGCAACGTTTTCGAGCTTGCCTCGCGGTGTGCGTCAATTACACCTTTTTCTGCCGGGCCGAAACTGGCGCCCGTTGTCAAACAGGCGACCTAATAGTTGACAGACCGTCGCAGCAAATCTGCCTCTATATAAGGAAGTCTAAAGGCGACCAGCGCCGCGACGCCAGCGATAAACAGGTTCTCGCTATCCCTGTCTCCGCCAACCCCGTCCTGGCAGACCTACTCGACTACTACACGGAGCAGCGCGCCGCCTTCTGCAAAAAATTCTACAGCAAGCCACCCCCGCTCGCGTTCTGGAGTTTCTCACCTGCAGAACCCTCCGCTGATTGGGGTGCCGCGTCCACCATCTCCACCTGGCTCTCCCTCGCCCTCCTCACAGTCCACTCGTCCGCGCCCGCCGGCTTTAAATGGACGTCGCACAGCCTACGGAAAGGCGCGGCGTCCGCTGCCAGCTGCATCGGCGCGCCCCTCCCCGTAATCAAATTTATGGGTGGCTGGGCCAAGAACAGCTCTGTGACCGAAGGCAAATATATTGACCCAACCATGACCCCATCACCTGCTGCTTGGCGGTTCTTCGGCTGGCTCACTCCGTCCCCCCCACAACACTAATTCTGGCTGTGCAAGCCTTTGGCTTTAGGTTACTGGCAAAACGTGCCCTAGGGTAAATGGTCAGATTGATTTGAATCTAGAGGTTTGCATATCCAATATCATGTGTACGGGACAGTAACTCTAGCGGTTACTGTTACCGTTTAATATCGGCGCGTCTCACCTGCAGGGCAACCACCTTGCCCGAGCAGTTAGACGCAGCCAACGACCAACTCAAGCGTTTTCTCCGACGCTACATCTCCCTAACGGTTCAAGCGCCCACGCGCGCACGGACAGTAAAATGTCCGCACACTATATAACGCACCAGCAGCGATTGTGTGTCCACCTTATGCCTTTTGCGAGAGCTATCGCTCACGCAAACGGCATCGTGGCTCTTGCTAGCCACGCAAGGTGTTGATCACTTGAGTCTCCTGCACGACGCACGAAAACACATTCCTCGAGTTCCAATGGCAGACAGCCTGGTATTGCCTACCGACCTCTACCCCGTTGCGGTGACGCGCCGGAACAACAACCAGACCAGCTGCAATTGCTGACACAGATTGTAAAGCAATTAGCAGCCCATGTCGATACTCTATCCGTCGCAGCCGCGCCAACAAAACACACTACTTCAGCCATCCCCACAGCCGATTCCGACAGCGCTGCGGGTGGACGACTCGAGCTCGACGCTCTACCAGCTAATAGTAAAAACACCCCTCTAGAGTACATCGACCCTAGAGAGTGTTCAGATTTCGCGTCCCGTACGTTCGCAGACTGCCTACCCCCCTTTGGCACAACAGTCTCGTGCCAGTGGAACCCTCGACACGACGACGCCGACAATTTTTTTACGGACAACGCGAGAATCTCCTCCTGCGACGAGTATCGACACCTGCTCTTCTATGGTGTATTTACGGCCGCCGATAACGCGGCACTCGAAACTGCTATGGAAACGCTTCGCGCGGTCACCTCTACCCCCGACGAAACAACTTACACCTACTCACTCGTCAACGCAGCGCTACGTAGTACGTACTAATCAAGCAGTGGCCTCAGCGGGGGAAGCGCGACTCACCTATATCATGCGCTTCAAGGCCAAGAAGATTCTCACCGGAGAAGAACGCGTCGCGGAGCGTCTCGTCTACACACGTTGCTTCGACACATTCGCCTCCGACCGTGGAGGCAACGTCGTCGACGGACTCTTGTCAGCCCTTGAGGACAAACGATTCGAAGTCAGCATCACAGCAGCTGCAAAAGCGTAAGCAACTGCCTAGTTCAAGGCCGACAAGCCTAGACCAGACAGACCGGACAGGCCGAACGACAAGCCGGACAGGCCGGACAAACCCAAGGCCAAGCCTAAGGAACGTACGGGCGGCCACCCCCTCCCCTCTACCGACAAGGCACACAAGAAGACCGAGGCCGACAAAGAGGAATGACGGGGTGACCCGCCGCGCCGATTCACGCACACCAGATTCAAGCTACATGCGTAATCGCGTGCGGCGAAACTGGCAAGCTTGGAAAGATATCGGCGCGAGCGGACAAGTCTTACGGTGGATCCGGGAGGGCGTTACTTTTCCCTTCCTAAACAACCGACCCCCACCTCCGTTCAACCAAGGCATCTCACTACTAAACGCTACCCCCGAGCAACTCACCTTTGTCGAGGCCGAGCTCGCGCGCTTCGTGGAGACGGGAGCCCGGGAATGCACCACCTGCATCAAGTACGTATCAAGACTATTCTTAGTCGCCAAGCCCGGCAACAATCAGTGGCGATTTATCGTCGACCTACGACACATGAAAAGCTTTTGCGTCAGATAGCGACTACGGATGGAGTCTCTGCTAGGCGTACGCCATCTCACGCGAAAGGGGACTACATGTTCTCCTTCGACCTCAAGGACGGGTTCTACGCGCTGGGGATCATCCCAAAGCAGCGCGACTTTCTAACAATAAACGTTCGCGACCAATTGTACCGACTAGCTGGCCTCCCGATGGGCTGGTCGCTCAGCCCTTACCACTTCTGCGCGTTTACGGACACATTCGTACGACACCTCCGACAGCCAGACCCCGGTGGTTTTACGACACATCAGGGGAGGCCTACACTACCCGACAGCGACAGACCAAGCCAGCGCTTCCTACGACACACGCGGTGGCGCGGAGCAAAAATCTTACCTTACGTGGACGACTTCCTCCTCTTCGCCGCCACTCGTGCGCTCGCTCTGGCACTCCGTCAGCGCGTCGACCGCCTCCTTACCAGTCTCGGCCTTCTCCGCCACCCCTCCAAGGGTTTTTGGGAGCCGACGCAATACGGCCACCACCTGGGCATCGACATCGACACAGCTACATGTTACTTCTTCGCCCCAGCGGAAAAGCTTCAGAAGCTCGCCAAACAAGCTCGACACCTACTGCAACGTGCAACAAGAAACATCATATGGCTACTCGTCAAGGAACTACAGTCATTCGCTCGTCAGGCGCAATACCTTTTTCTTTCTATTCCGGCGGGAAGGTTCTTCCTACGCGAACTTCACTCCGTACTTGGCGACAAGTGGGGAGGCCGCGTCCGCCTGACCCCGCAGCTCAGTCGCGATCGACAATGGTGGACACAGGTACCCATCCACGCCAGTGGCAAGAACATACACCGCCCGGTCGAGTAAGCATACATACACTGCGACATTTCAGGATATGGTTGGGGGGCAATACTAAGCGGCAGACTTGAAGCGCGCGGCTTCTGGGGAACAGAGGACGAAAAACAGCACAATACCTGGAAGGAACCGAAGGCCGTCCGTCTGCCCGTCCTCTGCTTCTTGCCACACCTGGCTGGCTGCAACATCCTCCTCCACGAAGACAATCAGGCGGTCTGCCATGTCCTGGCCGGCCTGACGTCCCGCTCCCCAGAGATCATGACCGAGTTACGCCGCCTGTGGTACTAGTTGGACACCAACAACATCCATATTAGGCCCATGTACATCCGTTATGCGGCAAACACGTGGGCAGACAAGCTCAGCCGCCACCTCGACAGCGAAGACTGGCAACTCGACCCCTCTGTGTTCCACGACATGGACACACAATTCGGCCCGCATACAATCGACCGGTTTGCGTCGGCTCTCAACACGCTACTGTCCCGCTCCAACGCGAACTAGCTAGACCCATCGTGCGAAGCAGTGGACGCCCTTCACCTCGCCGATTCGGCTTGGAAAGAAGAAAACAACTGGTGCAACCCGCCATGGCCCCTGCTACCCGACCTCGCCCAGAAACTACAGCATAGCGGCGCAGCAGCTACGGTGATCGCCCCCCATTGGCAAGGAAAAGCGTGGCATCATGCCCTTACCGAATTGGCTTGCCACGAGACGGTCCTGCCGGCCCGAGCTCACTTGTTCCGTCCCATGCGGAGGCACGGACGCGGTACAGTCGGCAAGCCTCAATGGCCCGTCATTGTCTTCCGGATTCCCTCCCGGCCTGGTTGTACCTCCGCCGGGGCGCTGTCAGTGCTACCCTGACCATGTTCAACACACGACACATCAGGCTAGCAATCCAAGCGTACCCCCACCCGAGCAGCAAAAGTCCGCTACAAGGTGGAAGTGGTAGACCGCAACAACCCCTGGGCCTCCTCGATGCGCCCCTACATGCAACGCCTACTGGGCACTGACAACCTTGGAGCTCAAACGCTCGACTTACTGACCGCCGCTTGGGCAAAAAGCACGTCCGACACGTACAACAGCGCGATTAAACCTTACTTCCAGTTTGGCGAGGAGCAAGGCCTACCGCCGCTAGCCGCAACTGCCGCTACCATGGCCCGCTACATCGCATGGATCGGGGAACGTGGCACCATTAAGGCTACTAGTCTACAGCCCTACCTCTCAGCCGTGAACGGTTTTTTCAAAGACCACGGCGCGGAACCAGTCGCACAAGGCGATTTGGTAGCCAAGGTCCGGCGGGGTCTCGCAGCGTCCCAAGTTTCCCTCCATCCCAGCCGCACACGCATGTACCTCCCAGCCCGGATTCTCGTATCATCGCTACGCCTGGCCAAGGACCTCCGCACAGAGCTGACAGACACTTGGACTCACGCTCAAACCGACCTCATTTTGCTGTTCATAGCGTGTCTAGCGACGGTGCTCTTGGCCGCATTTATTTGTCGCGGGGGAGCGAGAGTTGAGTGCCGGTCTGGAGACATGTTGTGTACTCCAACCGGCGGAATCCTCCTGTACCACGGAACGAGAAAAGGTCAACGGGGTACTTCCACGGAGCGAAAACTCCTATGTGAACTACCGGACTCGGCTCACCCTGACATCGCGGAACTACTACAGTACTTCGACGCTACCCGTACCAAGTTCTCCGCCGGGAAGATACCGGACAGACGCTGGGCCATTAGTCTACGCGAACCTACGACGACTGCGGACACCCTGACAGCTTGGCTACAACGAGTACTTCGTGCAGTACACGAGCAACCTCCGGACGGATTCGCGTGGACTTCGCACTCCTTACGAAAGGGTGGAGCTACTGCAACGTACAATATCGGTACCCCAATGCAGAAGATCAAGTTCTTCGGCGGTTGGGCACGAGAATCGGACGTAGTCCTCGACTACATCGACCCAACAGTGCTCCCGTGCCCGGGAGCTTGGCAACTATTTGGTTGGATGACCCCTAGCGGCGCCTCACCCAACGTTACACGCCAGTCGGCGATAGATGGCATAAGTGAGCCCCAACACAGCTTGAATGGTCATATTGGTAATATAGAGGTTTGAATTACATGGCTAAATTACGAAGTAGCCGGCGTTACCTCCGTTACAAGCGTTTCCTCCGACGCTACATCTCCCTAACGGTTCAAGCGCCCACGCGCGCACGGACAGTAAATTGTCCGCACACTATATAACGCACCAGCTGCGATTGTGTGTCCACCTTATGCCTTTTGCGAGAGCTATCGCTCACGCAAACCCACCCACCCGATTCCCTCTCACATTGCGTGTAGGGTGGCCCAAGGGCCACCAATTCCAATTTCTGTAAGTGATCCACATCTTTGGCATAAGTGAGCCCCAACACAGCTTAAACTCCAAAATGATTGGCGTAAGCTTTGGCACTCACTATAGGGCTATTTCCAATGTAGGGAAGGGAGTCATTAAGAAAGTTAAAAATCTTACAAGAAAAAGCAGTGGAGGCCACCAAGCAAAAAGAAGAAAAGAGGGAAAAAGCAAAAAGAGTTATTAAGAAAGAATTCGAAAAGGATTCCTATCTCCGTGACACTTTGTAGGAGGGCATTGTTGATGCTGTGGCACGCCTTCTTGTACCTCAGGCTAAGATTTTCCTCCCTTATTCTTTTTTGCTTGGTGGTTTCCTCTGATTTTTCTTATCAGATTATTTCTATTGAAAGGGTATTTCCAGTGAACAATTTGTGTAAATTAGAACTTTTTTACAACAAGTACCGATAAATCGGTTGCTTTCATGGCGAAGCGAGAGCCGTAGTTGCAGCTTGCCTAGCTATAACCTGTTGCTTTGCAGATTGACTGTGTAAGATAACACAAACGGCCGTTGTGAATTGGGACAACCTCTTTCAAAGGAAACACGTCGTTAACTTGGTTCCTTGGGTCCCACTCTTTGTGTCACCTTCTTGGATACCTGATTTTTGATTCCATTTTCCGCAGTAATTTTGAGAAAAAGTCACAGCCACAAATATGGTTTTCTCCCCCCTACCCCGAAGGAAGGGGGAAGCCTCGGCTAGAGGGAGGGCCGCGGAGGGAGGAGCGGCCATAACAGATAAACCCAAAACCTGTCTTTCTATATCTCGGACGAGGGTGTGCGTGGATAAAATCGGGGTTTATGACGACATGAGCGAGGGTTTTTTTCGCTTGCCTTTCCCCCCTATCTCCGGCACGACTGGATTCGCACATAAGCGTAGGCCAAGCACGCCCGACTCGACTAAAACATGCTAACTAGCTAGGATGATTAGCGCCTTCGAGCGGCGGGAGCGGGCCGCGCATCGTGGAAATAGCGACAAAGTATTTTCATATTTATATCGTAGCAACAGACATTGTCCGCCCATGTATGATTTATATTATGTTGTTAGTGTTGAACCGTGCAAACACTTTAAGTATATAAGGTAATTAACGCACACGTATTTAAAGTCACAGTCACACAAGAGGATGCTCGAAGAGACAACCAACCCGAGGCCCTATGTCGGGACAAAGGAAGTGGAGAACTTTAGCCTAGCGATATTTGTGTATCGAATCCCACAATGTACAGTTGTGTATGGTCTATACATGTACTAAGCACATCCATACTACCTTACAACAGCTATTTGTAACTATAGTAACTAGTAATTAGTAAGTATCTCTTACAGCACCCCCACCCCCCGAAAATAACTACGGGATAAAGCGTTGCAATGGGTGTGTGGGTGTGCTTCTCCCATAATTGCACTTCGATGTCTTGTGAGTGCACGTCGTGGCATTGGCTTGGTGAACATGTCTGCCACTATTTGGTCAATGGATAGGTACCTCACACTGATTTTGCCTTGTTCCACGTGATCCTTAGGAAGTACCACTTGAGGCCGATGTGATTGGTCTTCTCCAAGGCGTTCTTCAAGTAATCGATTGCGCTTTGGTTGTCCTCCCAAATGGTGGTTGTTCCGTTTATGGCTTCGTTGAAGATCTCCCCCATAAGTTGGCGAAGGTGGAGTTCCTCCTTGGTGGCATTTATCGCAGCGTAGTACCCTGCCTCGCAAGCGGATTGGACGACGCATATCTGTTGTTTAGTCTTGAAGATGACGAGGCCTCGGCCGAGTAAAAACAAGTAGCCCAATCAAGAGAGGGACTGGCGCGTGCTGCGGTCGTTGGCCCAATCCGCATTTGCGAAGCCTGTAAGTTGGAGGCTGTGGTCCGCACCGCCCCCCCCCCCCGAATGTCAAGCGTAGGGCAATGATCCCATGAAGGTAGAGTACCATCTTCTTTATTGCGTGGAGGTGAGCCTCCGTGGGGTGCGCATGAACGGAGCCAAGGATGCGCAAAGCCGCAGAAACATCAAGGCGCGTGTAGACAACTGCGCATTGCATGCTGCCCGTGAGGTTGTGTAGAGCTGTGCAAACACGGTATGTGTAGAATGTAACGAGAGTATACTCAAGTACACTCACAGTCACACAAAGGGAGAGTCACAAAGAAAACTTGCCTGAGGCTTGGTCGGTGTTGGGACAAATGAAGTGAGGAGCTGAAGGCTAGCGACAATTTTATAATGGCACACTAGAGAGAGACTAGCGTACATGTGTGCCTGGTCAGGGCATGTACTAAATACATCTAGACTAGCTTATTACATTGTCTGTAACTAATAACTAATAATTATTGATTACAAAACTCCCCCAAAAGATAGCTACGGGATGAAGCGCTGCATTGGGTCCGCTCCTCCCAATATGGCACTTCGGTGTCTTGTGAGTGCAGGTCTAGGCAAGGGTTTGGTGAACATGTCGCGGAGGAGCGGCTACGTGAGGTGGCGGCGATTCTCAGGATCAACCGCCGCCGGAAAGCCCTGTACGGAGGGCTTTTTCGGGAACTAAACTAATGTCCGTACCCGGCGTCGCGCTAGTTGGGGAGCAGCACCAGGGTAGGGCGCTCACTGGTGAGCCGCTACGTCGACAAACTACATATCCCGGGGGGAGGAGTAAGCTTGGGCGGCAAGGAGGCCGGTCGCGACGGAGGGAGCGACACGGTCGGCGCCGCCGGAAAACCCCGTACGGAGGGCTTTGACTAATTCCGTGCACCCGCGGACCCGACGGATCCGACTATGGTGACCTACTCCCCCCCCCCCCCCCTCATCGACACCCACTATCCCGACAACATGATAATAGAGAGAGTGGGCCCGGGTGGGCGCGGAGGCCCCCGCTCAATAAAGGATGCTCGTTGAACGCGCGATCATATGGGGGAGGGTAAGGCCGCAGGCCGGACTACTTGACAGGTACCCGGGTACCAAACAGAGGAAAAACCGAGGAAATGAGCGGGGAAAATCAAGGCGCGGAGGCAGGAGCGCCAATTTCTTTTTCTATGTCTGTGTGTCTCGGTCCCCCCCCCACCTGCCCTCGAGGTGACGGGGGACCTCGACAAGGAGGACCGTCGCGTCGGTAGACTCGGCAACGACCTTGTGGCGGGGCTTACGGGATGCGGTTGCGGGATCGACGAGCGCCCACTTGAGGAGGGGTTTTTTGCTAGTAGCCTTTCCCCTCCTATCTCCGGCAAGACCGAAGTCACGCGGGAGTTAGATTAGGCTAGCCCGTCGTCCCTCCCGAACGTTGACCGGCCTAGGCCGGTCGGCACCCCGGTTCGGTGGGAGCGGGCCGTGCATCGTGAAGGTCGAGCAATAGTTTAGTATTGCATTTCTTGACAAGTGGATTTATTTTTTGATATGTTTTTCTTTATTACAAAATTATTACGTTGTTACTGCTTAGGCGGGGGGGGGCTGTGGCAATTTCTGTTATTGCTTAACTCCCGAGGAACGTCGACACACAACGAAGCTAGGTGTGTCGAAAGGTGTACCTGGTCGAAGAGACCCGGGCCCTGTTGTAAGTAATACCGTATACGTATTAGTTGCAGATAGCTATTGTAAGCTACTCTAGATATGATTAGTACATGTCTAGATCGGACATACCGATAAACTGTTTGACTTGGTACAAAGCTGTCGCTAGGCTACAACTCTCACACTTCTTCTGTTGTCCCGACACCACGCTTGTAGGCTTGTTGTCGCCGGAACTGTTCCGTTTGCGGGACTGTGACTGTAACTACGTTTGCGTAAATTATCTTCCACACTAACTGTGTTTGCATGGTTCAATAGGTTATGGGCCCCCGCCTCACGTCACTCACGCGCGACAACCTGATTCGGCGAGCCACGATCGACAGCTCTCCCGCAGAAGGCTAGTTTCTATAGGCACCTAGTACTTTCACCTTGTAGTCGGCGGTATCGCTAGTATAAACTGCGATTTAAAACCCGCCACCACCCCTCTTAAGTCAGCCACTCGACGGCGATAGCCAGCCACCCACACCGACGCACTCGTCGTGTGTGGACAGGGTGCACACAGGTCCAAGCTAGAGAACGGGGGGGCGCACTATCGGGTGAATACGCATCCACAGATTGCACGCCAGCCGTGGCTTACCTTTTTATTTTCATATTATCTTAACGACTCAGCCGCCAGCGCAGCGCTCCACCTGTCCTGGCCTTGGCCTCGACTTGTGTCCCACACTGGGTGGAGGATAAAGCAAGGTGCTCTGAGACACCCCGGGGCTACAGGCCGAGGGGTCGGCGGGCATCAGGCCGTCTCTTTGAAACCACTGTTAGGCACGAGTCCGGCTAGCGGTTTTTACCGCTGCCTATATTTTATTCAGCTCTTTCTTTTTCGCCCTCTGTCGAAATGGCGCCGAAAACTCGCTCTGCATACTCTCCACCTGTTTCACCCCCTGACTCCCCTGACTCAGGTTCTCAGCAGAGCACCCTCGACCCCCCCCCGGATACTCTCGCGCTGCTCGTTGCGCAAATGGCGCGCATTACCGTTCGTCTCGACTCGCAGTCAGCCGAGGCTGTTGCTGTTGCTGCTGCGGGTGCTAATCCGCACCCCCCTGTCGCTCAGCGCCGCCACGATGCTCAGCTCGAACCCGTCCGGGACAGCCACGACGTGCACACCCTCCCCCTGCTTGTACATCCCCAGCTTGGATACGTCCCACCGGATGCAGAAACAATCTTCGCTGCTGCTACTCATGCGGCTCGTGTTGGCGACCCCACAGTCGCACAGCGCCGTCCCGATGCGCCCCGCGAGCCCTCGCGTGCCGATGCGCACCACGACCCCTCGCGTCACGCCCTCCAGGTTGATCAGCTCCCACCACCCCCCCCTTCCCCCCCGCTGGATATGCCCTTCACCACCCCGGCCCTCACATCCCGGAGGCGCCCTCTCACCTCGTCCCCCCCTACCGTGACCACCCGCACTCGTACGGCCCGCCGCGTCCCATGGCCGGCCGCTCTCCCTTTCCCGGTGGTCCACCTCCTCCCTTCCATGGCCGGCATTCTCCTCCAGTCCGGCGTGGCGACCCCGCCACCCGTGGCAGTCGTCGCCCCACCACTGACCCGGTGGTCATCGGCCGGGCGGCACACGAAGCCCCCGGCTTCGACAAGGACGCCCTCAACCGGTCCATGAAGATGTCGGTCCCCGTCATGGGCCCGACTACGGACTTTAAGCAATGGAAGAGGACCTTCCTTAATTTCCTCTCCATCAAGGCCGCATATCTCATCCCACAGCTGGCCATACGCGACTCCGGCGTTTGGCTCGACGAACCAGCACAACACTACGCCTACACGCTGCTTCTCCATGCAGCAGATGACCAGGCGATGAAATGCGTTTCTCCAGCCCGCCCTGACTGCGCCGCTGCCGCGTGGGACATCTTGTGTGAACGCCTCGACTGTCGGTCTTTTGCTCGCTCCTTGTCCCTCCTGGACAACCTGACGGTCAGACAGCTCCCTGGTCAGTCACTCAGTGACTATGTCCACTACATGCGCCATATCTTTGACGACTACAACGACACATGCCAAATGGTTGATGGATCCGCTGCCATCCACCCCCACAACCTCGGTCTCCTCACGCTGCGCGGTATTTCCAGCAGCGGCCCACACGGTCAGGCGAAGCAATGCGTCATCAACGCCTTTGACACGGACTACATCATGTCGGCTGATGAAGTGATGGCCAGCATTCTCCACCTCGCGCACAACATGGACGACGACCCTACCCCGGACACACCCGCTCTGGCCATATCACCCCCTCCCATCTCCGCGTTCGTCGCTGCGGGCCGCGGCTCGCACAGCGGTCGAGGCCAACCACACCGTAATCCTCGCGGCCATCGACCCAACAAGTGTGGCGTTTGTGGCAGCCTCAACCATCTCATGTCCGCATGCACTGCCACGGATGACGCTGTCCTTAAGTGGAATCTCGCCAAGCGTAAGATGACCGTCCAGAAGTACGGCGCCGCCGGTGGCACCCCCTCTGCTCACACTGCGCTGCTGAGCGACGTCCCTGCCGGCGACGCCCCCGCCGATGACACCGACTGCCTACCCACCCTCGAGGACTGCGCTGATGACTACGATGACGACGAGGTGAGTGTCCCGTTCAGCTTTGTGGCATTCTCCTCTTCCCTCGCCCCGGGTCGAAACCTGTCACAGTTTTGGGTCGTTGATTCCGCCTGCTCGATTAACCTCACCGCGTTCCGAGATGACTTCGTGAAATTCACGCCCCCCTCCGCTCCCTCTCGCGTGGGCGGTGTCGGCGTTGACGTTAAGGGCAGTGGCTCAGTGCGGATTTCTGTCAGACTTGCCTCTGGCCAACACATTCACCGCATTGTGTATGCACTCTACACCCCTGACCTATCATCTCGCTCCGCTCAGCGTATCAGCAGACTACTTAGTGTGAGCTGGATGCAAACTCACAGCGGATGTGAATTCGTCTTCCCCTCCAACTCTGACACTAGTTTGCTTTTGGTACCCACAGGCATGGGTGTGCTAGAACCGTCCGGAAACGGTCTCTACCTCCTTCCCCACCAGCCGGATCTCCCTTCAAGCCCATCCACACCGGCGGCACCTGACCCCTCACCTTAAGTTGCCCTTACTGCCCAGTGTGATCCCGTCCTGTGGCACCGTCGGTTTGGCCACCTCAACATGCAAAGCCTTCAGGCCGAGCATACTCACGGTGTCCCGACTAGCCCTGTGTTAGCTAGCACTGTAAACAAAGTTTCTTGCGACTCTTGCTTACTTCACAAAGCCACAGCTGCACCACGCAACACAGGCGCTTGCGCGAAGCCATCCCACCCCCTCCTTAACATGTCCGCTGACCTCTGGGGCCCGGTCAATGTCCCCTCCCCACATGGCCTCCGCTACTGCTTGCTCGTCATCGACCACCACACCAACTACATGTGGGTGCGGTTCCTTAAGTCTAAAGACGACGCATGTTCGGAATTGGAAACCATCCTCTTGGACATCAAACACTTGCATGCCCGCCATCACTCCTAGACGAGCGCGTTCGCACCGGTCCTCAAGTTTGACTCCGACTCTCTGTTTGAAGCTGCTGTCACTCGCCGGATGTGCGCACACCTCGGCGTCGGGGTACAGTTCTCTGCCCCATACGCCCACCACATGCTCGGCAAAGCCGGACGTCCTTGGCGCACTATCCGGGACAATGCATCGGCGATGCTCCACAACATGGCCGTTCCCAACTCCATGTGGTCGTGCGCTGTCAGCACTGTTGTGTACCTTCGCAACCGCGCGTACAATCGCTCGGTCGGACCTAATTGGGGCGTCCCCCTCACACTCCTTACGTCGTCGGTGCCCGACGCCTCCAAGTTCCGCGTCTTCGGCTGCGCCGTTTTCGCCAAGGTCCCCGACAAACAACGTCGGAAACTCAGTGAAAAAGCATTTCGCGGCGTCCTAGTGGGCTATCCCCCTGACGCACCCGGGTATCGTGTCTACAATCCGGAAACGCGTCGCATCACCACTTCCGTACATGTTGTCTTTCAGGAAGACACCCCCGGCTTCGACACACAACCCTCCGTCGACTCGGTCATCACCGACTCTTCAGAAGACGTACCCGCAGACTCACCCCTATCCCACCCCATTGACCTCACATTACCCACACCCCTACCCCCCCCGGCAGCCCCTCGCCATGCTCGGCTCCGCTCACACCCCATTCGATACGGCAATATGGTTGCCCACTTGTCCGACTACCCCCCGACCCTCGTGACGGCGTGTTGTGATCCTGAACAAGGCAAAGCTCAAGAGGACATATTTCAGCACCCTCACGTCCCCGACCTTGTCACGGGTCCCCCACACACACCTGCTGGCACGTCCCCTACTGCGGTCGCCCTCCTCTCCGCCCGAGAGTGTGTGGAACCAAAATCCTACCGGACTGCGCTGGACATCGCCCAAGCCCCCCATTGGCAAACAGCTATGCAACATGAGTATTCCTCCCTCACCTGCAACGACACATGGGAACTTGTGGACCTCCCCCCAGGCCGCATGGTCGTTAACAACATGTGGATTTTCAAAGTCAAGTCGGATACAGCCGGCGACGTCTCCCGCTTCAAAGCGCGGTTCGTCGCCAAGGGATGCAGTCAACGCGATGGACTGGACTACACAGAGACCTTCTCCCCGGTCATCCGCATGGCCAGCCTGCGTCTATTCCTAACCATCGCAGCCGCCCGCGACCTTGAACTCTGCCTGCTTGACATCGGCACAGCGTTTCTCTACGCCCCCATCCGGGAGGATGTGTACATCCGCCAGGCCCTCGGCTTCACCGATGGAACATGCAAAGTGTGTCACCTCAAGCGCTGCCTCGACGGCCTTAAGCAGTCCCCCCGCGAGTTCAACATGCTCCTTCGTGCATGGCTCGTCGACCATGGATGGCAACAATGCGTCTCCGACCCGTGCATATACATCTACCGCACCGGCCACGTTCTCGCCATGATCGCCTTGTACGTCGATGACATTCCCGCGGCCTGCAATGATGCCACTTGGCTCGCATCGTTCAAAGCCCAACTCTGAGCACGGTTCAAGATCAAGGACCTAGGCGACCTCTCCCAACTCGTCGGCATGCACATTACCCGCGATCGCTCCACGCGCACAATCTCGCTGTACTAGTCCAAGTACATGCGCGACATCCTCGCCAAGTACGGCATGTCCGACTCTAAGCCGTCGTCACTTCCGATAGACCCGGGCTTTCTCGCCGGCCTCGCACACATGAATTCGCCCTCTCTCACCGGGGTGGCCAAGGACGTCTACCCCAGCCTCCTGGGCAGCCTCCAGTACGCAGCCGTTTGTACCCGCCCCGATGTCTCCACGGCATTGAGCATCCTCGGCTCTGCCCAAGCCTCGCCCACCGAGGCACACTTTCAGGCTCTGAAAAAGGTCCTCCGCTACCTTCATGGCACCATCGACATGCGCCTGACGTTGGGGGGGGGCTTGGACCACAGCCTCCAACTCACAGGCTTTGCCGACGCTGATTGGGCCAACAACAGCAGCACCCGTAAGTCTCGCTCCGGCTATCTCTTCACCCTCGGACGCGGGCCAGTCAGTTACAAGTCCAAACAACATACTTGTGTGGCTCAATCCACGTGTGAAGCCGAGTACTACTCTGCAGCTGACGCCACCAAGGAGGGACTCCACCGCCGACAACTCCTAGGGAAATCTTCAACTCCCCCATCACCGAAACCACCACCATCTGGGAGGACAACCAAAGCGCCATTGCATACTCCCGGAATGCCTTGGTCAGCGAGAAGACTAAGCACATCGGTCTGAAGTGGCACTTCCTCAAAGATCACGTGGAGCAATGAACCATCAAGTTGAGGTACCTCCCCACTGACCAGATGGTGGCTGGCATGCTCACCAAACCCCTCCTAGAACCTGCACTAGCAAGACACCGAAGTGCGATCCTTGGAGGACAAAACCCCATGCAACGCTTCATCCCGTAGCTACCTTCAGGGGGAGTGTTGTAAGTAATACCGTATACGTATTAGTTGCAGATAGCTACTGTAAGCTACTCTAGATATGATTAGTACATGTCTAGATCGGACATACCGATAAATTGTTTGACTCGGTACAAAGCTGTCGCTAGGCTACAACTCTCACACTTCTTCTGTTGTCCCGACACCACGCTTGTAGGCTTGTTGTCGCCGGAACTGTTCCGTTTGCGGGACTGTGACTGTAACTACGTTTGCGTAAGTTATACTTCCACACTAACTATGTTTGCATGGTTCAATAGGCCCAACTTGCTGATAAATCTTGAATGGCTAAAGTAGAGTGGCCCGATAGACTGCGGCCGGTTCAGTTTGCTTGTATTGTTGTGGACAATTTCAATTTCATATTTGTACCAAATAACTAGTCAGTATTACTAACATACATACATACATACATACATACATACATACATACATACATACATACATACATACATACATACATACATACATACATACATACATACATACATACATACATACATACATACATACATACATACATACATACATACATACATACATACATACATACATACATACATACATACATACATACATACATACATACATACATACATACATACATACATACATACATACATACATACATACATACATACATACATACATACATACATACATACATACATACATACATACATACATACATACATACATACATACATACATACATACATACATACATACATACATACATACATACATACATACATACATACATACATACATACATACATACATACATACATACATACATACATACATACATACATACATATATACATACAATTCCCTCGCACTCCCCACCCTACCCTCACACACTGCCATGACCGCACTCCACAACACCCTCGAGTCCATATACGACACACACCTCCCGAACCCCACCATCACCATCCCACCTCCACACCTCACAGACTCCTACTCACCTCACTCCGCAGGAATATACTACTTCCCCTCCAACCCCACTCACCCCCTTACCTACCCCACCCAAGAACGCACACAACTAACATACTCCCCCACCAAAAGCGCTCTTGCTTGGAACTGGCAGGACTTCGTATACACAGACGGCTCTAAAAAAGGAAGCAGGTCCCCTCTAGGGGCCGCAGCCACCCACCCAGCCTCGGACACCAACGTCAAAATCCTGGTGACCTCTACCCCTCCCTCCCATACTATCAATCGAGCCGAACTAGCTGGCATTGACATAGGCCTCCAACTAGGCCATACCCACCTCCTAACTGACAGTGCGTGCTCCCTCCGTCTCATACAAGGATACCTTAACTGCCCCTCCGCTTACAGGCATAACATCCACCGCGACACACTCCTCTCTATCACACACACCATCATCACCCGCTGCAACGCAGGCATCCGCACACATCTCGGGAAAATTAAAGCACACAACCACTCACTCGGCAACGACCACGCTGACGCACTCGGTAACCAGATAGCGGATGGCCAAACACCAAACACCACATACAACACAGGCTCCGACGTGTCCATTGGTCACTGGACCTGGCCTTACACCCTCATACCACAGACTCAAGGGGCACCCATACCTTACAAATACACAAACCTCAAAGCCAACGCACACACCCACAGCTGCAAACACACACTTACACCCCTCTCACAAACATCCAAACACGGCGCCCTCCTCGCCCGCGCCGCGGCAGACGGCGCCGACTTCACCTTCCACAAAAAACACACAACACTCACCAACACCCAATTCACCCACAAACAAGAGTTCATATGGGGCGTCCACAACACCCGCCTCCTCACACACAACCCCACCATGAGATGTCCCATGTGTGGCCAATTCACCAGCAACGGCCACATGGCCGGTAACTGCCCTTCCATGTCTGGCCTAAGACAGGACCGTCACAACAGCGCGCTACAACTCCTACTCTCCCTCCTGGAACGCCACAACGGAGGACGCTGGGAGACTATCACTGCAGACTTCGGTAACAAACCCATCAAGTCCTTCACCCGCCCCACCCCCCCCTCCACCCCCCTCGACTGCCACCCTCCACACCCCACCCACATGCCCACCCGCCTTGTTGACGCAGACGAAGGTCTCTCGCCCGACTCTCTAACCTCGTGCCCCGCTATCCTCCCCCCCGAAATCCTCCCACCTGCACTACGTCCCCCGGCGCACAAACCCGATTTCATACGCCTCCTCGAACCTCGCTTCGTAGGTCACAACAACGGCCGCCGCCGATACTCATCTATCAGGAAAATACAGATAGGGGAATGGAAGTACTACACCGACCACAACCTCTCACACACAGCTAGCTTGATTAGGGACAAATACACACCCCTCGCAAACACCATCCGAAACCACTGGCCAGGTACCGAAGTCGATATCTTACCCATAGTCATGAGCCGCACGGGAACCCCGCACTCGACCACCATAGCAAGTCTCACCTCCCTCCTCACCCTCCGCACCGACCCTCCCGACAAACTAATCACCAAAGCACGACTCGACACATCCCGCATCCTTTCTTCACTCCACGCACACACCGTCCAATGGCTACATTATCTCCTCCTTGTCTACCGCACCAAATCACGCACGACCACTCGCCGAGCCTCCGCATAACGCACCTCCCCAAGCCATCCTTGCACACCGCTTTCACACCGCTTCAGACCCTCCCCGGGGGGGAGTAAAACCCCCGACCACAATTGGAGAGGTTGGACATAAGTGGTTCACGGTCTAGCCCTGACTTGTAAGTTCCATGTTTGACATAGTTGGGAGGGCCCAGAGACAGCAGCCGACGCATCCGGCCTTTGGTGAAAAACCGGCGCATACGGTACATGTTGTAAACAATTTCAATTTCAATTTCAATATACATACAATTGATTTCTTATAAGGAAAAGCAGTGGAGGCCGCCAAGCAAAAAGAAGAAAAGAGGAAAACCTAAGCCCGAGGTTCATGAAGGCATGCCATAGCGTCTGCACTGCCCTCATGCAAAGCGTCGCAGAGATAGGAACCTAGAGTACCATGAAGACGCTGCCTGAACTTATGTCGCACGTCGCTCAAAAAACGCCTTAAGGGAACATTAGTAGTTCGACGAACGAAATGTTGCATACGGACGTAACTGTCAGAGCGCAAAGAGCGAGAGTCGGCAGCACCCATGCCAGGGAAGCGGCGAACTGCCACCAAAATGGCCAAGCGATCAACCAACTCAATAGCCATAGGCGCCAACCGCCCCCCTCCTCCATAGCGAAGGGATAGTAGCCATGGATCGACTCACCTAAAGGCGTGCCAAGCAAAGCAGAAGTGCGGAGGTCGCATCAAGTTTGCCATGTTAAGGTCCTAATGCAAGGCTGCCATGGACAGAGAGATGAGCACTTATACGAGGAACAATGGTGTTCGTGCGAGCACTTGTAACCGTCACAGAAACAACAAAATGACGGTGTGGAGTGTTGCGAGACATGGTTTTGTGTGGTAATCAAGTTGCTACACAGCAATGTTGGTCGAGTAGCATCGTGATAGTACGGCTGTGACTCAGCACAATAAGATGATAAGCCAATCAACAATGGAGAGGATTAGGTTGCTGATAGTGGCAAGTTGCTGAGCGTTAGATATCATCTAAAGGCTCAGAATATATGTTGGCGTGTGCTCACCACAAGGTGAGTACGTGTCCTGTGATAGGCAAGTGCTAGGCACTTGCTGAGGGTGAGATGACATGCAGTGTCACTCACCGAGTGTAAGCATTCCTTATTGCCCCCTCAACTTTGATAGGTTATGGGCCCTCCGCGTATGACGCGGGTTTGTAGGGTTTGACCGGAGTTGATCGGATGGTGTCCATTAGGGGGAGTGTTGTGAGATCCCCGTGGTGGGCATGATAATGGACACATCCGTACGTTGTACTCCGGGGGAGTCTTGGCCCTACTATCTCGCCAATAGTGGATGTACTGCGGGAGCCGGTTGCTCGGGCAGTACGGGGGTATATATATGAGATATATCCCCAATGGGTACCGACTTTTAGGCGCGGTACTTGGTTACGGCGTACGCCTCCGGACACGGAGGTGCCGGGTTCGATTCCCGGTGATGGCATTTCCGTGTTAACCCTTCGACATGGAGCCATGAAGTCTAACCAAACCACGTACCCATAACGATCTCGAGAAGCTCCCGACAAAGTACGGCGGACCTCCTTTCGCAAGTCCCGCCCCTTAATAGCCCCCGCTGCAAGCATGAACTCTTCAAGCACGTGGACAGTCCGGTTATGGAGCTGAATGGCATACCAAGAGCACGGGCAACATGGGACATGGTCCATAAGCATAACACCTATGGAGCGCTCACCCGACATACATGTGCCTAATACCGTCAACGAAGATCCGGACCCACGAGACTTTGAGGGAGCCTTATTGCACCGAGGGCCCTTTCGAACATGAGAGGCACGCCCCACACTGAGGCCAAGCACTGAGCTGCCATCGTATAGCAATCGGATGGCACATTGAAACTGGACTCATGTGAAGAGAAAAAGAGAGCTAAAACCCCGCGACCCATACCCGAAATGACCCTCATATAGTCCGGTGGGGAAAGTTTGCAAAACGCCAAGAGGTCAAGGTAGGCCCGGGCACGAAGGATGCGCTAAAATTCCCCGTTGCATGTGGCCCCCGGAATCTCCCGAGCGAGTGAGAGCGGTCGGAAGTTGTAGGCAAGTCAGTAGGGTAGCGGGCGCCACCGCATTGTTAATCGGAGATACCACCAACTCGACATTAGACGCATCATAGTCGGAAAGGTCTTGAAATTGAAATTGAAATTGTTTACAACATGTACCGTATGCGCCGGTTTACACCAGACACCGCATGCGCCGGTTGATGTCTCTGGGCCCACCCAACTATGCCATACATGGAACTTACAAGTCAGGGCTAGACCATTAACCACCTAAATCCAACCTCTCTAGGGATGTTCGGGGGTTTTATTTCCCCCCGGGGATTTGTGCAAGACGAGGCGAGGGCGGCATGCATTCAGGGGCGTGCGAAGGGGCATTGTGCGGAGGCGCGGCGGGAGGTCGTGCGGGATTTGATGCGGTATATGAGTAGGAGATGATGTAGCCATTGGACAGTATGCGTGTGGAGTTGTGCAAGGATGCGAGACGTGTCGAGGCGTGCTTTGGAGATGAGTTTGTCAGGAGGGTCAGTACGGGCGGTGAGTAGGGAGGTGAGACTCGTGATGGTGGAGGAGTGTGGTGTACCTGTGCGGCTCATGACGATGGGAAGGATGTCTACCACTGTGCCTGGCCAGTGGCTGCGGAGGGCGTTTGCGAAGGGAGTGTATTTGGCACGTATGAGGTCGGTTGTTTGGGAGAGGTTATTGTCCGTGCAGTACTTCCATTCCCCTATCTGAATCTTTTTTATGGATGTGTAACGGCGGCGACCGTTTGAGTGACCGACGAATCGAGGTTCGAGGAGGCGGATAAAGTCGGGTCGTAGCGCTGGGGGGAGAATCTCAGGTGGGAGGATGGCGGGACACGAGGTTAAGGAGTCGGGCGAGAGACCCTCGTTAGCAGCAATAAGGCGGGTGGGCATGTGAGTGGGGTGAGGTGGGTGACAGTCAAGTGGAGTGTGGGGGGAAGTGGGGGAAGCAAATGATTTTATGGGTTTGTTACCGAAGTCTGCAGTGAGGGTTTCCCAGCGTCCTCCGTTGTGGAGTTCCATGAGGGAGAGTAGGAGTTGCAACGCGCTGTTGTGTCGGTTCTGTCTTAGGCCAGACATGGAGGGGCATTTACCGGCCATGTGGCCGTTGCTAGTGAATTGGCCACAAAGGGGGCAGCGTAGGGCGGGGTTGTGGGTAAGAAGGCGGGTGTTGTGAACTCCCCACATGAATTCTTGCTTGTGGGTGAACTGGATATTTGTGAAGGTTGAGTGTTTTTTTGTGGAAAGAGAAGTCGACGCCGTCCTCAACGGCGCGGGCGAGGAGGGCTCCGTGTTGGTTGTTTGCGAGAGGGGTGTGTGTGTGTGTGTTTGGTGATGTAGGTGTGTGCGTCAGCTTTGAGGTTGGTGTACTTGTAGGGTATGGGTTCCCCTAGGGTTTGTGGAATGAGGGTGTATGGCCAGGTCCAGTGTCCTATCGTGACTTCTGAACCTGTGGTGTATGTTGTGTCGGGTGGGTGTCCATCTGCAACTTGGTTGGCTAGTGTGCCTTCGAGGTCGTTGCCTAGGGAGTGGTTGTGGGCTTTAATTTTGCCGAGGTGTGTGCGGATGCCTGCGTCGCAGCGGGTTTGGAGGGTGTGTGTGATGGATAGGAGGGTGTCGCGGTGGATGTTGTGTATGTAAGCGGAAGGGCAGTTCAAGTAGCCTTGTATGAGGCGGAGAGAGCACGCACTGTCTGTAAGGAGGTGGGTGCGGCCAAGTTGGAGGCCTATATCTATGCCTGCTAGCTCAGCTCGATTTATTGTGTGGGAGGGAGGGGTTGAGGTCACCAGGATTTTGATGCGGGTGTCCGAGGTGGGGTGGGTGGCTGCTGCTCCGAGCGGGGACGAGTCTCCTTTTTTCGAGCCGTTTGTGTAGACAAAGTCCTGCAAGTTCCAAGCACGAGTACCTCTGGTGAGGGGGTATGTGAGTTGCATGCGTTCCGGGAGGGGATATATGATGGGGTGAGTTGGGTTTGGGGGGAGGTGGTATATGCCTTCCGAGTGGGGTGAGTAGGTGTCGAGGAGGTGAGGAGGAGGGATGGTGATGGCGGGGTTGGGGAGGTGAGTGTCGTAGATAGACTCGAGGGTGTTGTGAAGTGCGGTCATGGCTGTTTGTGATGGGAGGGTGGAGAGTGCGTGGGGGTTCGCGACGAGGTAGATGTCGACCATCCAACGTGTGCCGAATGGGGTAGGGGTGGGGTGTCATGTGTGTTGGTCGGGGGGTAGGAAGGTGTTCGCGTCATTGGGGAGGGTGTAGAGGTGGTGGGTGTATGGGGAGTTGATGTATTTGGAGTGGCGGTAGGGTGTGTGTTCCCATCAGGGGAGGATGAGGATGGTTGCGCTGGGTGTGTGAGGGGCTGTGAGGTGTGCGCTGGTGATTGCGTGTTCCATGGCGCGGCGCATGCATTCGTGGTCGTATTCGGGGTTGGCGATGTTGGTGCCTTGCCATGTGTGTGGGGCATTGCTGCCGCTAGATGAGAAGACTATGTCCTCGGGGTATAGGGAGTGGTAGATGTGTGAGTGGAGGGATTTGTTGAGGGGGTCGGAGTAGAGTTCTGTCTGTATGTGGAATGTGTGGCGGAGAGCTGTGAGTAGGTCTTCTCTAGTGGCCCATCTATTATGGGTGGTGGTGGCGGGTGTGTGTGAGGGGATTTCTGAGCGGGAGCCTAGGCGAGTGAGGAGGTGGTCGACCTTCTCTTCGAACGTGTGCTGCGAGAGGTCGGGGCGGAAGAGTTGGTAGAGGTGGCGGACGCTGGGGCCGTTAAGGGTGGTGACCGCGCGGCCGTCGGGAGTGCAAAGTACGGTGGTGTCATGGAGGGAAGGGTGTGTGTTGATGGCGAATTTACCGGTGGGGAGCATGTCGAAGTCGGGGTGGATGGGGTCGTGGTTGAAGGTGATTAGGGGTGGTGACCAGGGAGGTGGTCCGGGTTCTGGCAGTATGGGTGCGGGGGAGGGGACAAAGCCCGAGTTAAATGCGGTGAGTGCGGCGGGGCCGGAGGGGGTCTCACTGATGGTGTCGTGTAGTTGTAGACATGGGGCCCACTGGACCTCGTGGAGGCGGGTGAGGTCGTGGTGTTGGCCGCGAGCACACCAATCGCACTGCCAAGTGGCGGGTCCTTGGGCTTGGCGGCATTGGGAATGTACGGCAAAGTGCGGGCATGTGCAGCAGGTGGAGGTGGGTTACGTGTGCAAGGGGTCATGACAGATGGAGCAGGCGGCGGGGGAGGGGGTGGGGAGGCATACCGATGTGGGGATGGAGGAGATGAGGCGGAAGCCGTCGTCGAGTTGGAGTTGTATGTCCCATTCCGTGAGGTGTTCCGGGGCCCATTCGACCATGTACTGCGTTTGGCCGTATTCTGTGTCCTTGTGTTTGGAAATGACGCGCGTAACGTCGCAAGGGGGTAGTGGTGGTCGGAGGGGGTGAGGTATTCTGTGTCTAAGTGTGTGGTGGGTGCCGTGGGGGTGGAGTGTTTGGCGCGGGAGGTGAAATTGAAATTGAAATTGAAATTGTTTACAACATGTACCGTATGCGCCGGTTTTTCACCAAAGGCCGGATGCGTCAAAGCGGTGTGCAAGGATGGCTTGGGGAGGTGCGTTATGCGGAGGCTCGGCGAGTGGTCGTGCGTGATTTGGTGCGGTAGACAAGGAGGAGATAATGTAGCCATTGGACGGTGTGTGCGTGGAGTGAAGAAAGGATGCGAGATGTGTCGAGTCGTGCTTTGGTGATTAGTTTGTCGGGAGGGTCGGTGCGGAGGGTGAGGAGGGAGGTGAGACTTGCTATGGTGGTCGAGTGCGGGGTTCCCGTGCGGCTCATGACTATGGGTAAGATATCGACTTCGGTACCTGGCCAGTGGTTTCGGATGGCGTTTGCGAGGGGTGTGTATTTGTCCCTAATCAAGCTAGCTGTGTGTGAGAGGTTGTGGTCGGTGCAGTACTTCCATTCCCCTATCTGTATTTTCCTGATAGATGAGTATCGGCGGCGGCCGTTGTTGTGACCTACGAAGCGAGGTTCGAGGAGGCGTATGAAATCGGGTTTGTGCGCCGGGGGACGTAGTGCAGGTGGGAGGATTTCGGGGGGGAGGATAGCGGGGCACGAGGTTAGAGAGTCGGGCGAGAGACCTTCGTCTGCGTCAACAAGGCGGGTGGGCATGTGGGTGGGGTGTGGAGGGTGGCAGTCGAGGGGGGTGGAGGGGGGGGTGGGGCGGGTGAAGGACTTGATGGGTTTGTTACCGAAGTCTGCAGTGATAGTCTCCCAGCGTCCTCCGTTGTGGCGTTCCAGGAGGGAGAGTAGGAGTTGTAGCGCGCTGTTGTGACGGTCCTGTCTTAGGCCAGACATGGAAGGGCAGTTACCGGCCATGTGGCCGTTGCTGGTGAATTGGCCACACATGGGACATCTCATGGTGGGGTTGTGTGTGAGGAGGCGGGTGTTGTGGACGCCCCATATGAACTCTTGTTTGTGGGTGAATTGGGTGTTGGTGAGTGTTGCGTGTTTTTTGTGGAAGGTGAAGTCGGCGCCGTCTGCCGCGGCGCGGGCGAGGAGGGCGCCGTGTTTGGATGTTTGTGAGAGGGGTGTAAGTGTGTGTTTGCAGCTGTGGGTGTGTGCGTCGGCTTTGAGGTTTGTGTATTTGTAAGGTATGGGTGCCCCTTGAGTCTGTGGTATGAGGGTGTAAGGCCAGGTCCAGTGACCAATGGACACGTCGGAGCCTGTGTTGTATGTGGTGTTTGGTGTTTGGCCATCCGCTATCTGGTTAGCGAGTGCGTCAGCGTGGTCGTTGCCGAGTGAGTGGTTGTGTGCTTTAATTTTCCCGAGATGTGTGCGGATGCCTGCGTTGCAGCGGGTGATGATGGTGTGTGTGATAGAGAGGAGTGTGTCGCGGTGGATGTTATGCCTATAAGCGGAGGGGCAGTTAAGGTATCCTTGTATGAGACGGAGGGAGCACGCACTGTCAGTTAGGAGGTGGGTATGGCCTAGTTGGAGGCCTATGTCAATGCCAGCTAGTTCGGCTCGATTGATAGTATGGGAGGGAGGGGTAGAGGTCACCAGGATTTTGACGTTGGTGTCCGAGGCTGGGTGGGTGGCTGCGGCCCCTAGAGGGGAGCTGCTTCCTTTTTTAGAGCCGTCTGTGTATACGAAGTCCTGCCAGTTCCAAGCAAGAGTGCTTTTGGTGGGGGAGTATGTTAGTTGTGTGCGTTCTTGGATGGGGTAGGTAAGGGGGTGAGTGGGGTTGGAGGGGAAGTAGTATATGCCTGCGGAGTGAGGTGAGTAGGAGTCTGTGAGGTGTGGAGGTGGGATGGTGATGGTGGGGTTCGGGAGGTGTGTGTCGTATATGGACTCGAGGGTGTTGTGGAGTGCGGTCATGGCAGTGTGTGAGGGTAGGGTGGGGAGTGCGAGGGAGTTAGCTACGAGGTAGATGTCGACCATCCAACGTGTTCCGAATGGGGTAGGGGTGGGGTGGCCTGTGTGCTGGTCGGGGGGTAAGAAGGTGTTCGCGTCATTGGGAAGGGTGTATAGGTGATGAGTGTAGGGGGAGTTGATATATTTGGAGTGGCGGTACGGGGTGTGTTCCCAACGGGGGAGTATGAGGATGGTAGCGCTGGGGGTGTGTGTGGCTGTGCGGTGTGCGCTGGTGATTGCATGTTCCATGGCTCGGCGCATGCATTCGTGGTCGTATTCGGGGTTGGCTATGTTGGTGCCTTGCCATGTGTGTGGGGCATTGCTGCCGCTGGATGAAAAGACTATGTCTTCGGGGTAGAGTGAGTGGTAGGTGTGCGAGTGGATGGATTTATTGAGGGGGTCTGAGTAGAGTTCTGTCTGGATGTGGAATGTTTGATGGAGAGCCGAGAGGAGGTCTTCTCTGGTGGCCCATCTGTTGCGGGTGGTGGTGGCGGGTGAAGGGGAGTGGATTTCAGAGCGGGAGCCTAGGCGAGTGAGGAGGTTGTAGACCTCCTCTTCGAATGTGTGGTCGGAAAGGTCGGGGCGGAAGAGTTGGTATAGGTGGCGGACGCGGGGGCCGTTAAGGGTGGTTACCGCGCGGCCGTCTGGGGTGCATAGGATGGTTGTGTCTTGGAGTGATGGGTGTGTGTGGATGGCGAATTTACCGGTTGGGAGCATGTCGAGGTCAGGGTTGATGGGGGTGTGGTTGAATGTGATAAGGCGGTGTGTCCAGGGTGGCGGTCCGGGTTCTGGCAGGATGGGTGTGGTGGAGGGGACAAAGCCGGAGTTAAATGCGGTGAGGGCGGTGGGGCCTGAGGGGGTCTCACTGATGGTGTCGTGTAGTTGAAGGCAAGGCGCCCATTGGACCTCGTGGAGGCGGGTGAGGTCGTGTCGCTTGCCGCGAGCGCACCAGTCGCATTGCCATGAGGCGGGGCCTAGGGCGGGGCGGCATTGGGAATGGACGGCAAAGTGCGGGCATGTGCTGCAGGTGGAGGTGGGTTCTAAGTGCAGAGGGTTGTGGCATATGGAGCAGTCGGCGGGGGTGGGGGTGGGTAGGTTTACCGAGGTGGGGGTGGAAGAGATGAGTTGGAAGCCGTCGTCCAGTTGGAGTTGTATATCCCATTCCGTGAGGTGTTCCGGGGCCCATTCGACCATGTATTGGGTTTGTCCGTATTCTGTGTCTTTGTGTTTGGAGATGATGCGCGTCACGTCGCAGGGGGGGAAATGGTGGTCTGAGGGGGAGAGGTATTCTGTGTCTATGTGTGTGAAGGGTGCAGTGGGGGAGTATTTTTTGGCGCGGGAGGAGTGGGTGAAGGGGGAGAGAGTGTGAGGGGGGCGGGGAAGGTGTGGCGTGAGGAGGGGAACCCAAGAGGGGTGGAGAGTGGTGGGGGGGGATGCTTGTTTGGGGTTGAGGTTTGTGACGGGGAGGCGGTTGTGGACAGTGTCGGTGGGTTCGGTGAGGACTGCGGCGAGAAGGCGTACTGGGATAGTGAGGGAGGTGTTGGACCCCGTTAGTTTGGTGATTGACTGGCAGGATTTGAGGATGAAGGAGGAAGGGGTGGCGCGGAGGAGGACTTGTGACCAGTCGGTTATGTGATTTTGCCAGAGGGGGTTAAGACGGGGAAGGAGGGAGGTGTGTGTCTTGCGGGGGGAGAATTCGTGGTATGCTTGTTTGTATGTGTGTGGGTCTGTGATGTGTGTGGCTCTGTCTCTGAGGGACGTGAGGAGTGTGGCGTCCTGGTTGGTGAAGTGGGTGCGGATTGTTGAGGCAATGGGGTTGGTGAGGGAGAGGGGGGGGATGTTGTGAAACCTGGTTCCGGCGTCGCGTTGGGCGCGCACTAGGCTTCTGAGTGTGGGGGGGGATAGACTGCCTGACATTATCGATTCAGTGGGCCAATGGGAGTATGTTGTGGAGATGGTGTGAATGTGGGCTCTGGCCATGTGGCCCCTATAACCGGGGGAGTTCAGTATTTTGTGGAGGTGGCAGACGGTGAGTTGTGCGGCATGTGTTTTGAGGGAGGGGAGGCCATAGCCGAGGTCGGAGGTGGGCCGATGGAGGGCAGTGCGGGGGAGGTTACGTACCGAGGAGACGGCTGATCGGAGGGCGCGGCATATTTGACCTTCGAGGGTGTCCAATTGGGAGTCGCTGAAGAGGCCGAGTTGGAGGGTAAAGTGTTTTCCGATGAGGAGGCCACGGATGACGCGAATTCTGCGGGACTGGGTTAGTAGGGAGGAGGAGAGGGCGTTGATGAGGGATGTGGTGGTGCGTTTGAGTTCGTGCCAGTGTTTGGTGAAGGTGAGGGAGGTGTTGAGTTCGACCCCAAGTACGCGGTATGTATCCGAGGGGCCGATGGAGGGGATGGGTTCCGGGGTGGAGTTGATGGTGATGTACTGTGATTGGAGGCGGGATGCGAGGAGGGTGATGTTGGCAAGGGAGAGGGCGTTTCCTGTACGCCAAAGGGCGCCGGTGATGCAGCATTTGCGGATGTTGACTGTCATACCTGTGTAGGCGCTGAAGAGGGAGAGTTTCCTTAGCTGGATGGCCATGTTCGGGGTCGAGCCCGTGGCTAGGCTGAGGTCGTCGGCGAATCCGTGTCCGGGGTATGTGGCTGTGGGTTCTGTTGGGTCGACGTTAGTGGCGGGGGGCCCTGGGCGGTAGCCTCGGCTACCCACAGTGAGCCAGCGAAGAAAGGGTTCAAGGAAGAGGGTGAAGAGAAAGGGGGAGAGGGTGTCTCCCTGGAGGGTTCCGCGATTAATGTCTATGGAGGGGGTGGGACCATACGGTGTAATGTAGTCTGTGGATGAGACTCCGTAGAGGTGTTCGCATGTATCAACAAAAGTGGAGGGCATACCGAGTTGTCTCATGTGTTTGAACATGATGCGGTGGTCTGCTGCGTTGAAGGCGCCCTTGAAGTCTGCGTACATGACGTAGATGTCTTTGCTGTGGAGTTTTGCGTCCTCCATGGCCATGATGATGGAGGAGAGGGCGTCGTGGATGTTTCGGTGTTGTCGAAAGCCGTCCTGTTGGTCGCTGAGGATGCCGTGAGTTTCGGCATATTTCGAGCCTGCGTCTTTGATTAGTGCTGTCCATAGCTTAAGAAGGTTATTCATGAGGGCGATGGGGCGGTAGTTGTCAAGGAGGGTGGGGTCCCCTTTTTTATGTAGTAGGCATGTTGTGCTATGGCACCATTCAGGGGGTGTGTAGGAGTTATGGGCAAGGAGGGATAGGAGGGAGAAGAGGGTGGAGCGGGTCTCCGGGGGTAGGAACTTGATAATTTCGTTGGGGATACCGTCGGGGCCGGGGGCTTTGCCTGTGCCTAGCGAGTTGAGGGTTTTATCGAATGTATCGCGGGTAATCATGTCGGCTAGTGTGAGTGTGGGGTCCCCTCGGGGTTCGATGTTGAAGTTGTCAGGGTTGTCAGGGTGTTCCCAGGGGGGTATTGGGAGGTCGGGCGGGGTGGCTCGCGTGAGTTCGGTGGTGAAGTGGGAGTGGACCGCCTGAATGACGGCTGAGGGGGAGGATGCTGTGGTTTTATCGGGCTTGGTAATGCGGTGGAGAGTTGTAGTTGCTGTGGTCGCGGGGAGGAGTCCGCTTTTAATTTTTAAGCGGCGGTGGGAGGATTTAGGGGAGGCGTCGTAGGCAGTGTTGGTGCGGGTTTTAACCTTTTGGAGTATATCTGTAGTGGTTGTTCGGAGTAGTTGGCGTATGCGTGCCTGGCATTGGTGGTGGATATCGGTAGGGGAGAGATAGTCAGAGGTTTGAAGGAGGGTTTGGGCTAGGGGTAGGGGGCCGCCGTTGATGCTACATTTGCGGAGTTTACGAATGAGTCTGTGTGTTTTTTTAGAGAGCCAGGTGGGGTTAATGGTCGAGGTAGTGGGGCGGGGTTTCTTCGGGGGTAGGAGGGGCCATATGGTGGCCGCGTGGTCCATATGTTGGGAGAGTAGTGCAGTAAATTTCGAGGCTAGGGTGTCGAGGGTATCTGGAGAGGACATGGAAGGGGTTGTATTGAGAATCTCTGCGTGGAGGGAGGCCGTGTGGTTGATAAGGGAGGGTGTGCTACGTTGGTATGTTGTGATGTGGTGCGGTTGGAGTGGGAGTTTGAAGGTGAGTTTGCGGGTGGTGTGGTGAGGGCGGGGAGGGTTGTGGGCCGAGGGTGGCCGAGCGATGAGGGAGGAGGGGGCAGGTATAACTAGGTGTAGCGCTGAGTGGTCGGAGAAGTGTGAGGGAGAGGTGAAAGTCGAGCACGCAGGCGGGTTGAGACTGTGAGGGGAGGGGGGAGGGGTGAGCCAATGGTCGAGGCAACCTCCGCTACTGGGAAAGGTGGGGAGTGGGGGGTGGAGGGGTCGGAGGTGTGATTCGAGTAAGGAGGTGAGGGCGGGGTTGCCTGTACCTTGTGTGGTGGTCGTTTGGAAGTCGCCGCCCCAGAGGATGCGGTGGGTTGGGTAGTCGTCCATCAGGCGGAGGCCCCACGCCGCGACCTCCGCGTATAAGCGTGTTGGTATGGGGCTGTGGAGCTGTGGCATGTAGGCTCCGAGGAGGAGGTAAGGGTTGCCTGAGTGAGGAACGAGTTTCAGGCCTGCGATATGTGGGAGGAGGTGGGGGGGTGGGGTGAGGACAGTGGCAGATTGGAACGATTCCCTTCGGACCGCGAAGAGAACGCCTGCGTTGGGTAGGGGCACAGATGAGTAGCAGGGTCTGGAGCTTTTGAGTAGGTATTGTGGGAGGGCGACACGCCATCTGGATTTGTGGGTGTCGTGTTTAGTTTCCGTGAGGATGAGGACATCAGGGCTGTGGGTGGTGGCGAGGTGTTCCACGTCCATGATGGATGTGTGGAGCCCCCTGGTGTTGAGGTTAATGAGGTGCAGAGGTTGTGGTATATGATGTGGGAGAAGTGGTGGGGGTTGAGGGTTGGGGGGGTAAGGGGGGTTCGCGGGAGGGGGAGTTGTGCGGCGTGGTGGGGGGGTGTGGGAGGTGAGGGGTTGGGGTGGGTTTTGGAGTGTGATGTGGGGGAGGGTGGGTTGGCGGGGGGTGGGGGGGGGGGTGGAATGGGGTAGCGGAGAAATTGATGGGGAGGGTTTGGGGGTGTGTGAGGGCTCGGGGGAGAGGGAGGGCTGTTGAGGGTGGAGGGTGCTAAGGAGGTGGGAGCGACCGACAGGGAGGGGAGTGGAGCGGAAGACGTGGTGCCACAGAAGAGAGTGAAGGGAATAGACTGTGTGTTTGGGGTCGAAATGAGGGGGGTCGTAAGCATGGTCAGCGGGTGCCGTGAGTATAAAGTATGTGTGAAGGAGGACGTGGGTTCCACAGGACCACGCCCGAGGTGAGTCGTTCTGTCGAGGGGGGTTGAGAAGGCGAGGAGTGAGGAGTTGGGGGGGGGTAGTCGAGTTCCATGAGGCGATAAGTGAGAGGGAGCGGGCAAGAAGGGACGGGGGGGGAGGGTGGTGGAGGGAGTCCACCCAAGTGGCGGAGTCGTGTGTCACGTGGAGGAGGCCGAAGTGGGAGTGCTGCCAGGTGAGGACGAGGAGGGAGTTGTGGGGTGTGCCCGGGCGCGGGGGTACGCCTCTGTTTGAGAGGTTGGACCACTGGCTGGGGTATATGTGATGGTTATGGAAGGTGTCAACCTCGGTGTTTGTGATAACAGTGTAGGTGTTGGAGGAGGTGGAGTGGAGTTTAGCAAGGGAGGTGGCAATGCAGTAGAGGTTAGAGAGGTCCTGGTAGTGTCCCCATTGGAAGGAGAGCACGGCCGAGGAGTCGAGGTGGCCGATGGGGGTGGGGAGGCCGTGTTCAAGGTTAAGGTCAAACAGGTAGTTATGTAGTTTGATAGTGCAGGTATCGGGTGCGAAGTGTGACGGAAGTGAGGCCCTGAGTGGGTTGGTTACACCGTGTGTACGGATATCTTGGGTGGGGCGTGGGAGGAGGGCAGGGGGTCGAACCTCCGGGCCTGCTGGCCCGTCTGTAGTGGAGTTAGGGATGGGGGCTGGCCCTAGCGGCCGAGTGGACATCAGATGGAGGGATGGGAGGTCCAGGTGAGGGGAGGTGTTCCTCATTGGCTTCCGCGGTGTTGAGGTCTTCTTCAGGGAGGTCTTCGAGCTCGAAGTCTGAGGTCGCAGGGGATGAGGCAGGTAGGGGAAGGTGTGAGGGGTGTGTGTTGGGCGGGGGGTCGTGGTTCCGGTGGTTGGAGTTGGGGGTGGGTTGTGGGGAAGGGGAGTGTGTGAGGCGTGTGTGGGTTTGTAGGTCGTGGGGGGTGCGGCGGTGTGGGGGTGAGTGGGGGGACTTTCTGAGGGTGTGGCGTGTGTGCTTTAGGACGCCGGACGGGGGGGCTGGTTTGAGGGCTGGGTCTGTTGGTGTGCGTGCCGTTGGAGAGGAGTCCATGGGGTCGGTGTGGGGAAGGGAGGGGGGGAGGAGTTGGAGGGGGGGAGATATCATGTGGGGGGTGGAGTCAGTGCGTTGGGGGGGGGAAGGAGGTGGGGGGTTAATGCCGGTTGGGTGGGAGGAGGCTGTGGTGGGGTGTGTGAGGGGGGTGGAGGAGGAATCCATGTGGTCAACTGAGGTTTCGAGGATGGTGGGGAGGGGGGGAGGGGGAGGAGGGGTGGTGGCGGGCAAGGGGGTAGGGTCAGCAGGGTGAGCGGGTTGGGGGTACGTATGATGGGCGGGGGAGGGGGAGCGACGTTTTTTGGAGGGGCGCTAAGGTGGAGTAGTGGTGGGGTGTGATGTATAGGGAGCATGTGGTGTTGGTGGGGGTGCCGCGGTGTATGTAGGTGTGGGGGAGGGGAATGGTGGCAGTGCCGTTGGTTGAGATAAGGATGCAGTACATGATTTTGGTGAGGGAGATTTGGATGCTGGTGTTGATGTGAGGGGAAGGGGAGGGGTGGGAGCGGAAGTATGAGCCGTCAGGAAATTTTTTGAGGGAGGTGTGGTGTGAGATGTCGAAGGTGGAGGGTGTGGAGTTGTGGGAGTGGGTGTGTGACTGTGCGTATTCTGAAGCTGTTTGATGGAGGAGGGTGGAGAGCCAGTGTGAAGAAGGGATAGTACCTTGTGATGTGGGTTGGGGGAAGGGGAGGGGGTGGGGGGACTGGATGAGGACTGTGGTGAGACAGGTGTCAGTCCAGGAGGTGCCTGGGACATGGCCTGTGAGAGGGGGGGGTGTGATGGTAATTGTGTAGTTTTGGGGGGTGGGGGGTACGGTGTGAATAGCATTTTGAAGGGTGGCATGAAAATGTACAGGTCCTGATTGTGAAAGAACTGGATTATGGGGTGGGTGGAGGATATGCATCCAGAAGGAGAGGGGGTCGTTCACGACCTGGACGGGTTCCCGTGTAGGTTGTAGGGCGTCCGCGATCTGGAGCAGGAGTTGGGCTGGTTCCGGGAGGTCCTCCATTCGGGGGGCAGGGGTGGTGGCGCTGGCGTTCCAGGTGTCGGCGAGTTCCGTGGCGAGTCGATCCAACAGGAGGGCCTGTATCAGGGGAACGACGTCTGGGCCGGAGAGATGAGTGAACAAGGAGGAGCTAATTTTCAGGCGTTGGCCCGAAATTGCGGGAACGGCTACAGCTCGTATAATCTGAATTTCTTGCTGTCTCAGGGTGGTGGAAAGTTGGGGGTCCGAGGCGGCGCAGGGTGGCGTTGGACCTCCCGACGGGAGTTCACGCTGGCGTGAAGCGAGCTGATAAAGTAAGCCAACTGTGATGCAGGAGGTGGGGATGTCCAGTCGGACCTCCTGGTGACCATGTGAGAGTGCGACTGGCAGTGGGGTGAGATCGTGTTGCTGGGGCATGGCTGGGTGTGGGGTGCGGGTGACTGAGGCTGTCCATTTCGCACGATGGGCGAGTTCCCGACCGATTATATTTTTCGCGCGGGCCGGAATATCGGTTAGGGCGTGAACTTTTTCGAGAAGCCAGCGTCGAGCGAGGGAGCAGGCGGAGAGGAGCATAAGTGAGGAAGACGGCGTGTTTGGTAGGAACACACCGTGGAGCCAGAAGCTGGCAGTGTCAGGGGGGGCGGTGGAGTACTGGCCTGTCAGTAGGTAGGAGTCGATCAGGCGAGCAGAGAGGTCAACGGCCCCTCCAAGGTCGGGGGCAGTCGTCGGGGTGGAGAGGACCAGGGGAGTTTGAAGCCCTGTGCCCGGCGTGGGTTCCAGGGGTGTGCCTCGTCCGTAGTCCGCATGTGTGAGCTGTGGGGCTGTGAGGAAAGGAGCGAGTGGGTGACCCACAAGGCGGTTGCGGGGGCCGATGTGGTCTTCCGCGAAGAGGGGTGTGGGGCGGTCTTTGAGGAGTACCTGTTTGTATGATTCCGGGAGGGCGGAAGGTGATGACATAGTGGTCGTAAGGTGGGTGTCGATGTGTGTGTAAGTGGTGGATTTGGAGTGGAGAGAGAGAGGGTTAGAGGTGGTCAGCGTGTGTTGGCGGCACACGACCAGGTCTGATGGGACCTGGGTTTGTTTTTCACGGACGTCTGATGGGAACGTCCGGACGCTCGGAGGGGCGCGTGAGAGTGCGCCGGCTCCGTGGGAGAGTGATTTTTGTAATCTTTTTGATACGTACGAGTGTCGCAGTATTGGACGGAGTACTCGGAATGTTTGAGATGTAGGTGGCGCAGATTCCGGCATGTGAACCGAATTCAAATTTGTGAAAGCTGCGCCTTGGAGTGTGTACCGTCTGATGTGCCTACGGATCCACTGACCTGGGTGAGCTAGGCTCGGGTGGGGAGAGGTGATCGGTGCCCGTCGTCCGACGGGCCCTGTGGTCACCAGTCTATCGCTCATAGGGAGGCCAAGCCCGGAGCGAAGACGGTCGACGTTGCTCATCCGAGCTACCGACCCATCCCCTATATTTTTAACGTCAGTAGTACTTTAGTAGTACTTTGGATCTTTTTACTGTCTTTAGTGACGGTAGGATATGTTTTTTCCGCGGGAGGTGTAGATGCCGGATGTGAGGGTGGGGGGTGAGCGAGGGAGGTGTGGGGAGAGGAGGGGAATCCTGGAGGGGTGGATAGTGGTGGAGGGGGATGCATGTTTGGGGGTGAGTTGTGTGATGGGGAGGCGGTTGTGGATAGTATTGGAGGGCTCAGTGAGGTTGCGGCGAGAAGGCGGGTGGGGACTGAGAGTGGGGTGGTGGACCCCGTGAGTGTGGCGAGGGATTTACAGCATTTGAGGATGAAGGAGGATGAGGTGGCTCTGAGGAGGACTTGTGGCCATGTGGTGATGTTATTTTTCCAGAGGGGGTTGAGGCGGGGGAGGAGGGAGGCGTGTGTTTTACGGGGAGAGAAGTCGCAGTAGGCTTGCTTATACGTGTGAGGGTCGGTGATGTGTGTGGCTTTGTCTCGGAGTGAGGCAAGGAGTGTGGTGTCTTGGGTGGTGAAGTGGCCGCGGAGAGTGGTGGCGATGGGGTTGGTGAGGGAGAGTGGAGGGATGTTGTGATATAGTGTGCTCGCATCACGCTGGGCTCTGACTAAGTATTTGAGTGTGGGTGGGGTGTAGCGGGTTGACATGATGGATTCCGAGGGCCAGTGGGAGTACGTGGTGGATATGGTGCGGATGTGTGTGCGGGCCATGTGGCCACGGTATCCTGAGCTGTTCATGATTTTATGGAGGTGGCAGACTGTGAGTTGTGCGGCGTGGGCTTCGAGGGAGGGGAGGCCGTATCCGAGGTCTGAGGTAGGGCGGTGGAGGGCGGTGCGGGGAAGGTTACGTACCGAGGAGACGGCGGAGCGGAGTGCGCGGCAGATTTGGTTTTCGAGAGTGTCGAGTTGGGAGTCGGTGAAGAGGCCGAGCTGGAGGGTGAAGTGTTTGCCTATAAATAGTCCGAAGGTCTTGATTTAGTGTGTGATTAATCACCACGAGATCCGATTCCGAAAACCCGCCCATAGTGGAGATCGTATCATACGAACTGCGCAATTGGACTGCCTACGGTAAAGTACAAGTGGCAACATTCAATAGTTCCTGTCGGATGAGACCGCACATATGATCCGGCGACTCGGACTCGTAATCAGTAATCAAGTTGGCGAGGGTCGCAATGAATGGGGCATAGGGAGCAGGTTCAACATCGAGCTTGAGGGACGGTACATTAAGCCCCCCAAACTCCGCGGGAAGAGAAAGCTAGCACTTAGCACAATTTAGTTGATCGAGTGTTTGAATGTCTTGAGAAACGCCCAATATTCGGAAAACTGCGGCGCGAACGGCCCTATCAGAAGTAAAAGGGAACGGTCGGCAGATATTTGGGGGGAGGGTGCGGAGTAAGAACCCAAAGCGGCGTACCGCACACGTGATCATCAAGCGAAAAGCAGCATGTGTCCCTCCGAAGTCCGACAAAGCAAAGCAAACGATCTTGTCCAAGAGGAGTTGATGAGCCTCCACGGTGTCTTGGAGTCAATAATTAACATAGTTCTCATTGTGAGATGCCGGAGGGCCATTCGCCATCAAGAAGTCCATCGTCAAAGGGTCTCCAAGGTTATGAGTACTCGTAACTACGGGGACCATCGCCCGTATCACCTCAACAAGTTCATGGGCCGTATCCGGAGGTACCATACACGAAGACGTGATTGGTTGAACCTTCGAGCAGACTTTCCCCAATTCCTCCGTAGCCATTGTAATCAGAGTCGGGACGAAAGGCGTTTTGATCAAATACTTTCCATCATCAGAGAAGGCTTGAATCGCCGTTGATCCTTGCACCGTTCCCCAATATTCTGGAGGGGGGTGATGTTCGCTAAGTTGAGCAAAAGCGGGCCAAGAGGATCTCCTTGTCGGACACCCGTACAAGTTTGAACCTTACCGTTCAAGAGCGAAGCATCGTCGGGATCGAAATGATACACCGCGCCAACGAGATAATAGGATGCAAGTCGGGATTCTTGTACAACTATGGCGGGAAAAGGTGTAGAAGGCGTTTTCTAGGTCCAAGCTTAGTAGGCTGGAATTATGAATAGTTTGTAGGCCAATACGAGTGGTATGACTGGCTCGCTCGGTACAAGCTATGGTGAAAACCGATTTTTGTACAAAGCCAACGTGGTCGGCCGCAACAGCCGCTATCCGCGCAATGGCGTGACAGTGAGCTACCCGCGACAAGACGTTGCCAGCAGCAAACGATCAAACTTTGAAAGCCTCACCCAAAAGGCGAGTGGCGTCAAGGTCGACCCCTCTATGCTTATGAAGAGCCCACCCGGTCGCACTCGCCAGAAAGTCAGCCGCAGCCTCGAGATTCTTTCCCGCCGAGTAGCGGTTGACGCACTTGCGCAATGCCGGAACATTCAAGTCACGGACATATTCCTAACGCCGGTTATCAACATGGGGGGCTGACAAGCGAGGTGCTTTTCTCAGCACAAGAAGCATAGACTCTTCCCATATATTGAGGATGTCACGGTCATCTAAATAAGTGAGGGGTGGGCACGCCGGAGGGGGCACGGGGTCGGGGAGGTCACAGTCTTGGTGGGGAGGACCCAGCGGAGGATGCAACCGCTGAACAACGGCCAGAGCCGCCTCCGCGTCCTCCACCATTCCGAAGTCGGCTCCGTCTAGGGCCATACGGGCCCATCGCAGCTAGCCAGCTTCCACTAGCTCACGGGCTCGACGGAAGACATCACGGCGTCGGAGGACACCTTTATAGAGGTTAGTCGGTGGTTGATGTTGCTCCCGATAAGTGGACTAAGCACGGTGACAACGAGAACCGTCCCCCACCCCGGCCCCGACCACCAAAGCGTCTAGACACAGAAGCACCCGGGCACGCACGGGCAAGCTCACTTCTATATCGAATATCACTTAAAAGGACGTCAATGCCTGTGAGTCCGTCCTATCCGGACGCAGAGAACCAAAGACGGACTCGACGTTGGACAAGGGAGCGGATGCGAGCACCGGCCGTCGCAGGAAACGGAAAGAGGAGGAGACTGCCAAAGAGGTGATGAATTCCCAAGAAAGCTCCGTCGGCAAGGAAGTCCGTTGAGGGAAGGGAGGACGCATATTCGAAACAGTCTTGTAGAGCAGCACGGAGGTAATCTCTCGTTGTCGCACAAATCCCCCGGGCCGCTGTGACATGTATGAGCCGCAATAGGCAAGCGAAAGGGTCGTTGTCGGAGCACCAAGAGGCAGGAGCACCAGCGCGAAGGGGAGATCGGAGACCAACCTCTCGGCGAAGTGCATCATCACACGAGGGCATAAAGGCTTGCCGATGAGGCAACGAGGGTCCATCAGATGGAGGTGGGGGGGGAGAGGGGTAAGCACCGGCTTAGCTCGGGGTGGGGGAGGGACTGGAGCCAAGGGGGGAGTCCACTAGAGACAGGGGGAGGGGTGACAACTTGTGAGGTGCTACTTTGGTTAGGCTAAGTTGGCAACCTTAGACTAATAGTAGAACCTAATCTCTGGATCTAATTATACAGCGTAGAGAGAATTAGTAAGATTGTCTTAGGAACAGGGTTTCTTACAATCTGGGTGTGGCGTGATTCTATTCTGTACCGGTCTCTACCTCTACCAGTAAGTCCCCGTCTTAAATATCCACACCTCAGGTGTTCTAGAAACAGCCTTAGAACCTGTAGCTTGTGCTGTCTGCTAACTAAACCAAACTATTATTGGTGATACAGATTATCTGAGATTATCTGTACCGTCTATCTAATCTTATCGCACAAGCTCTTAGAACTATCTAGAAAAGAACTATCTAGAAGAGATACTGCTAGTAACTCTGTACTGTCGAGGGAAAATACGGCGATACAGTTGTACTGCCGTGATGACAATAAAAGAGTCACTGAATATCGCTAAGATACAGGTACTATTTAGAGGAAATAAATAATGTCAGATACTAGCACTTAGCTAAATGGCTAGGATATGACACTCTCCCCTCCTTAAGCACCAGCGTCCTCGCTGTGCAGTACTCAGGGTCTTGGTTTCTTGGGGGTTCTTGCAGGCCAGCGATTGCGAAATCTGACAAAGTCAGGGGTGCCAGAAAATTCTCGATAAACATCCGTTCGAAGGAATTCGGAAAAGATGTTTAAGTGGTTGACTCCTCGCATGGGTTCCCAAGTGTCCTCGCTAGGTACGTTGAACGGTGCTGCCCAGCGGACCTTAAACAAAAGTCCCGTGCCATTGGAGTTAAAAGCCACGTCGAGTATTTTATCGATTTCAAATCGCTTCGCATCGTGCACAATCGGAATTGGCTGTGCACTGTTGGCCTGTTCTGGTTCTGAATTCCATTTCTCCAGTAGACTGGCGTGTACAACATCGTGAATCCGTACTCCAGGGGGTAGCTTAAGCCGAAATGCAACCGGGGAAACTTCCTCCGTAATGAAAAACGGTCCAATGTAGCGGTCGCGTAGTTTAGAACATGGCTGTTGTACAAACCGTAGATTTGTCGCCTTGAGCTTAACCTTGTCGCCAACTGTAAAAGGTACTGGTAACCGGTGCCGATTTGCAGCGTCTTGCATGTGTGCTTGGGCTGCTTTGACGCAGTCGTGGGCAAATCTGTGCATCTCGACCAGAATCTTCACTTGCTCCGGTAAAGTACGGCTAGGCTCGTTATCGTCAAATGTAGCCGTTGTTGGAGATGTCGGCTCAAATCCTAGCGTCGCCTTAAATGGAGACATAGTCGTTGACGTAGAAACCGCTGCGTTGATCGCGAACTCCACGTTGGTAAGGTGTTGAACCCAGTCGTCGTGCAAGGGGTGCACATAGCATCGTATGACTTGCTCCCATGTCTGGTTTACTCGTTCAGTTTGGCCATCTGTCTGGGGGTGATAGCTCGTAGAGATATTAAGCTTGGTGCCAACAGCCCTAAATAGGGTTTGCCAGAAGTCGCTCATAAACCGGGGATCTCGATCGGATATTAATTTCCGTGGTAAGCCAAAATGCCGAAAAACAGCGCGGTGCATAACTTTTGCTAATTGTTCCGCTGTAATCGTTTTCGTAATTGGCTCGACAATCGTCCGTTTCGTAAGCATACAGACGAATACCACCACAGCATCATACCCATCGCACTCAGGAAGGTCCGTAATCAGGTCAAGCGATACATGCTCAAAGGGCCTGGTCGGTACCTCATGCGATTGAAGGAGTCCATAAGGCTTGTGTCGCGCTGCCTTGTTGCGTTGACAGGTAACACAGCTGCGTACATAGTGTTGTACTGTCCGCTTCATGTTAGGCCACCAAAACGTCCGGGTTACTGCTGCCAATAGTCGAATAATACCAGGGTGTCCCGCGGTCGGTGCGTCGTGTAGTTCGTACAGTACTCTTGATCGCAATGTAGAGACGTTCGGAACATACAGTCTTGTCCCGTAGGCGTACAAGAGTCCATTAGATTGACGTACCAGCCAGGTAGGCAGAGATTTCCGGGTAAGCAGATATTTGTCCGAATCATAAGCACTTTTGATTTCCGCATGAAGTCCAGAGTCAGGATGTAACCGGGATTCCAGGGAAAAAATCTGTGCGTGTAACTCGCATTCTGCTTCGTCGTTGGTCCAATCGCGTAACAGTTGCAGCTTCTGTAATGAGTCCTTCAGGTCAGGTCGGCGAGACAGAGCGTCTGCCTGGTTGACTGCTCCCTTCTTGTATACGATGTCCATCTGTCGCTGGTAAGGTGCTAAAACTTGAAGCCATCGCACCTGTCGAGTAGACAAATCGCGCTGCCGAAAGAAGTGTCGCAACGTGTCGTGGTCCGTAATTACTGTAAATCCCGCCGCGCCATCTAAGTAGCAACGGAACTTCAGTAGAGCGTCTCGAACTGCCAGTAGCTCTTGTTCGTGGACAGGATAGTGTACCTCATGCTTGTTCATCTTTCGAGCATGGTACGCAACAGGTTGTAATCCAATACCTTGGTCTTGTAATAGCACAGCTCCTACTGCAAATCCAGAAGCATCTGTGTACAGTGTGTACCTTGCATTAGGAGAAGTGTCAGGAATTACCAGTACTGGTGCACGTACCATCGCGTCTTTAATTTGCTCGAATGCTGACTCGGCTTGAGGAGTCCAGCGAAATTCCGGTGTCTTCTTGGTCAGGTCCGTCAATGGGGTTGCTAGGGTTGCGAATTGGTTGATAAACCTCCGGTAATATCCAGCAAGTCCCAGAAATCCACGTACTTCAGTCACAGATTTCGGTCGGGGCCAATTTTGTACTGCCTCAACCTTGTCGGGGTCCATTCGGATCTGTCCAGCTTCCACCACATGCCCAAGAAAATTGACGCTCGATCGTCCGAAGTAACACTTAGAGAGTTTGATATGCAACTGGTGTCGCTGCAACTCTCGTAACACGAGTCGAATATGCTCGAGGTGTTCGTCGGCCGTCTTACTGTAGATCAACACGTCGTCCAAATATACCACGCAGAACTTGCCAAGATACGGGGCCAAAACTCGATTCATCATCGCTTGGAATCCAGCTGGGGCGTTACAAAGTCCAAAGGGTAGAACGCAGTACTCGAACAGTCCGTAATGAGTTCGGAATGCTGTCTTATGTATGTCGCGCTCTTTGACTCGAACTTGATGATAGCCTTTATACAGGTCCAGCGTGCTGAAATAGTGAGCCCCATATAGCGAGTCGAGTAACTCATCAATCCGGGGTAACGGTGTTCGGTCTTTCCTCGTGAGGTCGTTGAGTTTCCGGTAGTCTACGCACATACGCATGGTACCATCCTTCTTGCGTACAAATAAAATCGGGGCACCGTACGGAGATTTAGACGGACGAATCCAGCCTTTTGCGAGTAAGTCTTGCAACTGTACTTGAACCTCCCGGAGTTCTGCTGGTGACATACGGTACGTTCGCTCCTTAGGTGGTTCATCGCACTCCAAATTAATTTCAAAGTCGCACTCGCGAGTTGGCGGTAGACCGTCAGGCTCCTTGATAATGTCCGTAAACTCATTCAGGGAATCTCGTAACGAAGTCGTCCACTCAGGTTGTTGATCAGTGTTGATGTCGTCGACCGCGTCCTGTACTTCTCGTAGTCCAATCACGAAGAGGTCTGCTGGTTGTTGTCTAAGCAGCTTTGCCATCGCATCCGCCTCCAAGTGATGTACTGTCACAGGTACGGTGTACTCGTCGCCAGACACCATAGCTTCGCCAGTTTTACGGTCGCGAATCGTTTTAGTAGACCAATCTATATCCGGGTTGACGGCTTGTAACCAAGGTTGACCGAGGATGATGTCGAATTTATCCAGTTCTGTCGTAATTGCGTCCAGACGTATGTCTAGGGTCCCTACTGTGAGTACTTCATTCCGTAGTCGCTGGCGAGTCGTAGTTGTACTACCATCTGCCAATTTTATCCGGTATTTCTCTCCAGTAACCGTCGGGATGTGATGCTCCCGTACCCACTCAGCCTTGCAGAAATTTTCCGAAGCGCCAGAGTCAACCAAAATACGGCATCGATGTCCGCGTAAGGTGCCTCCCAACACTAACAGACTTGTTCCAGACTGGGTTGTGGATACATGTAGCGTCGCAGGAACACTGTCTTCTAGTCGGACGTTCTTGTTCATCCACCCGTCGATCGGTTTCCCAAAAGTCTCGTAACGAAGAGGGAACTGCTGTTCTCCACAGACTAGATAACCCGTACGCCGTGCCGAAATTAATTCCTTCCAGGTAGCCCATACTGCCCGAGAAGTTGACGTAGCGTCCGGTATCGATCCGGGTCGAACGCGAGCGATATACACGTAGCGCTTATTCTGTCCGGAAGACTCCGTCCCTAAAAGGCGTAAATTTGTTTCGCTCACCTTTAATCCAGTTGTCTCCGTAAGAGCTCGCACTGCTGTGTATTCCGGGGTCGCGTCTTCAATCTCCTGTTTGCCACCAGGAAACCAGACCATGCCAGTGTCCTCTTTCGCTAGTAACACTCGTCGGCCATCGGTAACAAGAGTCGTCGAGTGAGTCCAGTAGGTCTTCGGGGGATTCTGTAGGTTCTGAGGCAGAAATCGAACTCGATCGGTGTCGTCGACGTAGACTTGCGTCGTCCATCTTGTCGGTCCAACATCTTGCCTTCTTCCTTCTATTCCATCGTTCGTGGGGCAGGTAAACACATGTTCTTTCGCCGCCAGCTCGTCGACAAGTCGGAAATTTCGCAGCAGCTTGAACCATGGTTTTGCCCTCCATTTTGGAACCACTATAACCGCTCTCAGATGGGGATGAAGCAGTTTACTCCGCAAATAATGGCCCAAAAAATCTTCTAATTCATTAAATGGCGCATTTAGCCAAATTCTCCGGTACTTCTGTAAATCTCTCTCCTGAAATGGGCGCGCCGGACAGCAAAAATCCTCCGCCACTTGAGAATTAAGGCCGTCATTATCGCTAGCTCCATCTAAGTCGAAAGGTCCGTAGGTCTGAGAGTACTTCAGGAAATACTCCCTATTCATCATCCAGTCGCTAAAGTCCTTGCTCCTAAAGACTGGCCTCAATGTCGTTTGAGGTAACGGGTCTCGTACTTCTTCTGTTCTGGTCTCTTCCTGAGTCGCTGTAGGAGACGAAACCTCATCCTGCAGCTTGCCGCGAGCTGCCGACTCAGGTCTCACTTTCCCGGCCGGGATTTCCTCGTTCTGTCATTCTTCTTGTTCTTTCTGTCTGGGCAGTCGATAGCGATGTGTCCCTTCTTGTGGCAAATGAAGCACTTGCCCTCCTTCTTAAATCTGTCGACCTCCTCTTGAGTGAGGCGTCTAATCTCGTACAGCTCCCGCGGCTTTTCTTCGGTCGCGCCATGCGAATCTTCCTCCAACTCACTGTCGATCTCCTCCGCTGCCTCTGAAAAGTCGCTGTCTTCTTCGATGGCGTTCAGTCGGCCTGTCGAGCGTTGGGTCGTCTCAATCTTGGTCTCCGCTGCCTCCGCTCGCAGAGCTGCTTGAATCGCCTCGTGTAGGGTCTTAGGGTTTTTCAGGGCAACTTCCTTATGAATCGAGGGTCTCAAACCGCGCTGGAAATCATGTACGTTATCTTCTTCGTGACGGTGAGGAAGCTCCAATAATTGTTCTCGAAAATAGTTCGCGTACTTCAGGACCGTGGTTTTCTGTCTCGCTTTGTCCAAATTCAATCTCGCTTGTTCCGCCGGTGTTCTTCCGCAGAATTCCTGAATTAAGGATTTCTCCATCTCAGAAACTCCGGAAAATCCTCCACCGACTTCATCTCCAGTCTGCGCAACTTGGGAGTACCACCACTTCGATAGTGGTCCTTCCAGAAAGCCAGATACCCAGTACACTCCTCTTTGCTCTTCAGGGTTAACGCTGTGATACCGTAGATACCCTCGTGCATGTCGGAACCAGTTTCTCAGCTCATCGATGTTAGTCGTAGCGATGCTCTTGATCTTGGCTGGTTTGACATCGTTCGGCATCATGCTTGGCATCTCTCGCGTCCTCTCCGATCTCAATTGTTCTCCTCGAAGAAAATTCTCCGTTTCTCGGCTTCTGTTCACTCGTCCTTCAAAATGTCTGAAACCGTTGTCGACGTGGTCACGCAGTTGAGATAGCTCAATAGTAGAACCTAATCTCTGGATCTAATTATACAGCGTAGAGAGAATTAGTAAGATTGTCTTAGGAACAGGGTTTCTTACAATCTGGGTGTGGCGTGATTCTATTCTGTACCGGTCTCTACCTCTACCAGTAAGTCCCCGTCTTAAATATCCACACCTCAGGTGTTCTAGAAACAGCCTTAGAACCTGTAGCTTGTGCTGTCTGCTAACTAAACCAAACTATTATTGGTGATACAGATTATCTGAGATTATCTGTACCGTCTATCTAATCTTATCGCACAAGCTCTTAGAACTATCTAGAAGAGATACTGCTAGTAACTCTGTACTGTCGAGGGAAAATACGGCGATACAGTTGTACTGCCGTGATGACAATAAAAGAGTCACTGAATATCGCTAAGATACAGGTACTATTTAGAGGAAATAAATAATGTCAGATACTAGCACTTAGCTAAATGGCTAGGATATGACACAACTGTTCGGAGGGGGCATGGTCCATGGTGTGATGGACGAGAGCTGTCAGCACCTTCATGAGACGCAAGTGGAGAAATGAGAGCGGCCACACATGGAAGGCATGGAGCGGAAAGAGGGCGAGCTTGGATGGAAGATAGAAGGTGAGCGTCTGAGGTACAAAGGGAGAATAATGGCGGAGGGGAGGTCGCATGGTAGCGAGCTCGGCGACGGTGGGCAATTGCCATTTGTGGAGGGACCATTGCCATTTATGAACATGTTAGTATGTCTGGCGAACTGGCGAAGTTAGAGCGCCATTTGCGGCCAACAAACCGTATGCCACGTAGGGTGCAAGTGCAACTTCCCCCCGCGACTGTCATATCCTAGCCCATTTATCTAAGTGCTAGTATCCGACATTATTTATTTCCTCTAAATAGTACATGTATCTTAGCGATATTCGGTGACTTTTTTATTGTCATCACGGCAGTACCACTGTATCGCCGTATGTTCCCCGGACAGTACAGAGTCACTAGCAATATCTCTTTTAGATAGTTCGTCTCAAGATAGTTCTAAGAGCTTGTGCGATAAGGTTCGACAAGACGGTACATATAATCTTAGATAATCTATATCGCTAGTAATAGTTTGGTTTAGTTACCTAGCAGCACAAGCTACATGTTCTAAGGTGGTTTCTGGAATACCTGAGGCGTGGATATTAAAGACGGGGACTTACTAGCCATGGGAGAGAGACCGAGACCGGTACAAACCAGAATTACGCCACACCAAGATTGTAAGAAATCCTGTTCCTAAGACAATCTTATCAACACTCTCTACGCTATCTAATTAGATCTTGAGATTAGGTTCTACTATTAGTCTAAGGTTGCAATCCTAAACATGCAACCAACAAAAAAGGTATGTCGGCCAAATGAATGTGGCTTGACCTCTCAAAATTCCGACATTAGAAGAATAGCTCTAATCCGCCCATAATCAGGCAAAAAGAAAAAATTAGAAGCCATGCACCTTGTGTAACTTGCGTAATTCGGACAATGTTTTTGAAATAATATACGGGGAAATAATACTGAAACAACACTTTCGGATGTATGATGATATTCTGATTACACAACAACATTCATGGCATGTCACGGAATGAAATGAGCACAAGGATAATTACGAGCCAGCACTAGAGCATCCCCCTTCCTCTTCCGTTTCTTGTTCCTCTTCCTCCTCTTCCTTACTCTTTTTCAGAGCCTCTTCCTCCGCAATCCACTCAGCCCTAAGCTTCTCCTTCAATGCGTCCTCTTCCTCTTGCCTCGTCCACACCGTCTGCCGTTCCATCTTGGCTGAGGACTCCCAAATATATATGCGGTCCAAGGCTCAACGATGTTGGCGAGCGTTCTTTTCCACCATTATCAAGTGCATATCCCCACGCTCAGTTATCCCTCTGGATGCCGCGGCGACCTTTTTTGGAACGGGGCATGGAATTACCTTTCAGAAATAATCGATACACCTCCGATGGCTTAACAAGAGATAGGGGAGAGTAGTAAGCTTACACAGGTGGTGCCACTCCGGCATGTCAAGTCGATCACAACCCCCTCATTAGGGGCCGCGTAGTCCAAAACGCGGCGCATGACACTAACCGGCTGTTGGTAAGCATTCAGGATGTCACCCTCGAACATGAAGGGCTTCGCCACCGGTGGGGATTCAAAACATGTGAGGTAGCGCTCGGGATCAGCGGGACACGGCACAACAAACCTTTCCGCGTCTCCCTCCCCGAGTCTCGCCCAGCAAAACACAATATACTCACAGTTATGGCGCCATGACCGCCCAAGGGCAGGCTTGTTGGTTTGCTTCGTTTACACTAAGAGTTTGAAGCACATGTTGTTTGCTGCAAGCGCCGTAAGAACGTCACCTATTTGCCTAGATGAGACAAAGAAAACCCACCGGGTGTTTTCCAAGGTGCCGATTGCGTCCCTCACCACTTGAATCGCTTGCTCAAAACTCTTCGACCCCCCATTTATCCTCGGGTAGCTCGAATTCAGACGAGATGCGGTCCCCTTTGACACTCCGTAGTTAGATTCAGCGATGACGAGGGAAATAGACTTGGAGGTGCTCTTGACGAGAGTAGCGATGTCCTCTTTTTGTATTTGAAGTCGCCTACGAAAATAATACGACATTTTTTGAAATTATCTTTAGTTCCTCCGCGAGGTAACCTGGTTATCATGGACATGAGTACTGCCATGTACTCAGACGAAGAGGCGGAGGACTTGCTAGGAGAATGGGAACGAAGCTATATGGTTGCGTACGTTCGTAGTCGTGTGGACTGCACGCCCGCACACCCCCCAAACAAGCATCATTTATCTCTGTCAGTTTGCGAGCCTTGGACAGTGGCACCGGATGGGCGCCCGGAGCTCCCCTTATGGGTAGCGGTTAAGGTGGCGTCGAGAAAGGGGAGAAACCTCCCAGCAACAATTGGGAGGACGCCAAGAAGCCCCCATGGTTGGAGATCAAGGCGCTACCGTTGAGCACATATAACCGCTTCTACCGCTCGGGGACGGCGAGAGCACTCCCTGTTTCGGCACGGACGGAGGACTTCATGAACACCCATCTCGATGTTGTCACGAAGCTCCCCGGCGCCATCTCTGCAAATAACAATGGTTCGCTAACGTCAATGCAGCCTTTGGGTAACCTTCTCATTACCATGCAAACCTTTCACGGGGAACGCCTTTGCGCCGGAGCTCTACTCCCGCAAGGCTCCTTGTGTCACATCGAGATTTGCCAACGTTGTGAAAAATTGGAGGCTGAGGTTATCGCCCCCGCAAGAGAGATTGCACCCGAACTTCTCGCCTTGAGGAAAAGGAATGATGGGAGACTCGAAGCGCTTCGAGGCAGCAAGCGCATTCGGCGAGATGTTGCTACATGACCGTTCGAGCGAAGTCGTGAACAAGGAGGTTGACCAATGTAGAACGTATTTTAATGAAAATCGCAATATTTAAATTCAAATTTTATATACACCACATTGTATAAATTTTCGTTGCGGTCCAATGCAGCGTGCCAAGACATGTTGCAATTTGTTTTTACAACGGAAAAAATAGAATTCCCCCTCCCCACCCCCTTGATATAGTGATTTTTTATTTTTTTTTGAAATACGACAAATGACAGTCCGTAATAAGATGTTTTGCGCGATGTGGATCACATAATCTTGTGGGGGGGTGCCAAACTTTAAGGTTGTGACCGAACCACCTTTTTTCGTGCTCGGCTGTTCTTAGCCTATCCAAAGTAGCACCTTACAATTACGGGGATAGAGCACCCGATGCACTTAGGCCCGGCCCGGCGAGAAGCATACTCGTGGTCACTAGCGATAACCGCACCCCCTCCAAAGACGTTGCTGCCACCACACACATGTGGTACACCACATATTTGCCGCCCACTAGTACAAGTACCCGCGGCTTGCCACCCACCAGCACGGGCATCAATACCTAGAGTGTGCCGCACACCAGCAAAAGCCCGAGCACCGGTACTAGCATCCGCAACCCTTTGCCTACTAGCATCAACATCTCGCCGCCCGGGCAAGCAGCTGCAGCTCTTTGACCACCAACAACAACACTCTGCCCACTAGCACTTGCAGCTGCATCACCCGCACCACCGTCAAGCCTTTGCCCACGAGCCCTCGCAGGAACGGCCAATTACCGACCAGCCCTTGCAAAAGCACCACTAGTAATGTCAATACTAGGTAGACATCTTTCTCCAAGAGCCCATGCAACAACAACCGGGCGCGAGCCAACACAAGTAGTTGCAGAAGCAGCACCAACGGCCACCAACACCACCACCACCACCACCAGGGGCAGCACCCGGCTGCCAACCAACACCATTATCAACACCCGCAACAACACAACGTGTAGTATTACCACCACTTGCAGCCCTCTGCCTACGACTACCAACAACCGGCCGCCAACCAGTATCAACACATGCAACAATAGTACCAGCAACAACAACAACAACACTAGCAGCAGTAACACCAACAACACCAACAATAGCGGCTCGAAGCCCACTAACATCACTAACAACAACAACAACAACAACCTTGTGCAATCCAACAGCAATAGCTCCACTTGTAGGAGCAACACCACCGGAAGCACCACCGGATACAACCCTTTGCCCACTGGCATCAATAACAACATCACGATTTGCAGCCCTCTGCCTACGATTACCATCATCCGTCCGCCAACCAGCATCAACACATGCAACAACAATACCTGCAACAACACCACAAGCAGCAGCAGCAACACTAGCATCACCATCACCAACAGCGGCTCGAAGCCCACCATCATCAGTAACAACAACAACAACTTGGTACCATCCAACAACAATACCTCCACTTGTAGCAACAACTCCACTAAAAGCACCACCAGGTGCAACCATTTGCCTATTAGCATAAATAACAACACCACCATTTGCAGCCCTCTGCCTACGACTACAAGCAACCGGCCACCAACCTGCATCGACACACGCAACACTAGTCCCAACACAACACGAGCAACATCATCAGTGCCAACAACATGAGCTCGAAGCTCACCATCATGAGTAACACCAACAACAATCTAGTGCCATCTAGCAGTAGTTGCTTTACTTGTTGTAGCAGCAACACCATTTGTACCACCTTGTGCAACCCTTTGCCCACTAGCACGAGGTGTAACACCTAGTCGTGAACCAACACCGGTGGCTGCTAAAGACACGAACATCAACGCCACTAGCCGCTCTACAAGTAACATCTCTACGCCCGTGTGGCGTTTAGCCTTCTACAACTAAACTGCTAGCATAATTCTGTTCAGTTTTGTTGCTCATTGATGTCAGTGTAGTGGTGCTGATGGGAGAAGATGAGAAGATGTATGACTGCTTGTACTTTAGCAATATCTGTTGTAAGTTAACAAAGAAATTGTTAAATGGTTATGTCACCTCCCTCGACTGCACTGGGCTTAAATAAATTTATGCCCCGATAGCTTACGCATGCTTGTCTCGCTTACGTGTTAGGCGTTAGGGCTTTCCAACCGTCGTCAACAATCTAGAGACGCGGCTCGACTAGCATAGAAAATCATGACGCGGCTCATCCTGCATCGGAAACCTCGCTTAGGCGCGTCATTTGGCTAGTTATATTAATTGTGCGTACATGTACGTACCGGGAGGTATTGGTCGTACAGTACGCATCAGAGCCCTTGCTAATATTGCAATAGCGACGTACCCACGTTGTACGTCTGTCCGATGGAAAAGCACGAATTGGAATTCGTTGCGAGTACATGTACAATGTCTTGTATTGCATTGTTGCATGATTGTACTCGTCACACTCGTACCCTTCCCCTCTTGACAGATATGTGAGGCCGCCGCGAGGCCGACCTCCGTGGTCTAAGCTCCTTTACTGAAGTAGCTACTGGGACTCATGAATGCGCGTTGGGTGAGTCTGCATGAAGTCGATGTACGCCTGAGTCTTGGCAAGCTTGTGCCATTGGGGCGTGTCCAAGAAATCTTGTAACGCCATTGTTTTGCGTACCTCGTTCAACCGGTGCCAGACATGTGGAATGTCGTCATCACAAAAGTGCGTCATGAAGAGCAAATATTTGCCTCGACGTCCAGGCAACGACTTGATGCACATAGCAGAGATGTGTGAGACATCAAACTCCTCGTCGTCTCCCTTAGGAACAGTCACCGGGACAGCTAGTCGTAGTGGAGCGGAAGAGCAAGGTCGTAAGTTGTTGACATGGAACACATGATGTAAGCGTACTGTCGCTGGAAGTTTCAATATGTAATTGTGTTTCCAATTTGCTCCTCCAATGTAAAGGTCCAAGCTGTTTGTCTCTGAGTTTCATGTTAGGCTGTCCACGAAGAAAAGAGTTTGTTTTAACAACTGACACCTTATCTCCTCTGGCGAAGTGTGGTGCGGTAGACGGTTTTGTGCGCGCTTGCATCTCGTCCTTGTGTAACTGTAACACAGAGCGTACCAGAGTATGTACTTCATGTAACAATCGTAACCGCTCTCTTGCATCTTGTGAAACCGGAATTGACGGTCGCATGCAAAACAACAGGTCCGGAAGCTCCTCATGAGAGAATCCAAAATTAGCCTCAAATGGGGTGTGTTCAATTCCGAGTGCACTAGAGGCGTTGTACGCAAATTCCACTTGCGGTAGCAGAGTCGTCCAATCAGAGCCGTCATAACAGCACAAGCAACAAAGAAGCTAGTGAAATGTGTTGTTCACTCGCTCTGTCAGTCCATCTGTCTCAGGATGTCGACTAGAAGACATGTTCAAGCGCGTTCCGAGACGTCGCCAAAGTGTCTGCCATAAGCCACTGGCGAATTTTGGGTCGCGATCACTTACCAGCACACGGGATAGTCCATGTAATCGGTAGACTCCATGTAAAAACAAAGTTGCAGTTTCTTCGGCAATAACAATTTCTGTACACGGCAGAAAATGGGCCATTCGAGTTAGATGGTCTACTACAATCTACACACTGTTAAAGCCATTGCTCTCAAGTAAGTGTGTCAGGTAGTCAAGACCAACTGTGTGCCATGGTATGGGTGGAACATGCAATGGGTAAAGAGTCGTAGCCATCTACGGTCGAATATTTGCTCGTCGACATACGACGCAGCGCTCACAAAAATCTTTCACATCTTGGCGAAGGCGTTTCCACCATAATCTGTCGAGCGCTTCAGCAAGAGTGCTAGCAACTCCTCTGTGACCAGGCGACGAACTAGCGTGCATGTTTGTGATCAATCTCAGTCGGAGCTCAGAGTTCCACGGCATACAAAGGCGATCCCCACTGTTGAAGCATTTGTAGCCATGGTGAACGTCGCGTCCGAGCTGACCTCCGGAAGGATCAGGCATGGCGCGGAAATGAGCCGTAACTTGAGAGTCTCAAAGGCTTCCAAACAGCATGCGTCAACGTAACCTTCTGTGGCGGGGACTTCCGCAGTAAGTCCGTCAATGGAGCCGTAAGGTCGCTGAAATGATGAATAAATCTGGCATAGAAGTTGCAAAATTGTACGAAACTGCGAACCTCCTTCTGCGTCGTGGGCAATGGTCAGTATGAAACGGCCTCGACTTTCTTTGTGGAAACCGAAATTTTGCTAGCGGACATAGTGTAGCCCAGATATTCCATCTCTTGAAGACCGAAGAAGCATTTCTTAAGACGCAACTTCAAGCCCTCCTCCGTAAATCGTTGCAACACAATACGCATGTGCTCTAGGGGTTCATGTAGAGTGCAACTGTATTTACAAACGTCGTCAAGGTAGACCGTAACGAACTTATGTATAAACTCGCGAAGTATGTCATTTATAATCCTATGGAACGTAGCCGGTGCATTGCATAATCCAAACGGCATGGCGACCCATTCCATTAAGCCATCAAGGGTCTGAAACGCCGTCTTATGGATGTCCTGGTTACGCACTCGAACTTGCCAGAAGCCACAGGCGAGGTCGAAGTGAGTGTAGAAGTTCACGTCCTTAAGCTCATTAAGGGTGTCATCCACACGCAGAAGTGGGTAAGCATCTTTACGCGTAACTTCGTTAAGGCCACGGTAGTCAATGCACAGACGAATCGAGGCATCAGCTTTGCGTACAAAAAGAATTGGCGAGCCGAACTCACTATAGATGGGAAGTATTAAACTAGCGTTCACTGCGTCTTTGAGCTGTCGATTCAGCTCAGCGCGCTCTGCGGGTGACAATCTATTCAACCATTGACGTTTCATCGGGCCAGTTGTTTCAACGGGATGATCCCATTGTCGGCTTACAAGTGGAGAGTCGACATGTTGCAGTAACTCCAAGAAGTCTTCGCAGAGTAACGACCGGAAGTTGTCACGTTGTTCTCTTGTTAACTCCTCTCCAGTGTGAAATTCAGTTGGTTGTTCAGCGGTTGGCGTCAGTTCAATTACGTAAAATTCAGCATTACGTCCCCTGCTACGGCGCGTCTTGCGCATGAGTTTCTGAACTTTGGTAGAGGACATCAAGAGACACTCAGGACGTAGATCCTCGAGCTGAGTCTCCACTATTGTGCCGTCCATATGAGTAAAAATTCTGGGAGAACCAAATTGTAAAGAGGCATGATCGTCATCAAGCCATGGTAAACCCATGATTGAATCAGTAGCTCGTAAATCACGTCAGACTTAAAAGTCCGTTGAAATTCGTGTCGAGCCAGCTCAAAAGTAACATCACAGACTGTCGAAGAAGTCATACGCTGTCCATTGGCAAGTCGAACATGGATCTTGGTTAAAGACTTTCGAGTATGTAAAGCAAAGCGTCGTACGAAGTCCTCAGAAACGAAGTCAAGAGTCGCAGCGCATCCACCAAGCCAGTGATTTGGTGTTCATCAGCAAGAGTTTTCACAGCCAGCTCGGTGCGAATTAACGGGCGAGTTTCCGTGAGGTCAGTTAGTAGAGCTGTAGCTGGCGGAGAAAATTGTTGTAGCGTAGCGATGAACTCTTCCGTGTCGACATGAGGTACATGTATCGAGGTGGGTTGGTCAGAATCTGTAGGCGAAGCCGGTTCGTAAAAAGCACAATCGGCGTCGACTAACCACATATGTATAGGCCAAGGAGCAGGGGCAACCACTTCCTGTTGAGCTGGGTTCTCTAGTGACTGACGAGTAAACAGTTGTGTCCGAGCTGGGAATTCTTGGTAAAGTTTCCAATGTTTTGTGAGTTGGTTGAACTCTGCCCATTTCGGTAGAACAAAAACAGCCATCGCATATGTTGGAGCTGTTCGACGACAACTCTCAAAATTCTGTCCAATCTGTTCAACCGACTCCCAGGATGGATTGATAAACACATGTTCTCTTGAAAAGTCCCTCTCAAGGATTGAGTCACTCGGCGAACAGTGAGGTAAGTCACCGTGCTAGTTCAAACCCTCATCATCAGCACAGCCCTCCAGAGTAAAATCGAGTCGTGCGTGCAGAGGTTCGAAAACAGAGTCAACGAGCTTCCAATCAATCGAACGTATGGTTACATGTTTACGAATCTGTCTCTGCTTTGTTTGATGACGACGACCTCCTGCCACGGTTGCAAGTGTCGCGACTATAGTCGATGGAGATGTCGAGCGTGTATCGACGACCTCCGTCGCTAACAATGTCTCAGGACGAACCTTTGATGTAGCCGGCTGCTTCAGTTCGTTAGTAGAACAGCCTTGCCACAATCATTGCTTCTTAGACGGCGGTACGCCAGCTGCCACTTTGCCCTTCAATTCAGGGCACTTAAGCAGTCGGTGTCCCTTATTGTGGCACTTGAAACACAGTCCCTCGTCAATGTGCTTCTTGCGCTCCTCAGGAGTCAACGCATTAGCGATAGCGCTGAAATCAATTCGGCCAGAATTTACAAAAGGTCGGCCACGACCACCACCTTGATTGCCTCTGCGTCCACGGCCACGACCACGGCCACCACCATTGCGCTTCCATATTTTAGAGACTTCCACCAATGGGTAATCAAGGTTGCGTTTCTTGGTTGGTTGTCCTCCTCCAGGTGCCGTAGATGGACCAGCTGCAAACCTCATTCCGTCGAGATGTGGTGAATAAGTTACGACGTCATTTAGGAAGTTTTGTAGCTCCAATAGCTGAACGTTGTAACCTCTATGAGAGCGATGTGACTTAGCCTGAGTCTTAGCCAGACCATTGATAAAGCAAACACATTGAACATCAGCCTTAAGTTTCTGGCGAGACCGACGTAAGAAGTCGTTGAGCTACTAGGTGTATAGAGCTTAACTCATGCTTCCTTGCGTAAGGTTGAGCAGAGCATTGATCGCATCATCTTGTATATTGGGAAGAAGAGTCGTCTTTCGCAGCTCCGCGACAAGTAGGTCAAATGTAGACGGGATGGAGGCTTGCATTTTCCGGTTCAACCACCAGCCGTTCAAGTGTCCGGAAAACTGTGAATTAACCCAAATAACAGAGTCGTACGAGTCAGCCGTAATTCCGAGCAAAAGAAAGCGCCGAGGTTGCGCCTCGAGCCAATCTTCTAAGTCACGGGCATTCGCACCAGACTGGAACGGCGAATCAATCGATGCTTTACGCTGAGTCTCCGTAAAAGTCACAGGTAAGGCAACCAAATTTGTCGTAGGCATGAGTGTACCCACTCGTAAATCAGTCGGTGTCGCCCCACATAACTGATTAATGTAACCACGAATGAGAAGCCATAATGGGCCATAGTCAACCGACGAAAACCGGGGGTACATGAAAAACTGCCTCTGAGTAGTCGTGTCGTCATGGCAGAGTGCATGAGACGTATACATTGCGCGACGAAAAGTCTCCCATTGAGTCACGTAACCGGAGTGAAGTAACTCAGTCTTATGCTTCATGGCAAGAAGTAACCCCGTCTTGGCGGGCGTAAGATTCAAACCACCGACATCAATTGTTCCCGGTACGACGTAAGAACCATCCGGATTGATAGTAGACTGAGCTGTCACAGCCTGCTCGAGCTGAGCAGGAGTACGCAAGTGGGTTGTAACGTACGGAAATGGAACAGAAGCCGAGTAGACGTAAACGATATGTTGTCCGACAGGTAACGCAACACGAACATTTGCGTCACTCACCAGCGTCAAATCATCCGGAGTCGAGACAAGGCCGGTTTCCTCATGCAACTCACGAACGGCAACATCAACATACTCTTCGTTACCTGTCACTCAGCCAGCCGGGAACCAAGTTTTACCGGTACGAGGCTCACGTTGTAAAACAAGCTTAACGTCGGAAAGCTTAGTCCCTCTAACACGGAGTACAACCACTACGTAATGTCCAGGTACCATAGAAGCCATTCCGCGTCAATCAAGCAACGTCGAGCGAATCAAACGATAGCGAAAACGTGTGTCGACCAAAGAGCTCCGAAACCAATGTGGCGTTTAGCCTTCTACAGCTAAACTGCTAGCACAATTCTGTTCATTATTTTGCTCATTGATGTCAGAGTAACAGTGCAAATGGGAGAAGATGAGAAGATGTCTGACTGCTTGTACTTTAGCATTATATGTTGTAAGTGAACAAAGAAATTGTTAAATGGTTCAGTCACCTCCCTCTACTGCACTTGGCTTAAATATGGTTCTGCCCAGATTGCTTACGCATGCTTGTCTCGCTTACGTGTCATGCGTTAGGGCTTTCCAACCGTCGTCAATTGTCTAGAGACGCGGCTCGACTAGCATGGAGAATCACGACGCGGCTCATTTTGCATTGGAAACCTCGCTTAGGCGCGTCATCTGGCTAGTTAGATTAAGTGTGCGTACTTTTACGTACCGGGAGTTACTGGTCGTACAGTACGCATCAGAGCCCTTGCTAATATTGCAATAGCGACGTACCCACGTTGAACGTCCGTCCGATGGAAAATCACGAATTGAAATTAGTAACGAGTACATGTACAATGTCCTATAATGTATTGTTGCATGATTGTACTCGTCACACCCGCTAGTAAGTGCAATAGCAGCCGGCCGAAAACTAGCACCAGCAATTGCATAAGCCCCAGCAACAGCAATACCACCACCTCCAAAAGTAGCCCTATGTCCGCCTCCGTTTGCAGCTTCAGCAGCACCGGCAGCCCCCCGCGGACCAACACCGGTAGGCTGGTGCAACTCGCCTCCCGCTAGCAGCATCACTAGCAACCCGCCGCATAGCAACACCCGCACCCCCACACCCGGCCCGACTCGCAAAGGGACCACGGGCGGCACAAATGGCGAGTAATCCGAAACATGCCCAAGAGCCACATGGGTGGGATAGCGACAACGCCGAGCGAAGAGGGCGTCGCGGTAGATGACGAGGAGTGGCGCGGCGGCCCGCTGCGGAAGTACGGACATGGGATACAAGGGGGCACGCAAAAGTCGAAGCACGGACCGTAGCACGGGCACGACGAGTAGGAGAGTCGCGACGGGGAGGTCTAGACGCGGATGACCGGGCGAAAGGGGGAAGAGGAGAGGGAGAATCCAGTCGGGACGGCCCGGGAGCAAGACGCGAAAGCCGGTCAACGGCCCGTTGGCCGGCCATAATAAGACCCGGGGAGCAACGTAGACCGCTAGAGAACACATAAAGCCACCCCCTCCGATGCCTCCTCGCTACGAACATGGAGGAGGGAGGAAGGGGAAGGAGCAGGCGGGGGCGACATGCCTTGGCGCCCCCGATGAGGGGGGAGGGGAGGCGCGAGAGATGATGACCTAAAAAATCATGCATACATAAATACACACTTTTGGAAACCTCATCGCAAATAGCCATAACAAATAAAATCCCATAATTGTTTCGTGATCCATTCCTTAATGGTCATATTACTAATATAGAAGTTTGAATTACAGGGCTAAATTACGAAGTAACCGGCGTTACCTCCGTTACAAGCGTTACCTCCGACGCTACATCTCCCTAACGGTTCAAGCGCCCACGCGCGCACGGACAGTAAAATGTCCGCACCCTATATAACACACCAGCAGCGATTGTGTGTCCACCTTCTGCCTTTTGCGAGAGCTATCGCTCACGCAAACGGCATCGTGGCTCTTGCTAGCCACGCAAAGTGTTGATCATTTGAGTCTCCTGCACGACGCACGTAAACACACTCCTTCAGTCCAAATGGCAGACCGCCTGGTATTGCCTACCGACCTCTACGTTGCGCCCGGTGACGCGCCGGAATAGCAGCCAGACCAGCTGCAATTGCTGACACAGATTGTAAAGCAGTTAGCAGCCCAGGTCGAAACTCTATCCGTCGCAGCCGCGCCAACAAAACACACTACTTCAGCCATCCCCACAGCCGACTCCGACAGCGCTGCGGGTGGACGACTCGAGCTCGACGCTCTACCAGCTGACAGTAAAAACACCCCTCTAGAGTACATTGACCCTAGAGAGTGGTCAGAATTCGCGTCCCGTACGTTCGCGGACTGCCTACCCCCATCTGGCACTACAGTCCCGTGCCTGTGGAACCCTCGACACAACGAGGCCGACAAATTCTTTACGGACAACGCGAGAATTTCTTCCCGCGACGAGTATCGACACATGCTCTGCTATTGTGTATTTACGGCCGCCGCTAACGCGGCACTCGAAACTGCTATGGAAACGCTTCGCTCGGTCACCTCTACCCCCGACGAAACAACCTACGCCTACTCCCTCGTCGACGCAGCGCCGTACTAATCAAGCAGTGGCCTCAGCGGGGGAAGCGCGACTCACCTACATCAGACGCTTCAAGGCTGTCAAAGTTGAGGGGGCAATAAGGAATGCTTACACTCGGTGAGTGACAATGCATGTCATCTCACCCTCAGCAAGTGCCTAGCACTTGCATATCCAAGGACACGCACTCACCTTGTGGTGAGCACACGCCAACATATATTCTGAGCCTTTAGATGATATCTAACGCTCAGCAACTTGCCACCATCAGCAACCTAATCCTCTTTATTGTTGATTGGCTTATCATCTTATAGTGCTGAGTCACAGCCGTACTATCACGATGCTACTTGACCAACATTGCTGTGTAGCAACTTGATTATCACACAAAACCATGTCTCGCAACACCCCCCCTTGCTACGCAGGCAATCCCATGATGGCATTGCACAACTTGCTATGCCTTGCACTCACTAATGGCTTGGTAAGCACATCAGCAAGCATGTTCTCCGTCGCACAATATTGCACCTCGATGTCTCCGCTCTCCACCTTCTCCCGACAGAAGTGGTACCTCACGTCCATGTGTTTGCTGCGTCCGGTCGTCATGCTATTCTTGCTGAGTGCAATACAACTCTGATTGTCCTCATGAATTGTGATGGGAGACCCGGAGTCTTGGTGAAACTCGTGGAGTAGTTGCTTCAAAAACATCGCCTCCTGAGTGGCCGCAGTCAGCGCCATATACTCTGCCTCCGCTGTCGACAACGCCACAGTTTGTTGCCGCTGGCTTTTCCAACTCACCGCTGCACCGTTGAGCATGAACACATACCCCGTGCGAGAGCGCCGCTCGCCAATATCACTCGCGTAGTCAGAATCTGACCATCCTACCAGCTTTGATGAGGGTGCGCCACCGTACATCAACACCGACTCTGCGGTCCCCTTGAGGTAGCGAAGCACCCTCTTGGCTTGCTCCCAATGTGACTGAGAGGGGTTGGACATGTACATACTAAGGTGGCTAACAGCCATGGTGATTATCGGGCCGTGTGCTTACGGAAGCGTACAACAAGCTGCCGATCAAGCTTTGGTACGGCACTAGACCGGGAGGCAACCTTGATGTCGACGTCTCCACACAATTGTTCAAAGCATCGACCGCCATAGGTGAGCCCACCGGCTTGCAGCCCATCATGTTGAAGCGCTCCAACATATCTAAGACGTATTGCTGTTGTCCAATCCTGATGTTGCGGCTGCCACGATCACGCTCGACTGTCATGCCAAGCAACCAAGACACTGGACCGAGGTCTTGCACGTTGAACCTTTCGCCGAAAGCCGACTTGAACCCAACGATGAAGCTACCCGCTGGTCCGACGATAATGCTGTCGTCCACGTACAACGCCAAGACATAAAGCTCACCCTCCTTGATGAAGACGTAAATGCCGGGATCCACCTTGGATTGGGTAAAGCCATACTCCTCTAGCCATGCTGTGATGGTCTTATTCCAGTTCCTTGGAGCTTGCTTGAGGCCATACATTGATTTCTTCAACAAGCACACTCGCTCCTCTCCATTGATGTCGAAGTGACGGAATCCTTCCGGCTGCCTCATGTAGATTTCCTCCTCGATATCGGCCTCCAAAAATGCCGTCACCACATCAAGCTGCTCCACCTCCCAATCATTATAAGTAGCAAGCGCGAGCAACGTTCGAATAGAAATCACCCTCACTGTGCGAGCGAAGGTCTCGTGGTAGTCCACACCCTTCTCCTGAGTAAACCCGCGAGCCACAAGTCTTGCTTTGTACCTTGCAATCTGTCCATTGGCATCGCGCTTCAGCTTGAACACCCACTTGGAATCTACGAGTTTGCGACCGGCAGGACAAGGGACCAATGTCCAGGTTTTCCGAGATACCAGTGAGTCGTACTCGCTCTTGATAGCTGCCTCCCACTCCCCCGATTGGGGACTCCTCAGCGCTTGCTTGTATGACACCGGCTCTTGAACGGTCGGGCTGCTGGCTGACTTAATAGCTGCGGCACTTCCCGCAGTCCATCCATCTCCCGAAGCGCCCGCTGAACGGAGATTATACCTTGGACTGGGTACGCATTGCTGTGGTGCAGCAGTGGATCGAAGATTATACCTTGGACGTGGAGTCTCCCCCGAATGCATGTCCCGTTCATCTTCCGTCGACCCGGAATGCTGCCGCGACTCCCGTAGCGGCGACTCCCCCGAAGGTGTATCCGTTTCTTCGCTACACATGGTGCGCGGGATGCTGTCCTCTTCATCATCATTGCGTTGCTCCGCATTGCTCTCCCCCATGGAGAGGACTGCAGCCTCATCGAACACCACGTTGCGGCTGCTCACTACCCGACGAGTAGCAGGATTGTACACCAACCACGCAGGTGATTCGGAAGCATAGCCCACAAAGACACCCTTCCACGCGCGATCGTCAAGTTTGCGGCGTTGAGACTTGTCAACGTGGACATAGGCCGGACAGCCGAAGACCCGCATGGAGCTCAAATCAGCTCGTCTACCGGTCGCCAAGGTGAAAGGTACGTCGCCGGCTCCGCTACTATGCACACGATTGCGGACATGCACCGCAGCGGCCATCGCTAAAGCCCAATACGATTTAGGCAGCGCGGCTTGCCGGATCATTGACTGCGCCATCGGGACCACCGTCCCCCACTGCCGCTCAATACGGCCATGTTGCCAATGCGCGTAAGGGGCAGTGATCTCCACAGCGATGTTGAACTCATCCAAGAGGTTTCGGAAGGCAGCACCTAAGAACACCGTGTCATTGTCCACCCGAAGACGACGAACCGTGTGCCCCAGAGAACGGATGGTAGTCAACATGCGACGGAACGAGGCGGGAGCCTCATCCTTGGAGCGGACCGCATCATGCAGCATGAAACGGCTCCGGAAATCAACCGCACACAAGCTGTACCGCCGTCCTCCCAAGGATGGAACACTCATAGGACCGCAAAAGTCTAAGCCGAGGACCTCAAAGACACCAACGTTCCGGTCAGCCGGCTCACGAGAGATACGGCGGACGTGCGACTTACACACAGCACACGTCTCACAGAAGCCCAACTTCTCCGACGCAGAAAACGCCACACCCTCCACCTGAGTGGCCAAGAGCCCGTCCAATTGCGACTCGCCAAGGTGACCGAGTCGGGAATGCCACAACCGTTTTTCCAATGGCGCAGTGGCGACCGAAGCGGTAGGAGTCGACGAAGCAACCCGCGCCGGCAACCACACCAATAAATGCGCGCCTTCCAACGGAACCACCACGCCACCACCATGACCGGCATGAAGACGAAGGTGGTCCACGGGATCAGCTAACACCACAGAATGACCTTGTCGCCGGGCTTGGGTGAGGCTAAAAAGTCGATGGTAAGACCACGACGCACGATGGGATAGCTCAGGAACGTGGAGCACATTCTTTAGCGTGGCAGGAATCTCCTCTCCATCTTCAGCCTTCACAATGATTCGGGCCGAGCCCACTCCAACAGCGCGGGCGCTGATACCCTTCACCCAAAGCCGGTCGGTGAGCGCTCGATACTCACAGAAGTCACGGCGCACACTAGTCATGTGATGGCTGGCGCCGCTGTCAGCCAACCACATCCACGTTTCCCCATCGCGCTCGAACATGTGTCGAGCCTCGGAGAATGGCCTCGCAGGGGTGGCTGTCACGTCCATGACCGCCGGAAAAGCAACCGGGGAGTCCACTTGCGCAGAGTTACCTCCGGTGTTGTTGACGGGGCACTCGGACCTGCGATGGCCCTTCTCACCACAGCCATAGCAAACACCACGAATAATTCTCGCTCCGCCTCTGCCATATGAGGTACGACGAGTAGTCGCAGCTCCTTGAAGAGATTTCAGTTGGTCTTGGAGCTCGGAGACTTGTCGCTTCAAAAGTTCAGTCGTTGAGTCATCATGAGACGCTGCAAAAGCCGTAGGCGTTGGGGGCTCCGTTGTATGTGATTGCGCACGACTCTCGATGCGCATGCCCTTTTGACGAATATCACGCTTGACGGTATCCATGCTGAGGTCGTGTACGTCCCACGTGTCGGTGATGGAGTGGTATTCGCTGCGCAAACCCTTCACCAAGTACATGATGATACGCCGGTCGTGGACGACGTCCCCAACTCGGGCAAGCTGTCGTTGCAGTCGAACTAACCGGTTCAGATATTGAATGCCGCTCTCGCCGTCCGCTTGCGGCGTCTCCAAGTCCTGCAATAGTTCCGTACACCGGTAAATACCATCGTCCTCATAATGATTGACTAACGCAGTCCAGGCAGTGTGACCGCAGGTCTTGTCATCCTCGCTAACATTCTCGACAATGGAAAGGTCGTCCTCCGGCAGCGCAAGAATCAATGTGGAGTACATGTCGACTTGTTGTTGAGAGGAAGCGGCACCATCCGACGACAAAGCCGGAGCCCACTTTTGCATCAAGCCAAATGCACGAAAACGTTTCTTCCACACGTCAAAATCTCGTCTCTCCCCACTGAACTTGGGTACTTTCACGGAGTCCATATCAGGTACGTCGGATGCGCTCGCAAGAGTACCAGAAAATCAGGAATAATGCCAACAAGAAAAGCACCAAGCACCGGTGAAGAGGCGGGCAACACGGCTCAGAAAAGGAGACGACAAAGGGCTGACCGAAGACGCAATTGTACTCCCGGAGTCTATACAGCCAAGGCAATCAGAAACGAGTTTCAGAAGGTCGGTCAAGTGACGTCGTACAGCTAGTACACTTGTCGTAAGATGCCTTTCCAAAAATTCAGCCGGACCACTATCGGCTTTCACGAGAAAAGAAACTGGCGGGTGACAAGCTCCGGAAGCGAATAAAATTCCAGAAAGCTCCAAGCTATAACAAAGAAAAGCAAGCCGATCTTCACGTCACACGAGTCGGCGTTCGGGGGTTGAAGCCGGCTCCAAGCGACACAAACAAGTCGCTACCAGCCGGGTATCGAAGTAAAGCTACAAACACAAGCAAGAGCCAGCCACTTTGTGAGCCAGCCGCACCTCACGTATCGTGCGACACCACAAAGGTCTACCACTCTTCGAGAAGCAAGCTCTAGGTTCCAGTCAAGACAAATGACTCCAACAACTAGCAGCTTGAGGGCCCATAACCTGTCAAAGTTGAGGGGGCAATAAGGAATGCTTACACTCGGTGAGTGACACTGCATGTCATCTCACCCTCAGCAAGTGCCTAGCACTTGCCTATCCAAGGACACGCACTCTCCTTGTGGTGAGCACACGCCAACATATATTCTGAGCATTTAGATGATATCTAACGCTCAGCAACTTGCCACCATCAGGAACCTAATCCTCTCTATTGTTGATTGGCTTATCATCTTATAGTGCTGAGTCACAGCCGTACTATCACGATGCTACTTGACCAACATTGCTGTGTAGCAACTTGATTATCACACAAAACCATGTCTCGCAACAAAGGCCAAGAAGATTCTCAACGGAGAAGAACGCGTCGCGGAGCGTCTCGTCTACACACGTTGCTTTGACACGGTCGCCTCCGACCGTGGAGGCAACGTCGTCGACGGACTCTTGGCAGCCGTGGAGGACAAACGACTCGAAGTCAGCATCACAGCAGCTGCAAAAGCGCAAGCAGATGCCCAGTTCAAGGCCGACAAGCCTAGACCAGACAAACCGGACAGGCCGAACGATAAGCCGGACAAGCCGGACAAAACCAAGGCCAAGCCTAAGGACCGCACGAGCGGCCGCCCCCTCCCCCCTACCGACAAGGCACACAAGAAGACCGAGGCCGACAAGGACGAATGACGGGGTGATCCGCCGCGCCGATTCCTGCACACCAGATTCAAACTACATGCGTCATCGCGTGCGGCGAAACTGGCAAGCCTGGAAAGATATCGGCGCGAGCGGACAAGGCTTAAGGTGGATCCGGGAGAGCGTTACTATTCCCTTCCTAAACAACCGACCCCCACCCCCGTTCAACCAAGGCAGCTCACTACTGGACGCTACCCCCGAGCAGCTCACCTTTGTCGAGGCCGAGCTCGCGCGCTTCGTGGAGACGGGAGCCGGGGAACGCACCACATGCAGCAAATACGTATCAAGACTCTTCTTAGTCGCCAAGCCCGGCAACAATTAGTGGCGATTTATCGTCGACCTACGACACCTGAACAGCTTATGCGTCAGAAAGCGACTACGGATGGAGTCTTTGCTAGGCGTACGTCATTTGACTCGAAAAGGCGACTGTTGGAGTTTGGAAGTTATGGTTACACGGGATGTCTAGCCGGCCCCGCTAGGGGGCCAGCAGTGGGGACAAAGGAAGTGAAAAGAGAGAGATGGCGGCCGGCAAAAGGCACCGGCAGGGCCGGCCGACCGCCACTAACGGGGAAATAGAGTACCGCTATTAGTACATCACTAAGTACTAAGATAAGGACTAGCTACCTTGTACATAAGCACTAGGTAATGCAATGCTAGTTCCAACACTCCCCCTCAAGGTAGCTTAGGTCTTGTCGTCGCCCTTGCTTGTCTTCAAGGAAGGAGTCATCTTGGTCGTAGGCGTTGTTCGGGTAGCGGTATCTCAGGCCGGGTAGGTGACGCTACAGGTGCTCACAGGAACGGGATGCTACCGGCGAGTTGCCGACAATAAACTGGTCCAAATGTACTGCTTAATGTACTAGTCTGACATGTAGCGGGAAAACCGTCCACGGGCGAATTAGCTATCGCATGAGAGCGACCGGCGAGGACGGGGAAAAGCCAACAGGGCTGCCACAAGCGTGTAGGCACTCGAAAAGAATAGTCGGGCGCTATCGTGTCGACTCCCCCCCCTTCGCCGTGGGCAAGGTTAGAACCTCGCTTTGTCAGATGAGCGTTGCGGCGTTGCCTCGGAAAAAACAAAAACAGTACTATTTAAAGTACGCGCGGGCCGAATTTTCGCGAATCGGTTTGAATTTGATTTTGAAACCAGATCCGGTCGATAGCATCGGTGAGCTGTGAGCAGGGTGGTGTAGACAACCAACCTAGGGCGGCCATATGTGATCATGGGCGGTTGGTGTCGGTAGTGGTAGTTAAAGCGAGTATCCAGGTTGCACGCTCTTCTCCTTGGGTGGCGGAGGCGGTACTGCTAGCCTAGGGCGGCCACGGGGGACCTTGGGCGGCTAGCGTCGGTGTTGACTTCAGAGCGAGTATCTAGGTTGCACGCTTCTCCTACTTGGGGCTGCCGTATTTCGGAGGTCTGACTATCCCGGGTAACGTTGTGGGGGGCCCATAACTTGTTGGAGTTTGGAAGTTATGGTTACACGGGATGTCCAGCCGGCCCCGCTAGGGGGCCAGCAGTGGGGACAAAGGAAGTGAAAAGAGAGAGATGGCGGCCGGCAAAGGCACCGGCAGGGCCGGCCGACCGCCACTAACGGGGAAATAGAGTATCGCTATTAGTACATCACTAAGTACTAAGATAAGGACTAACTACCTTGTACATAAGCACTAGGTAATGCAATGCTAGTTCTAACAGCGACTACATGTTCTCGTTCGACCTAAAAGACGGGTTCTACGCGCTGGGCATCGCGCCACAACAGCGCGACTATCTAACAGTAAACGTTCGCGGCCAGCTGTACCGACTAGCTTGACTCCCGATGGGCTAGTCGCTCAGCCCTTACCACTTCTGCGCTTTTACGGACACATTCGTACGACACCTCCGACAACCAGACCCCGGTGGGTTTACGACACAGCAAGCCTACACAACCCGACAGCGACAGACCGAGCAAGCGCTTCCTCCGACACACGCGGTGGCGCGGAGCCAAAATCTTACCTTATGTGGACGACTTCCTCCTCTTCGCCGCCACTCGTGCGCTCGCTCTAGCGCTCCGGCAGCGCGTCGACCGCCTCCTCACCAATCTCGGCCTTCTCCGCCACCCCTCCAAGGGTTTTTGGGGGCCGACGCAATACGGCCACCACCTGGGCATCGACATCGACACAGCTACAGGTTACTTCTTCGCCCCAGTGGAAAAGCTACTAAATTATGTAATCAGGCCAGGGCTTCCGTTCGTCCGTGTTCAGGAACTCGTCCCTCCTCGCCAGCGCGAGCGCGTCAGCGCGCGCCCTGACGTGTCGAGCGAGTAGTGATGCGCGAAGGTGACTCGCGACTTCCCCGACACACAGTCAGGCCTCTGTCTTCCTTCTGAGCACTTGCCGAACCCGTTTTGGGCTCCCGGTCGCACTCATACGGCGGTGGCTTACTCTAGCCTATTCAGAGCGGAGATTTCGGCCTGTTGTCTGGAAAGTGTGGTTTGGGGGGCCTGGGTTGTGCTGACGCACGATGGACGGGCTGCCATCTGCTTTGAAGGAGGCAGAGAGCGCGCGGAAGAAACAGCGAACGTCCACGCAAAGCACTACGCACTGTCTCGACGACCTATTGCAGCGGCTCGACAAGGCGCGAGCCGCTCTCGCGGGCTCCACTGCAGGAATAGATGGGCAGGCGGTGGTCCAGGAAGCTGCACGGGGGCTCGCGGCGCATTCAGAAGTGTCCACAGCGACGAAAGAGCTTCACAACAGCGTCAGCAAGCTCGGGAAGGTGCGACACCGCCAAATGCCCGCCTCCACTAGAGCGTGCTACGACTTCGCATAGTACTGCACAAAGTGTCACACCCAGGCGTTTACACGTGTGACTATGCTCCCTATTTACAGACCATCGACCGAGTATTCTTTGCGGACGTATGTAAGGCTTACCGCCCGTCTGTTCACTTCAATTATCACACAGTTAACAAGGTCCGTTGCCCTCTTCTCCAAAACGAGGCCAAACGTTCTGCCTGTCTGCCTGTCTTGGCGTTACTGTCGCGGCGTCCTTCCATTGTTCTTGCCTCTAGCTATCGCCAGTTGAAGTATTCACAGGCCTGCCCTCGCGCAACCCCGACGCAGGTCATAGCGCAGCACTTTTTCCGCGAGGGGCACTTCTCTGTGGGTCGGCAGTTTTGCGAGGAGGCGGGTATCCTGGACGTGGAGGAGATCATATCCCCCTTTGTTGCTATGCACGAGATACTGCAAGGGGTACGTAACTACGTCGGCACCCTCGCTCAGCACCACGCGCACCTTTAGCTCGAGGCTTACCCCTGGTCTTGTTGCGACGTCTATCGTAACAGATGCGCACGCGCGAGCTGTCGCCCGCGCTTGAATGGGTCGCCGCCAACCGAGTCAGGCTGCCGCTCACCAACGCCTCCGTTACCTTTCACTTCCACCTCCACCGCCTCCAGTTCCTACAACTGCTCACCACCACCGGTGCGCTTGAAGCCCACAAGTGCCCACTCTCCGCATTCGTTAGCCGTCGTATGTACAAACCAATGATAATCAGATCATATCTTCAACTAAATGCAATGAACCCCCCCCCCCCCCCCCCCCCCCCCCCCCCCCCACCCACACACACACACACACAACACACCCGCTTCCTTCTCTCCCCATCGACCTCGCAGGCCGCTCTGCAGCGCTGCAGTATGCCAAGACCCACTTTGGTCAGTTCTCTGACACCTGCCTTTCCGACATCCAACGTCTCATGGGTTGCCTACTTTTTGCTGGTCGCCTGGAGTCCTCTCCATACTCTGACCTGCTGTCCGATAGCATGTGGACGGGGGCCGTGGAGGAGTTCACCCGGCAGTGCTGTGGGCTGCTGGGACAGGTGGGCTATGCGCCGCCACTGTGTTGCACTGCCTACGGCTGCCGGTGAAGGGGGCGTATCTCTAACTCCATCTATTGGGTTGTGTTCCTGCTGCAGGCGTCGGAAAGCCCATTGCTAGTGGCGGTGTCAGCAGGCGGAGCCGCTCTTCCACAGCTGCTGAAGCTGTCACAGCTACTCAAGGTGTGAATGGGGTCGAGATCCTGTCCTTGGCATGAGTGTCAGTGACTGTGTGTGTGTGTGTGTGTGTGTGTGTGTGTGTGTGTGTGTGTGTGTGTGTGTGTGTGTGTGTGGTTTTTCTATTTCTTCATTTGGGAATGGGAACGGGTGCGTGTGGTAAGCCGACGCGTAGCCTGCACCATAAACATTTGTATCGTGCGCCATTGATGAACTGTGAGCGGCACAAAATAAATTACTATATTCATCATGCGTTGCACCATTATGAAGAGCGTGCAGTCGGTGGTGTCGGTCACAGTGAGCAATCACTCCCACTGCTTATCCCCTGGTTTGTTTTACTGCGACACTTTTTTCAATTTGCGGTTTTTTTCCGCGCGTCGCTACTTGCTCCAGCACCTATGGTCATACGAGTATCTGGAAACGAGTGGCATGTTAGGAATGGGAACGCAAGTTGGGAGCGTGGCGCTGCTGATTTGAATCTCTATTTTGCAGCCGCTGTTTGCTTACAGTGTGTTAATTTTCTTCCATCTATGTTAATAGACAAACACATAAGCAAGGCTATAACCCCTGTAATCCCCTGAATGCTCCCTCTTGTGCATCACCCCAACCGTTCTCAGCAGTTGACGTCTAAACCATGGCCCAATCTGCCCCATGCTGATCGATGCGCCTTATGGGGCAGACACTCAGCGAGCCGGCCGTACAGTGCTCTGCGAATCGTGGCTGACCGTTGGCTGCGTTCCCCGTGCGGTGGTTGTGCAGGACAAGGGGCAGGACCTCGCCGTTTGCGAACAACTGCCGGTGGAGCTGGAACTGGGACACGAGTTTGTGTTTCACTCTATCTTCGCCTGCCCCGTGTCCCGGGACCAGTCTTCCGCGGAGAACCCACCCACCATGCTGCCCTGCGGCCACGTGCTCTGTAAGCAGTCAGTCACGAAGCTGGCAAAGGGCTCCACCCGAAGCTTCAAGTGCCCCTACTGCCCAATGGTAACCGTCTCTTCTCACCCCCTTGTGCATTCACTGATCGCCGAGGAGAGCTTACGCGGTTAACAGCTGAGCAGTGTGGCATCACGTACGCAACGCAGGAGGCGCTGCAATGGAGCTGCAAAGAGTTGACCTTTCCGGATGCCATTCCGTAGACATCTCCTTTGGCGTTTTGTCTCATGGGCGTTGTGGGCTGATGTATGATATCTATTACTCTCTCCGTGGTGTAACACTCACATTAGGTTTTGTGCATCGTTGCCGAAATAAGAGTGCACGTTCGCAGGCTGTTCTGTTCAGATGTGTGTGCGTGATGGCTGCAATACTTACAGGTCGTGAAATGATATATAGATGAGAGGGCCGGTTAGTTCAGTGTGACTCAGTAAGGGCTCCTGAACGTGACGTTCATGGGTGAACCGACAGGTATGGGCGACGGTATTTTCAGTGCGGCCGAAAAGACGTGAGAGCTTCGTGCAAGAGCCTCGTAGGTGTCGCTCATGCCCGTTTCCACACTCGTCAGCCGCTGCTCCATGGACCGCGACTTTTTGCTCAGGCTCTGCGTGTCCGCGAGCATGTTGCGCACGATGTCCTCCATGCTTTTGGCGTGCTTCCCCTGATGCTGCATCAGCAAGCTGATCTTCTCTCTGAGCACATCGATCGCCGGGTTCTGTTTCAAGAGAAGAGATGAAGTGAGGGGTCAGGCAAGTGATGATTCCATTGCTGAGCTCAAATGGGGGCAGGTCTCCACCCGCAGCGCATCGCACCTTCTCCGCAAGGCTCTGCTGAAAGCTCCTTAACCCTCTGACGTCCTCATTCAGCTGCGCAACGTCGTTGGCCAGCGCCTCCGAGGCAGCCAACGACTCCCTCTCGCTCGCCTCTATCAACGAACGCACTGCGCGATGGCATTGCATAGAATGGGCACCGTGTCGGAATATGTTTGGTTGGAGGTTTTGCACCTGGTGTTATTGACACGCTGCAAAGGAGCTCATACCTGCTGCAAAGGTGTCCTTGTCGCCGGCTTTGTCCGCTGTGTATTCCTTCACATGCGCTTCTAACCGATTCTCTAGATTCAGGACTGAAAGCTGGGCGTTACTGCTGGTCTTCACCACCCCCTGCGTGCATCGGCACGTGACCATAATCAGCGCAGCTGTGCAGGGCGGCGTGGAGGACGAAAGAGGAAGCTGACTTCACAGCGCATGCTGGTGACCCACCGACAGCACTGTGCTGACTTCATTCAGTTTGCTCTGCAAGGGCTGGACGCTGGTGGAGAGCAGCTCCTGCCTGGCTTTCGCCAACACGTCAGTCGCCCCCACCTTCCACTGCTCCATGTCCTCCCTGTGGTTGCATCCAAACCCTGAGCTCCCTGCACCCCTTCCTGCCACAGTATGATATGATCGACTAGCAAACCATGGCGGAAATGAACCTGGCGGCGTCGAACTCTTTGAGTTTCGATTCAACCGAGTCCTGTAAGCGTTCCATCGAAGACTTCCACCCTTCCCGCTCTGTCTGCCACTTTGCTGACTCCTCCCGCACCGTTTCTAGCTCGTCCAGCACAGCATCAGCCAACATGGAGAACCCTTTCTGTAGCGCCTTCACCTGGGTTGGAGGTAGTGGTGTCGCGGTGGGACATGAACGGTCATATATAAATGTACGTTGTTGGCATCCAGTATGCACACACATTCACATCGTCGTTCCCGCCACTGCTCACCTGCATGCATAGGTATTGCATCGTATGCTTCCCGTCCCCTGCCCCGTAGCCGTTTGTCGCAGGCTCCCGCACCACCGCGTCCTTTTGTAGCTCCTGAAAGAAACGGGATGGTGTGTCGTCGAGTTAGCCTATCTCAAGTCCATGGATGACTTCTGGGATATCGACAGTGATTGATTGTGTCGACATTGCGTGCACGATGCAACCTGAAGTGCGCTCTTAAGCGTGTTAACTACTTTTCCCACCGCCGGCTTCATCCTCCGCTGCGCTGCCGGGACCTGAGCCAGAGCGGCGAAACGTCGTTACATGAGAAAATGAGTGGTGAAGACTTATCAACAGTCATACAGCGAACGCACTTAAGTTGTTTTGCGTGTAAAGAGGCGTGCGGTCGCTGTCCCCTCTGGCAAGTTTCTGTGGATTTACCATTGTCCTGAGCTGTCCCGGCTGGACTTGCCGACCTCCAGCGAAACTCATGTTTGGAGACGAGCCAAGGTGCGGGTGTACTCGGCGGAATCGTGGCAAAGCGATAAGTCGCGCGCAGCGAGTGGGAGTCGTCAAGCGTTGTGGGGGTGGATTGGCTTGAAGGCGATAGATACGTATGTCAGAACGACAGGGCGCTGGGTGCCGTTGCCGAGAGCGTGTGGGCAACAATGCATGGCTGCGTGCAGCAGTTGGCGACCGTTACACGGACTGGTGAGCCGGAATTTTGAGTTGCCTGAGTCAATCATAACGCTATGTACTGAAAATGACAGTTCATATACATACTAGGCTAATGTAGAGATTATGTAGTATATTATGACAGTGACTATTCCAATTAGATGTGTGATTACAGTCAACTAAACACGACCATATGCGCAACCGCCGAGGTAATGTGCAGTTTCTCCAAGGAGGGCGTTAGGTTTTTGGCCTCCTGGCGTCGAAAGGTCTCTCTCGCCGTCCATGTTGCTCACGCGGACAATGTCTTGCGTGGTTTGTCCGCCGCTGCGGACGGCACGGAGGCCGCTTCTTCCTCGGCTGGGATGCCTTCTCCGGCCACGGCGCTCTTCACCCGCGCCATGGGCCGCAAGCGTCCCCGTGCTTCCTCGAGCGGCGCGTGAGGCGCCGCTTGTCGCCTCCAAGTGTTGCATTCTCGGCGTGGCTTAAGAGTTTCCTTAGTATAATCTGCTAGGTTTATGCACAATGTAGTGCTTTCCTTTTGCTGTGCTTTGGATTCCGTGATCCTCTTGTCACTCTTGCCCTCTTGTTTCCCCTCCCACTTTCCATGTCCGTGCTCATCTCGGGCGTTAGGTTTTTTCTTCCTTTCTTTCTTTTTTCTTGCTTGGTGGCCTCCACTGCTTTTTCTTGTAAGAAAAAAATTTTTAATCCAAGGAGGGCGTCGACACAACCCTCTTAAATTTCTTATCGACAAGGCATGCCTCACGAGGATCTTACTGTCATGTCAGCAAATACTAGAACAAGTTAGCTAGACATGTGAATGCCATTCATCTAGATATTAGCTAAGAGCTCCACTTGTAATTTACTTCCTTGTTTCCCTCACAATTCAACTGTCTCAACTCTTGCTTTTGCATCACACACTCAACTTGCTTAAGTATGTAGCTTCAATAGGTTATGGACCCTCCTCACTAAGGAGTCTACCTCTCGTCTGCCTAATTGGTGTGCGTGCTGCTCTTGTGTCGTCCCTATGAGGACTCGCCTATGTGCTTCTTCCTTCTTGTTATTCATTACAACCCTCTTGAGTTGCATCGTTCTGACACCATCATTCGAGCTCCTCTACTCATTCCTCCGTTTAACTCTCCTCTAATCGCCTTGTGACGATTGCATAATATTATTCGCCCATTCTGCTCGTCTTTGCTTCGAGACACGATGACTACCCCTTCGAGTGATTACGGTGATACTGTTGGACTCTCCCGAGACACTAGGCCGGCTAATGTCCCAACCGTCTCTTCTCTCCTTAGATTTAAGGATTCTAAGCACCTCACGTTCAGGAATGCCAAAGGTCCGACTACGTTCTTAATGTGGTGGTTGCAGTTTAAGGCGGAAGTTTGTAACAAACCATGGTTTATTGCTTTTTGGTCCACGACCTCGGATTGTTCTACTCAACACCATGCGAGTGTCATTACGACACTTACCCAAGTACTTCAGGAAAATCAGGCCAAGATGAAGCTCCTACGCTTCGTGTCGAGTGATAACGCCCACAGTTGTCGACGTGTTGCCGACGGTATACTTGCATCATTCCCCCCGTCTCCGAAGCTCTGCTGTGAAAGTTTGAACTAGGCCATGTACCTTATTGACGCGGCGCACTTAAGACCTCGTTGATTTCGAGAATTGCCTTAACCTCGTCCGTATGGAGCTCAAGCAGCTTCGGGAGCTCTTTGACGAATCCACCCTCATTGTCGTCTTCATTCATGGGCTTCGTGAGGAATTTATGATTGATAACCAACTCCTTTCTACGGGTGTTGTCGACGCCCTCACCCTTGATGATGTTGTTCAAAACGTCCGTGACTCAATGCTCGTCGTCTCCACTCCAGCGGATATAATTTGAAATTTGAAATTAAACACTCCGATACCAGTAAAAACCGGCTGGAGTCTATGGGCCCCCCCTTTTGCTATGCCATACAGGACTTAGAAGCGTGAGGTAGACCGTCAACCACTAATCCCAACCTCTCCAATGGCAGTAACGATATCGTCTAAAACATACCCGTACCAGTATCTAGGTACTTACTATTTTCTGACCTATACTATTTTTTTTTCGTGGATACAGTATGAAAAAAAAAATGTCGCTATTCTCCACGATACGCGGCTTGCTCCAGCCGCGGCGGGGTTGCCGATCAGCAAGGCTGGTCAGCATGAGCTGGTCGAGTCGAACCTGCGTGACCTCGGCTCCTGTGCGACTCCGGTCGTGCCGGAGGTAGAGGGAAAGGCAGGTGGAAAACCCCCCTCGCGCAGGTCGTCGTCGGACTCGTCTCGATCCGTGCTCGACGCGTCCGAGATATCGGAGATAGTGGTCGCTCTGCTCGGCGCGACCCTCCACCTAGTCTAGCCTTCTCCCCCCCCCGCGGGGGCTGGGAGGAGAAAAAAGCCACGCTGCAGACGGTGTTCGGCTGGCTCTCCTGCCTCCGAGCCAGATGTCTCCTGTCCCCTGTCCGTTTGCCGTATGTTTCCACCACCCATCTGATCGCGTTGTGCTGGCCGCACTTGTCTCCCCCGGTGATTTACGTTGTTAAGGGGCCGCCTATACGAGCAGTGTGTTGTTGCGATAACCCGGGGCACACTGCCTGAGGCAGCCTGTCGATAACCGGGTACCGACTAGGGGAGGGGGAACGGATAATGCCCAGGGATCGGCTATCCTCAAAAGATGGTGGGTACGGGAATATTTAACCGAAAACCCCCCGTACCGTTTTTTTCCGGCGGCGGATGATCCTCCCGACCTCCGCCGCCGGACCGTGCCGCTCCTCCGGCTGCGACTCGCCTCCGTCATGCGTATCTTCGGGCCTCTCCCCCAAGGGAGACTAGAAGGTTGCGCATGGCTTGCGGCTGCTAGCGAGCGCCGTGCCCTAGCGCTGCTTCCCAGCTGTCCGCCGCCAGCTCCAACACCCTCGTCCCACCGCTTATCCGTCCGTACCCCTCTTCGCCAAAAAATATTTCGCAAACGCCGCCCCCACCCCATCGTCGGGAGAGTATCTGCGAGTATTTAGTCGCGGAAAAAACATATCGAACTGGCCGAGCGGGAGATCCATGTGCCGGTGTACGGAAATTATGTTTTTCCAAAACCCTCCGTACATGGCTTCCCGACAGTTGCTGATCCCGCGGATCGCAGCTGTCGGTACCTCGCTCCCCCCCCTACCGTGCTAGGCCTGGCACGGCTATGGGGTTACCAGCGCCCACCGCATGGAGGTAGAGGTAGGTGCCGACGGGCCTGCGAGCGCACCCCCCTCCGGGGCCGCCGCCGCAGCGCCGCCGGCGGGCGCTAGCGGATATACCTATCTTTGCTTTTCCCGATGAAGTGTGAGGTACTACTTTGGTTAGGCTAAGTTGGCAACCTTAGACTAATAGTAGAACCTAATCTCTGGATATAATTATACACCGTAGAGAGGATTAGTAAGATTGTCTTAGGAACAAGGTTTCTTACAATCTAGGTGTGGCGTAAATCTGGTCTGGGTCTCTCCCTCGGCCAGTAAGTCCCCGTCTTAAATATCCACGCCCCATGTGTTCTAGAAACAGCCTTAGAACCTGTAGCTTGTGCTATATGCTAACTAAACCAAACTATTACTAGTGATACAGATTATCTGAGATTATCTGTACCGTTTATCATGCCTTATCGCACAAGCTCTTAGAACTATCTGGAGACGAACTATAAAGAAGAGATACTGCTAGTAACTCTGTACTGTCGAGGGAAAATACGGCGATAGTGGTACCGCCGTGATGACAATAAAAGAGTCACTGAATATCGCAAAGATACAGGTTCCATTTAGAGGAAAAATTAATGTACCCATCGTACTCAGGAAGGTCGGTAATCAGGTCAAGCGATACACGCTCAAAGGGCCTGGTCGGTACCTCGTGCGATTGAAGGAGTCCATAAGGCTTGTGTCGCGCTGCCTTGTTGCGTTGGCAGATAACACAACTGTGTACATAGTGTTGTACTGTCCGCTTCATGTTAGGCCACCAAAACGTCCGAGTCACTGCTGCCAATAGTCAAATAATACCAAGATGTCCCGCGGTCGGTGCGTCGTGTAGTTCGTACAATACTCTTGATCGCAATGTAGAGACGTTCGGTACATACAGTCTTGTCCCGTAGGCGTACAAGAGTCCATTTGATTGACGTACCAAGTAGGCAGAGATTTCTGGGTAAGCATGTATTTATCCGAGTCATAAGCGTTTTTTATTTCCGCATGAAGTCGAGAGTCAGGATGTAACCGGGATTCCATGGAAAAAATCTGCGCGTGTAACTCGCATTATGCTTCGTCGTTGGTCCAATCGCGTAACAATTGCAGCTTTTGTAATGAGTCCTTTAGGTCAGGTCGGCGAGACAGAGCATCTGCATGGTTGACCGCTCCCTTCTTGTACACGATGTCCATATGTCGCTGATAAGGCGCTGAAACTTGAAGCCATCGCACCTGTCGAGTAGATAAATTGCGCTGCCGAAAGAAGTGTCGCAACGTGTCGTGGTCCGTAATTACTGTAAATCCCGCCGCGCCATCTAAGTAGCAACGGAATTGCAGTAGAGCGTCGCGAACAACCAGTAGCTCTTGTTCGTGGACATGGTAGTGTACCTCATGCTTGTTCATCTTTCGAGCATGGTACGCAATAGGTTGTAATCCAATACCTTGGTCTTGTAACAGCATAGCCCCTACTGCAAATCCAAAAGCATCCGTGTACAGTGTGTATACCTTGCATTAGGAGAAGTGTCAGGAATTACCAGGACAGATGCACGTATCATCGCGCCTTTCCTTTGCTCGAATGCTGAATGGGCTTGAGGGGTCCATCGAAATTCCGGTGTCTTCTTGGCCAGATCCGTTAATGGGGTTGCTAGGGTTCCGAATTGGTTGATAAACCTCCGGTAATATCCAGCAAGTCCCAGAAATCCACGTACTTCGGTCACATATTTCGGCCGGGGCCAATTATGTACTGCCTCCACCTTGTCAGGGTCCATTCGGATCTGTCCAGCTTCCACCACATGCCCAAGGAAGTTGACGCTCGATCGTCCGAAGTAACACTTAGAGAGTTTGATATGCAACTGGTGTCGCTGTAGCTCTCGTAACACGAGTCGAATATGCTCGAGGTGTTCGTCGGCCGTCTTACTGTAGATCAGCACGTCGTCCAAATATACCACGCAGAATTTGCCAAGATACGGGGCCAAAACTCTATTCATCATCGCTTGGAATCCAGCTGGGGCGTTACAGAGTCTTAAGGGTAGAGCGAAGTACTCGAACAATCCGTAATGAGTTCGGAATGCTGTCTTATGCATGTCGCGCTCCTTAACTCGAACTTGGTGATAGCCCTTATAGAGGTCTAGCGTGTTGAAATATTGAGCCCCATATAGCGAGTCGAGTAGTTCATCAATCCGGGGTAGCGGTGCTCGGTCTTTCCTCGTAAGGTCGTTGAGTCTCCGATAGTCTATGCACAAACGCATGGTACCATCCTTCTTGCGTACAAATAAAATCGGGGCACCGTACGGAGATTTAGACGGACGAATCCAGCCTTTTGCGAGTAAGTCTTGTAAATGTACCTCAACCTCTCGGAGTTTTGCCGGTGACATACGGTACGTTCGCTCCTTAAGTGGTTCATCGCACTCCAAGTTAATCTCGAAGTCGCACTCGCGCGTTGGTGGTAGACCGTTAGGCTCCTTGATGATTTCGGTAAACTCGTTCAGGGAATCTCGTAACGAAGTCGTCCACTCAGGTTGTTGATCAGTATTGATGTCTTCGACCGCGTATTGTACTTCTCGTAGTCCAATCACGAAGAGGTCTGCTGGTTGTTGCCTAAGCAGCTTTGCCATCGCATCCGCCTCCAAGTGATGTACTATCACAGGTACGGTGTACTCGTCGCCAGACACCATAGCTTCGCTAGTTTTACGGTCCCGAATCGTTTTAGTAGACCAATCTATATCCGGGTTGACGGCTTGTTACCAAGGCTGACCGAGGATGATGTCGAATTTATCCAGTTCTGTCATAATTGCGTCCAAACGTATATCCAGGGTTCCTACTGTAAGCACTTCATTCCGTAGTCGCTAGCGAGTCGTAGTTGTACTACCATCTGCCAATTTTATCCGGTATTTCTCTCAATAAACCGTCGGAATGTGATGCTCCCGTACGCACTCAGCCTTGCAAAAGGTTTCCGAAGCGCCAGAGTCAACCAAAATACGGCATCGATGTCCGCGTAAGGTGCCTCCCAACACTAACAGACTTGTTCCATACTGGGTTGTGGATACGTGCAGCGTCGCAGGAACACTGTATTCTAGTCGGACGTTCTTGTTCATCCACCCGTCGATCGGTTTTCCAAAAGTTTCGTAACGAAGAGGGAACTGCTGACCTCCACGAACTAGATAACCCGTACGCCGTGCCGAAATTAATTCCTTCCAGGTAGCCCATATTGCCCGAGAAGTTGACGTAGCGTTCGGTATCGATCCGGGTCGAACGCGAGCGATATGCACGTAGCGCTTATTCTGTCCGGAAGACTCCGTCCCTAAAAGGCGTAAATTTGTTTCGCTCACCTTAAATCCAGTTGTCTCTGTAAGAGCTCGCACTGTTGTGCATTCCGGGGTCGCGTCTTCGATCTCTTGTTTGCCACCAGGAAACCAGACCATGCCAGTATCCTCTTTCGCTAGTAACACTCGTCGGCCATTGGTAACAAGAGTCGTCGAGTGAGTCCAATAGGTCTTCGGGGGGTTCTGTAGGTACTTTTGTAAATCTCTCTCCTAAAATGGGCGCGCCGGACAGCAAAAATCCTCCGCCACTTGAGAATTAAGGCCGTCATTATCGCTAGCTCCATCTAAGTCGAAAGGTCCGTAGGTCTGAGAGTACTTCATGAAATACTCCCTATTCATCATCCTGTCGCTAAAGTCCTTGCTTCTAAAGACTGGCCTCAATGTCGTTTGAGGTAACGGGTTTCGTACTTCTTCTGTCTTGGTCTCTTCCTGAGTCGTTGTAGGAGACGAAACCTCATCCTGCAACATGCCGCGAGCTGCCGACTCAAGTCTCAATTTCCCGGCCGGGATTTCCTCGTTCTGTCGTTCTTCTTGTTCCTTCTCTCAGGGCAGTCGATAGCGATGTGTCCCTTCTTGTGGCAATTGAAGCACTGGCCCTCCTTCTTAAATCTGTCGACCTCCTCTTGAGTGAGGCGTCTAATCTCGTACAGCTCCCGCGGCTTTTCTTCGGTCGCGCCATGCGAATCTTCCTCCGACTCACTGTCGACCTCCTCCGCTGCCTCTGAATAGTCGTTGTCTTCTTCAATGGCGTTCAGCCGGCTTGTCGAACGTTGGGTTGTCTCAATCTTGGTCTCCGTTGCCTCCGCTCGCAAGGCCGCTTGAATCGCCTCGTGTAGGGTCTTAGGGTTTTTCAGGGCAACCTCCTTATGAATCGAGGGTCTCAAACCGCGCTAGAAGTCATGTACGTTATCTTCTTCATGACGGTGAGGAAGCTCCAGTGATTGTTCTCGGAACTAGTTCGCATACTCATGACCGTGGTTTTCTGTCGCGCCTTGTCCAAATTCAATCTCGCTTGTTCCGCCGGTGTTCTTCCGCAGAATTCCTGAATTAAGGATTTCTCCATCTCTGAAACTCCGGAAAATCCTCCACCGACTTCATCTCCAGTCTGCGCAACTTGGGAGTACCACCACTTCGATAGTGGGCCTTCTGGAAAGCCAGATACCGAGTACACTCCTCTTTGCTCTTCAAGGTTAACGCTGTGATACCGTAGATACCCTCGTGCATGTCGGAACCAGTTTCTCAGCTCGTCGATGTTAGTCGTAGCGATGCTCTTGATCTTGGCTGGTTTGACATCGTTCGGCATCATGCTCGGCATTTCTCGCGTCCTCTCCGATCTCAGTTGTTCTCCTCGAAGAAAATTCTCCGTCTCTCGGCTTCTCTTCACTCGTCCTTCAAAATGTCTGAAACCCTTGTCGACGTGGTCACGCAGTTGAGATAGCTCAATCGAAAAGTGTCAACTCGGTTACTTAGACGTTGTAGCATCTCGGTGACGTGTACCGACATAGGCTCCGTCGTGGGACTCGATCCTTCTCGCACTGCATGTCTTCCACCATCTGTCAACGTCGGTTGTGTCGGCCCACAAGGCGCCCCCTCTGGTCGACCATCGACTTCCTTTGGTAGTCTCTCTCTGGCTCGGTTAGACATCTGCGTCTCGTCTAGGTGCTTTGAGGCTCCGAAACCACATGTGAGGTGCTACTTTGGCTAGGCTAAGTTGGCAACCTTAGACTAATAGTAGAACCTAATCTCTGGATATAATTACACACCGTAGAGAGGATTAGTAAGATCGTCTTAGGAACAGGGTTTCTTACAATCTGGGTGTGGCGTAAATCTGGTCTATACCGGTCTGGGTCTCTCCCTCGGCCATTAAGTCCCCGTCTTAAATATCCACGCCTCAGGTGTTCTAGAAACAGCCTTAGAACCTGTAGCTTGTGCTGTATGCTAACTAAACCAAACTATTACTAGTGATACAGATTATCTGAAATTATCTGTACCTTTTATCAAGCCTTATCGCACAAGCTCTTAGAACTATCTAGAGACGAACTATCAAGAAGAGATACTGCTAGTAACTCTGTACTGTCGAGGGAAAATACGGCGATACAGTGGTACTGCCGTGATGACAATAAAAGAGTCACTGAATATCGCTAAGATACAGGTTCCATTTAGAGGGAAAAATTAATGTCAGATACTAGCACCTAGCTAAATGGGCTAGGATATGACATGAAGCTCCTCCATCCCTACTCCTGCAGCGGTGACACAAAAGGCAATTGTTACTCAGCTCTCCACTCTTACAGCCTAAATGAAGTCTCTCGCTGAGTCGGTGGCAACAATGATGGCCTCCTCTCGCCCGAGCCGTAGGAACGATGGTCGTGAGCCTCTTATCCGCGCCTATTGCAACAAACGTGGACAAACAAAGGCTGATTGCCACAAACGCCAACGTGATATGAGAAGAAAAGCTGACACTGGATCCCCTACCGAGACGGTCGTCCTTGCTGCCTCTACCCCCTCACCTCTTGTCGCGCCTTCCCCGCGGGCTGTTGTGGTAACTTGGGCTATGCCAGCGTGCCTTTTTTTATGCACCCCCTGCGATTCACGACACCTCCTTTGCTTCCGCGGATTTGTTCTTCTTCAATACCTTCCAAGCGATTACTTCAACCATTCACGAGACCTCGTTCCCCCTGCAGTCTCTCCGTGCGAACTCGGATGACATCTGCGACGATAACGCGTTCACCTCCATCAACTACGCCGATGACGTGCTCTTCACCTACTTGCATGTTGTTGCAAGATCCCGTGCTCATCACACGCTGTCTTCACGGATGCTAAACGGATGCCAACCGGATGCCATAAATATGTACATATCGAATGACATAGACGACTTACCGAGCCTCGTTTCCGACTTTGATGACCCGTTCTCCTTTGATGACGATGACGATATCCTCCAAGTGGCCATCCGTACCATCGTGTGCGACTTGCCGACGCCATAGCATGTCAGTCGCCCGTCTTCCACTCCCCAACCCCTCTCCCAATGAACTCCTGGAGGTTGTGTTAGCACTAGCATCCCGTTGCCTAGTGCTTATGTACAAGGTAGTTATTTGTCATCCTAGTACTTAGTGTTATTCTATTAGCGGTACTCTATTCCCTATTAGTGGCGGTCGGCCGGCCCTGCCGGTGCCTTCGCCGGCCGCAATCTCTCCCTCTCCACTTCTCTAGTCACCACAGCCGGCACGAACCCACGTGTAGCTATCCGTTCCCAACTCTAACAAGTTATGGGCCCTCCACCAAGTTGCACTAGAGAAGACCGTGTGTAAAGCGCTCGGCGCCACGCTAGTCCTACCTACTCCCATGTTAAAAAATATTATAGAGTGTGTAAAGCGCTCAGCGCCACGCTAGTAATTCATCATCCCACCGACACCACGCTTCGCCTTCGAGCTGGTTGTCCGCGACTGTCCTACCATCTCCCACGCAAAAAGGAGAAGAGCGTGTGTAAAGCGCCCGGTGCCACGCTCGCCCCACCAAGCTTTCAGTCTCACCTAGCCTTCAACCTACCGATGCTATCGACCGGATCTGGTTGTTTCAAACCGACCCGCGAAAATTCGGCCCGTGCGTACTTTAATTAGTACTGTTATCGTTTTCCCCGAGGCAACGCCGCAACGCTCACCTAACTTAGCGAGGGGCTTACCTATCCCACGGCGAAAGGGAGGAGTCAACACGAGCAGCGCATGTCCATGCTTTTGCGTTTCTACACGCTCCTAACAATCTTGTTGGCTTTGCTTCTTCCTCGCCGGTCGCTCTCATGCGTCGGCTAATTCGCCCGTGGACAGTTTTCCCGCTACATGTCAGACTAGTACATTACGCAGTACATTTGGAACCGCTTCATATCGGCAAATCGCCGGTAGCGGCACGTCCATGTGAGCGCATGTCGCTACACCTACCCGGCCTGAGACACACGCTACAATCCCTACACCTTCGACCAAGATGGCACCTTCCTCGAGGCAAGCTAGGACGCCCTCAGGACCTCGGCTACCTTGAGGGGGGGTGTTAGCACTAGCATCCCGTTGCCTAGTGCTTATGTACAAGGTAGCTGTTTGTCATTCTAGTACTTAGTGTTATGCTATTAGCGGTACTCTATTCCCTATTAGTGGCGGTCGGCCGGCCCTGCCGGTGCCTTCGCCGGCCGCCATCTCTCTCTTCCCACTTCTCTTGTCACTACAGCCGGCCACCTTGTGGGCCCAGCACGACCTCCGTGTTACTCTCCGTTCCCAACTCTAACAGGTTGTCGATCACCCGTCCACCCATCTCCATCCGTGGATCATGACCCCTCTGATGATACCGCGCATGCTTGGGCTCTAGTGGCTCGCCTCAGCCCCAATACTGCGTGTGATGACAGCCTCCCACCTTCCCGTGCCTCCCCTCACATAACCCTTTTTGCTGATATTGCACCTATTCAATCTTATGCGACTGATGAGGCTTTGCGCGTGCGTGTGTAGCCTACAAGTCGTCCTTCTACCTTCTGCCTTCGTGCCTTTTGCCCATATGTGTGACCTTGGTGGTCTTCCTGCCCTCCCGTGGACTACGGATCGCGCTTTAGGGTTCTTTACCTCGATGACCCATCACATGACGAGGACCTCCATTGTGCATGTGCTTCATTCTTCTTCCACCTCACAACATGGATCATGCCCCACCACTGTATGGCTCACTATAGCATGTGACACGTCTCCTTGTGGCCTCGGTCCTTCCCCTGACGGTGTTGGTTGGTGCTTCGAGGCTCGTCTCCACATCAATCGACATGTCCCTTAATTACCGGTCAATTCCCATGTCACCCGCAATGCGGTTGTCTTCAAGGAGCGTCGTCGCCCTCTCCACGTGCTTTCCTTGGGCGTTGGTAGTGTCCAAAACGTTATTTCGCACCTTATCGACAGTGAATTTACTGTTCATATGCTCTCAATTATGGACATCAACCCTACAACGAGGTCGTCCATGACGGCGGCCATGGCGCAACTCACTTTCGTGCCATGATAGCTTTCCTCCCTCCATGATTACCGATGCTCCCAGTCGCCTTCCCACTTATGTCTCCTGCATATAAGCGGAGCACTTAACCCATTTGCCTCACGTGGACGTGGTCTTTGCGTCTCCGCCCAATCACCCCGTCTCTGTCCTCTGTCGACATGATGGGATGTGTAGCGCCGCTACGTAGCATGCTGCCACGTCATCTCCCATCTTGCGACCTTTCAAGGTTCTATTAACTATATCCTCATTTCAGTCCCCGGAGCAGCTCAGATTCTTGAGCTTCGTACTTTTCTTGGTGACCTGATTCTTGCCCGTGCTCACGAGCAAGGCTCTATTGCCCCACGCGATACCCTCATGTGGAAACCCTACGCTTTGAAAAAAGCTGGACTTCATAATGTACGCTATCGCTACATGTACATGTGCGCGCATCGCGCAGTATTCCAAACCCCAACTCAAGTGCTGCGACAAAGCACACGCCCGTGGTTCACTTTCACCACATCCTTGGTTTACCTTGCGCTATTTATCCTCGCTACATACAAACGCACACCATGTCCACCCCTACACCCTCGTAATCGTGGAAGGACTTCCGCGTGCGGTCGGCCTTGTTGCAAGCCGCACAAGCCGCCAAATTAGATAATGCGTGGACGGCCGTCGGAGGAAAGGGCGGCCGAGCCGCCGGCACGTCGATCACAACAGCCTTTGAGAAGACCGGGGAGCTTTTGGCGGAATACGCTGAGTTTGTATGACCTCCCCGCTCTGAAAATCATCGGGGGGACTGTCCGAAAGCATATAGTGAAATGGATGCATACCTACGCTGAAGGTGCGGATCGCCCTCCTCCTCCCCTCCCCTCGAGAAAAAAAAAATTTGGCCCGCGCGGTTTGAATTCGAAACGTTGTTTATGCCTTACTACAGGCCAAAAAGCCGAGGCATAAACAACGACACGGAGATTCAAGCCGCAGTTGTTGCCGACTCCCCCACAACCGCTATGCAGCGAGACGGCTTCAAAGCGCAGAAAACGAACACAACTATGGCCGCCCGCATCGCGTCCCGGCTAGCCGACACTTCCATAGATGTACCCACAAGACTCGGCATAGTTGGCACTCGGGTCTTTTTAAGTTTTGTTGGCTCATTGTCACGAATATCCGAGAAAATAGCGGGCACAATGCGGAACGGCGAAAGTGGTGCGGAAGGTGGTTGGGCAATTGCGCTCCAATCAATGGTGTTTATAAAGTATTACTACTGGTACCCGGGGCTCGCGCCGCCACCTAGAAATCTAGTTAAACGAATTGCGACGTGGCGATATATGGACGCCGACAGCCGGTGACTTTATTATGTATGTACGGGTGTACCAACGTCGTAATTTACGTTTGTGCTAGCCCTCTAAGAGTAATTTGATTAACACCGAGGAAATGCGCAGTTTCTACAAGAGTACAAGGAGGGCGTCGACACAGCCCTGTGGTAGCTCTGTGGTGGCCATGTGGTGGTTTTGTGGTGGCTCTGTGGTTTCATATCGACATGACATGCCTTACAAGGGTCTTACTGTCTAGTTAGTAAACAATAGAACAACTTTATATTAGGTGCACTTGCGAATGTCATTCTAAATATGAGGAACTGCCATCCTACCGTGACTAAAGACAATAATAAGATGCAAAGTACTACTAAAGTACTACTGAACCGCAAAACGGGGATGGGTCGGTAGCTCGAATGAGCAACGCCGCCAGTCTTCACTTAGGGCCTAGTCTCCCAATGACCGACAAACTAGTGGACATGGGGCCCGTTGAACAACATGCACCGTCCACCTCTTCCCAATCGTGCCTAGCTCTCCCAAGTCAGTGGATCTGTAGCGACATCAGACGGTACACACAACAAGGCGCAGCTTTCAGAGTTTTGAATATTGTCCCCCCGACAGCTCTCGCGCCACCCACTTTGAAATTAGAGCGTGTACCCATCTCAGTACTACGAACAGACAAAAACAACCATCGATTACCAAACCCCCCCTCCCCGGGGGCGGCGCGCCACACCGCGCCCCACCGAGCGTCCGGACGTTCATTGTCGCCGTCAAAAGCCACCAAACTCAAGCCCCATCAGGCCAGGTCGTGTGCCGCCAACACATGCAACCCACCACGACCCCACTTCGAAGCCACACTACCAACCCACTCTCCAAATGTTACTACGAATCCACCACAATATGTCGGGCGTTGGATGCAGCTCGGCCGAGTAGGGATGAGGCTTGTTGCGCGAGCTGGTGGAGCTTCGCGGGCGGAGCGCGAAACATGCCGTGGTGGAGGTCCACTGTCAACCCCAAATGGTCGCCTACTTGCGTCGGTGTCCAAATGCCTTTCTTGGGGTTGCGTACGCCGAGGGTGTCGAGTAGGGCTTGGACGCGCTGTCGCAGTAGGAGGGCGTCTGCGTAGGAGTCGGCGAGGAAAAGGAAGTCGTCCATGTAGGGGAGTAGTCGCGTCCCACGCCATCGCGCGTTTCGGAGGAAGCGCTTCGTAGGGCGGCGACTGTGGGGAAGAGTAGCCGCTGAAAACCGGTTGCGGGGGGCGACGTAGGTGGTTTGTGAACACCTGAGTGAGCTTGCAAAAGTAGTAAGCCGACCCCGACCAGCCCATAGGAAGGCATGCGAGGCGCCATAGCGTGCCACGGTAGTTGACCGTGAAGAAGTCGCGGTCTTCCTCCCGGATGCCAAGGGTGTAGTACCCGTCGGCAAGGTCGAGGGAGACGAAGTAGTCGCCGGGACGCGAGAGGTGACGTAGGTGCTTGATCGTCTCGCACGTCATAGTGAAGGTCGAGCAATAACGGTTGAGTTCTCGAAGGTCGATAATCAAACGCCATTGGTTGCATCCGGGTTTTGGAACTAAAAACATCCGGGAAACGTAGCGAGGGTTGTCCGCCCGCTCCCAAGCACCGCAAGCCTCGAAGCGGGGGAGCTCCGAGTTTAGAAGTTGGGCCGGCGTCGCGTCTAGCATCGAGACGCCGTGGTTGAAGGGCTTGGGGCGTAGGCCGTGTTTTAACTTCACGCGGACGCCATGGCGGATCCAGTTTAGGACTTGGCCGCTCGCGCCGATGCGCTCCCACTCCCGCCATCTTCGACGCACGCGGTGGCGCGTGTAGGAAGACGTCGGGGAGCAGGAATCGGCGCGGCGGGCCACACCGTCATTTCTTGGTCGAGGGTTTAGCCGAGTCGGTCGGCTTGGGTGGCGGGGTAGCGCGGGCTGCTGCCGCTGCTGCTGCGGCGGCTTTGCGCTTGTCGGCGGCGGCCTTGCGGGCTCGTGAATCGGGGCCGGAAGGTTTGTCCGGTGTGACTTTCGCGAAAGCAGCTCCGGCAGCGGCTTTGCTAGCGGCGTGTAGGCTGACTTCCAGCGTGCGGTCGACGAACGCTTGGCGAAGCGCATCCAATGTGCCGGAGACCGCGGTAGGGCGCGGTCGGCAGAAGCGCTCGTGGGCCAGTTCGGCAAAGACGCGGTCCGCATCCGAGCTCGGTTGTCCGCCCTTGGTGAGGCGGAGGAAGCCCAATCTAGTACGGGCGGCCTCCTCCGTCGCCATGTGGGTGCGATGACCCGCTCGGATGAGGGCAATCGCTGCCGCCTGCTCTGTCGGTAAAGGTGGGCCTTGCGACAGCGTGTCCAGAGCCTCGCCAATTGCCGCGTTGGCGCAACTGTCGAAGAAGGCATAGCACCCGATGTGTAGGTACTCGTCGTAGGCAGCTTGGATGCGTTTGTCGCTTAGAGCGCGGGCGGTGTCGTCCGTGAGAGTCCACAAACGTGGCTCTTCGACGTCTCGAGGGGGACGCTCGAGGCCGGCCGGGATGACTTCGCCGTAGTAGGTGAAGTCGACGAAATCGGCCGCGGAGGGGTCGGGTTCGTCGTCGAGCAGGTCGATAGGTGGCTCGGGGGCCTCCTTACCACCCTCCGTCGCTGTCGCGTCGGTGGGAATGGACTGCTGTTGATCAGTAGCAGCAAGTGTGGCTGTCGTCTGCTGGAGCTGGGCGAGTAAGGCAGCGTTAGCCGCCAAAAACTGCTCAGTAATCCGTTGTTCCGATGCCAAAACCGCCGTACGAATCTGTTCGGCTGTGCGTTGTTCGAGTGTGGTAGCGTGAGGGTCGGCCGCTGCGGCGGATGTCGACTGCTCAGGCTGCATATTGGGGAACTGCGTAGCTGAACGAGGGGAAGTGTCGCGTGACGCTCGAGTGCGCATGGGACGAAAAGGCAAAACTGACACCCTACTCGACTACTAGAGTCGAGACTGCATTCGCGCGAAGCCTAGATTGGCTGAGCGCGAAAGCAGAGAGTGCCTAGGCTCGTGGCTAGCTACGGCTTATAAGGCACGGGCTAGCTAGAGCTGACCGTTGGGGAAGTCGTTGGTCGTTGGCTGTGTCTAACTGCTCGGGCAAGGTGGTTGCCCTGCAGGTGAGACGCGCCGATATTAACGGTAACAGTAACCGCTAGAGTTAGTGTCCCGTACACATGATATTGGATATGCAAACCTCTACATTCAAATCAATCTGACCATAAACGGTACAGATAATTTCAGATAATCTGTATCACTAGTAATAGTTTGGTTTAGTTAGCATACAGCACAAGCTACAGGTTCTAAGGCTGTTTCTAGAACACCTGAGGCGTGGATATTTAAGACGGGGACTTAATGGCCGAGGGAGAGACCCAGACCGGTACAGACTAGATTTACGCCACACCCAGATTGTAAGAAACCCTGTTCCTAAGACGATCTTACTAATCCTCTCTACGCTGTATAATTAGATCCAGAGATTAGGTTCTACTATTAGTCTAAGGTTGCCAACTTAGCCTAACCAAAGTAGCACCTCACACGTGGTTTCGGAGCCTCAAAGCACCTAGACGAGACGATGATGTCTAACCGAGCAGGAGAGAGACTACCAAAGGAAGTCGATGGCCGACCAGAGGGGGCGCCTTGTGGGCCGACACAGCCGACATTGACAGATGGTGGAAGACAGGCAGTTCGAGAAGGATCGAGTCCCACGATGGAGCCTATGTCGGTACACGTCACCGAGATGCTACAACGTCTAAGTAACCGAGTTGACACTTTTTCGATTGAGCTATCTCAACTTTTTCGACATGCACGAGGGTATCTACGGTATCCAAGCGTTAACCTTGAAGAGCAGAGAGGAGTGTACTGGGTATTAGGCTTTTTGGAAGGCCCACTATCGAAGTGGTGGTACTCCCAAGTTGCGCAGACTGGAGATGAAGTCGGTGGAGGAATTTTCGGAGTTTCGGAGATGGAGAAATCCTTAATTCAGGAATTCTGCGGAAGAACACCGGCGGAACAAGCGAGATTGAATTTGGATAAGGCGCGACAGAAAACCACGGTCCTGAAGTATGCGAATTACGTACGAGAACAATTATTGGAGCTTCCTCACCGTCATGAAGAAGATAACGTACATGACTTCTAGCGCGGTTTGAGACCCTCGATTCATAAGGAGGTTGCCCTGAAAAACTGTCATACCCTAGCATATTAAGTTAAGTGCTAGTATTTGACATTATCTATATCCCCTAAATGGTATATGTATCTTAGCGATATTCAGTGACTCTTTTATTGTCATCACGGCAGTACCACTGTATCGCCGTATTTTCCCTAGACAGTGCAGATTTACTAGCATTATCTCTTCTTGATAGTTCGTCTCTAGATAGTTCTAAGAGCTTGTGCGATAAGGTTAGATAAACGGTACAGATAATCTCAAATAATGTGTATCACTAGTAATAGTTTGGTTTAGTTAGCATACAGCACAAGCTACAGGTTCTAAGGCTGTTTCTAGAACACCTGAGGCGTGGATATTTAAGACGGGGACTTAATGGCCGAGGGAGAGACCCAGACCGGTACAAACCAGATTTACGCCACACCCATATTGTAAGAAACCCTGTTCCTAAGACAATCTAACTAATTCTCTCTACGATGTATAATTAGATCCAGTGATTAGGTTCTACTATTAGTCTAAGGTTGCCAACTTAGCCTAACCAAAGTAGCACCTCACAGGCACCCTCGACTCCTCCGCGGTGCTCTCCTTCCAATGGGGACGCTACCATGAACTAATCAACCTCTACTCCATAGCTAACTCCCTTGCTAAACTACACTCCACCACTTCTGCCCCCTTTACCATAATCACCAATAACGAATTTGATAATTTCCACAACCATATGGTCTATCCTAGCCAGTGGACTAACATCTCTAAAAGAGGCTCACCCCCACACCCGGCCACCCCCAACCACCCTCTGCTAGTCCTCACTTGGCAACACTCCCACTTTAGTCTCTTCCACATAACCCACATCTCCGCTACCTGGATTGACTCCCTCCATCACCCTCCCCCTCCTTCCCGTCTCACTCGCTCCCTCTCACTCCTCGCCTCTTGGATCGCTTACCCCCCCCCCCCCCCCCCCCCCCCGCCCGTCGGCATACTCCGGTTACTTAACCCGCCTCGCCGAAACGATACGTCCCATGCGTGGTCATGCGGGATTCACGCCGTCTTACATACATACTTTATCCTCACAGCACCCCCCGACGAGATATACCTCCCCCCGACTTTGACCCCCGAACTATTGTGTACTCCCTACACTCACTCTTATTATGGCACCACACTTTCCGCTCCACGCCCCTCCCGGTCGGGCGCTCCCAACTACTCGCCGCCCTCCACCCCCCCAAGCCCTCCCCCCTCTCTCCACCCCCACTCCCCACCCACCCTTCACCACCTACCCCTCCCCTCCCCCGCCCCCCTTCCCCCCCCTCCTCCCCCCCAACCCCCCCTCCCCGACCCGCGTCTCCCGCCCCCCCGACGCCTCTCCCCACCCCCCCACCCCCTCCCCTCACCAATCCTCCCACACCACATAGCCCAACCACTCCACCTCCTCAACCTCAACACCCGCGGCCTACACACCATCATGGACGTCGAACACCTCACTACCACCCACCACCCTGACATTTGCATCCTCACCGAAACCAACCACGCCACCCACAAATCCCGCTGGCGTACCGCCCTCCCCAAATACTTCCTCAAAAGTACTCAACCACGATGCTCACATGTGCTCCTCCCCAATGCAAAAGCTATCTTCGCGGTCCGCATGACCTCATTCCAAACCGCCATTGTCCTCACCCCGCCCCCCAACCTCATCCCCACATCGTTGGACTAGCCCTAGTCCCACACTTAGGCACCCCTACCTCCTCCTCGGAGTCTACATGCCCCAAATCCACAACTCCCAACTCACCGCGTACTCTAGGGCGGGGACTTCCAATTGACCACCACACAAGGTACTTGTAACCCCGCCCTCACCTCCTTACTCGAACTACACCTCCACCCCCTCCACCCCCCATCCCTACCTTCCCCCGTAGCGGAGGATGTCTCGACCACTAGCTCACCACGCCTCCTTCCCCCCTCGGCCTATCCCCGTCTGCATGTTCGGTCTTCTCCTCTCCCACACACTTCAGTGACCACTCGGCAATCCACATCGTCGTTCTTGCCCCGTCCTCTCTCACAGCTCGCCCCCTCCCGCCCCATGCCCACCCTCACACACACCACACCACTAGCAAACTCAGCTTCCGACTTGCGCTCACACCCGACCACATAAAAGCATCTCAAAACAGCACACCCGACCTCATCAACCACACGGCCACCCTCTACGCAGCCATACTCAATACAATCCCGTCTACGGCCTCCCCCGACACCCTCGACACCCTCTCCTCACAATTCACCACACTCCTCTCCCACCACATGGACCACGCAGCCACCATATGGCCCCTCCCCCCCCCGAAGAAAACCCCGCCCACCTCATACGTCCCTCAACCCCACTTGGCTAACTAAGAAAACACGCAAACACATTTCAAACTTCGCTGATGTAGTACAAATAGCGGCCCCCTCCCCCTAGCCCTATGGCCCCTCTGAAATACGACCGACTATCTCACCCCTACCGCCATCAAACAACAGTACCAAGCATGCATACGCCACCTCCTACGAGCCACCACCACAGATATCTTGAGGAAAATGAAAACACGAGTCAATACGGCCTACGGCGCTTGCCCGAAATCCTCCCACCGCCTCTTGCAAAATAAGAAGCGGCCTCCTCCCCCCCAGCAGCGCAACCTCGACACTCCATAGATTCACCAGACCCGATGAAACTAAAGCAACCTCTCCCTCCGACGTCCTAGAGGCGGTACACTTACACTTCGACGCCGAGCTCAGCCGCGCCACCCAACCCGTACTACCCACCCCCGCGTGGGAATTCCCGGACAACCATGACAACTTTACCATCGAACCCCGCGGCGACCCCTCCCTCACCCTTGCCGACATGATAACCCGCGACACATTCAATAAAACTATTAACTCGCTCGGCACGGGCAAAGCCCCCGGCCCCGACGGTATCCCTAACGAAATTATGAATTCCTACCCCCGGCGACCCGCTCCGCCCTCTTCTCTCTCCTCTCCCTCCTTGCCCACAGGTCCTAAAACCCTCCTTAATGGTGCCATAGCACCACATGCCTCCTTCATAAGAAAGGTGACCCGACCCTCCTCGACAACTATCGCCCCATAGCCCTCATGAACAGCCTCCTCAAACTCTGGACCGCACTGATAAAAGATGCATGCTCAAAGTACGCAGAACTCACGGCATTCTTAGCGACCAGCATGATGGATTCCGGAAACACCGCAGCATACACGACGCTCTCTCCTCCATCTTCATGATGATGGAGGACGCCAAGCTCTACCACAAAGATTTCTACGTCATGTATGCCGACTTCAAGAGCGCCTTCAACGCAGCCGACAACCGCATCATGTTCAAACACATGCGCCAACTCGGTATGCCCCCCACCTTTGTCGACACCTGCAAACACCTCTACGGCGTCTCTTCCACCGAATACATTACCCCGTACGGTCCCACCCCATCCATAGACATAAATCGTGGCACCCTGCAGGGGGACACCCTCTCTCCCTTCCTATTTACCCTCTTCCTTGAATCCTTCCTCCGTTGGCTCACAGTGGGCAGCCGGGGATACCGCCCGGGCCCCCTTGCCACTAACGTTGACCCCACAGAACCCACAGCTACCTACCCCGGTCACGGCTTTGCCGAAGACCTCAGCCTGCCCACAGGCTCAACCCCCAACATGTCCATCCAACTCCGAAAACTCTCCCTCTTCAGCGCCTACACAGGTATGACCGTCAACATCCGAAAATGCTGCATTACCGGCGCCCTCCGGCACTCCGGCAACGCCCTCTCCCTTGCCAACATCATCTTGCATCCCACCTCCAAACGTAATTCGTCACCATCAACTCAAACCGTGCCCCCATCCCTTCCATCGGCCCCTCGGACACATACCGCGTCCTCGGGGTAGTGCTCGACACCTCCCTCACTTTCACTAAGCATCGGCACGAACTAAAGCGCACCACCGCATCCCTCATCACCGCCCTCTCCACCTCCCCACTAGCACAATCCCGCAGACTACGCGTCATCCGAGGACTACTAATCGGCAAGCACTTCACCCTACAACTCGGCCTCTTCAGCGACTCCCAACTAGACATCCTCGAAGGACAAATCTGCCGGACACTCCGCTCTGCCGTCTCCTCGGTGCGTAACCTCCCTGACAGCGCCCTCCACCGCCGTACCTCATACCTCAGCTATGGCCTTCCTTCCCTTAAGGCCCACGCCGCACAACTCACAGTCTGCCATCTCCACAAAATAATGAACACCCCTGGCTATAGAGGCCACATGGCTCGAGCACACATTCACACCATATCCACCACATACACCCACTGGCCCACTGATTCCATCATGACACGCAACTCCCCACCCACACTCCGATGCCTAGTACGAGCCCAACGCGACGTAGGCACCATATTCCACAACATTCCTCCACTCTCCCTCACCAAACCCATTACCTCCACACTCCGCGACCACTTCACCCGCCAAGACAACACCCTCCTCGTTTTATTCCGGGACAAAGCCACCCACATCACCGACCCCTACAACTACAAACAAGCATACTGTGAATTCACTCCCCGCAAAACACACGCATCCCTCCTCCCCGCCTCACCCCCCTTTGGAAACACAACATCACCACATGGCCACAAGTCCTCCTCCGCGCCACCTCAACCTCCCTCCTCCTGAAATCCTGCAAATCCATTTCCACACACACGGGTCCGACCGCCTCACTCTCAGTCCTCATCCGCCTCCTCGCCGCTGTCCTAACCGAGCCCCTTGACACCATCAACTACCGCCTCCCCATCGCACACCTCAACCCCAAACGCACATCCCCCCCCACCATCATCCACCCCTGATGGCTCCCCCTCCTTTCCCCCACCATCCTCGCTCCCACACCACCATGTCATCCGGCATCCATACCTCCCGCACCAGAACTCCCCCTTCCCAGGCACCCAACACACACATCGAGACTGAATACCTCTCACCTTCAGACCACCACTACCCTTCTTGCGACGTCACACGCATCATTTCAAACACAAGGACACAAAATATGGCCAAACCCAGTACATGGAAGAATTGGCCCCGGAACACCTCACGGAGTGGGACATACAACTCCAACTCGACAACGGCATCCGCCTCATCTCCTCCGCCCCCACATAGTTGCGCCTCCCCAACCCCTCTCCCACTACCTGCTCCATTTGCCATGACCCCCTCCACACAGACCCCACCTCTAGTTGTTGCACGTGCCCGCACTTTGCCGTCCATTCCCACTGCCGCCCCGCTCATGGACCAGTCACGTGGCAATGCGAATGGTGCGACCGCGGCCAACAACACGACCTCACCCGCCTCCACGAGGTCCAGTGGGCCCCTTGCCTACAACTCCACGACACCGTCAGTGAGACCCCCTCCGGCCCCACCGCCCTCACCACATTTAACTCAAGCTTTGGTCGATCCACAACACCCATCCTTCCCGTCCCCGGGCCTCCCCGATGAAAGCACCCCCTCATCACATTTAACCACGACCCTATCCACCTCGACATGCTTCCCACCGGCAAATTCACCATACACGCCCACCCAACACTACATGACACCACCATCCTTTGCACCCCCGACGGCCGCGCGGACACTACCCTCAACGGCCCCCGCGTCCGTCACCTATTTCAACTCTTTCGCCCCGACCTCACTCAACACTCGTTCGAAGGGGAGGTCTACCACCTTCTCACTCGCCTAGGCTCCCGTTCTAAAATTCACTCACCCACACCCGCCACCACCAGACGCAAAAGAGAGGACCTACTCACAACACTCCGCAACACATTTCACATCCAAACATAACTCTATTCATACCCCCTTAAGAAATAACTCCACTTACACACCTACCACTCACTATACCCCGAAGACATAGTCTTCTCATCCAGCGGCAGCAACGCCCCACATACTTGGTACGGCACCAACATCGCCGACCCAAAATACGATCACGAATGCATGCGCCGAGCCATGGAGCACGTAATCACTAGCGCCCACTCCACAGCCCCACACACAGCAAGCGCCACCATCCTCATACTCCCCCGATGAGAACACACACCATACCGACATTCCAAATACATCGACTCCCCATACACCCACCACCTTTACACCCTTCCTAACGACGCAAACACCTTCCTACCCCCCGACCAACACACATGCATCCCCACCCCCACCCCATTCGGCACACGCTGGATGGTGGACATCTACCTCGTCACCAAACCCCTCGCACTCTCCACCTTACCATCACACACAGACATGACCGCCATCCACAACACACTCGAGTCAATATACAAGACGCACCACCCCATCCCTACCATCACCATCCCTCCTCCGTCCCTCCTCCACACCTCTTCGACACCTACTCACTCCACTCGGCAGGCATCTACCATCTCCCCCCAACCCCTCCGACCCCCTTGCTTATCCCCTCCCGGAACGCACGCACCTAAGTTACTCCCCCACCAAAGGAGAACTTGCATGGAATTGACAGGACTTCGTGTACACGGACGGCTCCAAGAAGGGAGGCACCTCCCCCCTCGGAGCATCCGCCACCCACCCCGCCTCGGACACCCGCATCAAAATTCTGGTGACCTCTACCCCTTCCTCACACACCATCAACCGCGATGAATTAGCATGCATAGACATTGGCCTCCAACTAGGCCACACCCACCTCCTTACAGACAGTACGTGCTCCGTCCTCCTCATACTACAAGGCTACTTGAACTGCCCATCCGCTTACAAACACAACATCCACCGCGAAACGCTCCTTTCCATCACACACACCCTCAAAATCCGCTGCAACGCAAGCATCCCCACACACCTCGGCAAAATTAAAGCACACAACAACTCACTAGGAAACGACCTCGCAGACACACTAGGTAACCAAGCTGCAGACGGACTCTCACCCGACACAACATACACCATAGGCTCAGACGTGTCGATAGGCCACTGGACCTGGCCATACACCCTCATTCCACACACTCTAAGGGAACCCATACCCTACAGATACACAAACCTCAAAATTGACGCTCACACCCATAGCACCAAACACAATAACACGCCCCTCTCACAAACATCCAAACACGGGGCCCTCCTCGCCCGCGCCGCGGAGGATGGCGCCGACTTCACTTTCCACAAAAAACACACAACACTCACCAACATCCAATTCACCCACAAGCAAGAATTCATGTGGGGAGTCCACAACACTCGCCTCCTCACGCACAACTCCACCCTGCGCTGCCCCATGTATGGCCAATTCACTAGCAACGGCCACATGGCCGGTAACTGCCCCACCATGTTTGGGCTAAGACATGACCGCCACAACAGCGCGCTGCAACTCCTACTCTCCCTCATGGGAAGCCACAACGGCGGCCGATGGGAGATCATCACTGCAGACTTCGGTAACAAACCCATAAAGTCATTCACATCCCCCACACCTACCCACACCCCTCTTGATTGTCACCCCACTCACCCCACCCACATGCCACCCGCCTTGTTGTTGCTGACGAAGGTCTCTCGCCCGACTCCCTAACTTCGTGCCCCACCATCCTCCCCCGTGAGATTCTCCCCCCGCGCTACGACCGCCGGCGCACAAACCCGACTTTATCCGCCTCCTCGAACCTCGATTCGTCGGTCATACAAACGGTCGCCGCCGATACTCATCAATTAAAAAGATTCAGATAGGGGAGTGGAAGTACTGCACGGACCACAATCTCTGCCAAACAATCCAATTGATTCGTGCCAAATACACATCCCTCGCAAATGCCATCCGCGTCCACTGGCTAGGTACCGAGGTCGACATCCTCCCCATCGTCATGAGCCGCACGGGTACACCGCACTCATTCACCATCACAAGTCTCACCTCTCTACTCACCCTCCGCACAGACCCTCCTGAGAAACTCATCTCCAAAGCACGACTCGACACGTCTCGCATCCTTGCACAACTCCACATGCACAATGTTCAATGGCTACATCATTTCCTACTTGTATACCGCATCAAATCCCGCACGAACTCTCGCCGCGCCCCCGCACACTGCACTTTCGTTTGCCCGTGATTGCACGCCGCCATCACCTCGCATCGCACACTCCCCGGGGGGGAGTAAAACCCCCGAACATCACTGGAAAGGTTGGATTTAGGTGGTCTACGGTCTAGCCCTGACTTGTGAGTTTCCTATATGGCATAGTTGGGAGGGACCAGAGACAGCAACCGGCGCATACGGTACTTGGTGTAAACCGGCGCATACGGTACATGTTGTAAACAATTTCAATTTCAATATGTGTAGTACATGTATGGATCGGACAATCCGATACAATGTTCGTTTCGGATACAGAGCTGTCGCTAGGCTACAGATCTTCACTTCCTTTGTCCCGACACCAAGCCTCGGGCTTGTTGTCTCTGTGAATGTCCTTTTGTGTGACTGTGACAGTAATTAAGTGTGCGCTAGTTCTCTTCGACTATGACCGTGTATGCATGATTCAACATGTTATGTGCCCCCGCCTCAAGTCACTCACACGCGACCAACTATATTCGGCGAGCTGCCATCAACGGCACACGTTGTTGATCAGGCGGTCAAGTTCGTCTCCGTTGCTCGCCCCGACTGCGCGACCGCCGCGTGGATATCATGTGTGAGCGGTTGGATGGATATCCTGTGTGAGTGGGGATGTTAAAGGATGGATTCGAAGAGACCCGGGCTAAACTCGCTTATAAGTCCTAAATGGGTAGGTAGAGAGGCCCGATAGACAACAACCGGTCCAATTTGCCGATATTGTTGTGGAAAATTTCAATTTCGTCTGACATCTGGGGCGCGGTGAATGTTCCCTCCCCTCACGGCCTTCGCTACTGCGTGCTTGTCATCGACCATCACACCAACTGCATGTGGGTGCGTTTCCTGAAATCAAAGGACGACACATGCCCGCAGCTTAAGTCCATCTTACTAGAAATACGCCACACCCACGCACGTCACCACTCCTCCTCCGGTGCCTTCGCCCCCGTGCTGAAACTTGACTCCGACCCCGTGTTCGAGGCCACGTCAACTCGTCTTATGTGTGGTCGTTTGGGTGTCGGTGTCCAATATTCGGCCCCGTATGCTCACCACATGCTCGGTAAGGCCGAACGTAAGTGGCGGACCCTCCGCGACGGTGCCTGTGCACTATTGCACGGCATGTCCATCCCGATCTCCATGTGGTCGTGCGCGATAAGCACGGTGGTCTATCTCTGCAACTGCACATTCAGCCGCGCGGTCGGTGTGTCTAGCGGCGTTCCCCTCACGCTCCTCACGTCGCATGCGCCCCACGTCTTAAAGTTCCGTGTCTTTGGCTGCATTGTCTTCGCCAAGGTCCCCGACAAACTCCGTCGCAAACTTGGGGAGAAAGCGTTTCGCGGCGTCATGGTTGGCTACCCACCTGACGCCCCGGGGTATCACATCTACATCCCCCCTACCGCCGAATTACCACGTCGGTCCATGTTGTGTTCCAGAAAGACGTTCCTAGTTCTCCCCCTCCGTGCACGTCGACTCACTGATTTTTGACGCTCCAGCTCTAGACAGTGATCACGGGTCCGCACCCCAGTCACACCCCCTTGACCTCGGCCCGATGGCCGACGAGGACCTTCGGCCAGACCTCACTCCCGCGCCATCCTTCCCCCTTCACCGGTCCACGACCTGTGCAGCCTGAAGCCCGAGCATCGCCGGGCGTGAAAATGGCGGGGAGCTTTGAAAGTACCGTAGCACGGGCCTATGTTTGGCATACGGCAAACGGCACGGCACCATGCCATCATAGGGCATGATATGGGCAACATCGTGAATAGAAGAAATATAGAGCGCCGATTGTTGAGCATATTGGCGAAGCGGGTGTGCGAGTACCACATCTCCATGGGTTGGTAGCCCCGCGCGAATGTGGCAGATCTTGAAACCCTAAAAGCTTTAGTTGGCTATACAAGGGCCTAGATGCCATCGGACGGCGGATTTGACGAAATAATCGGCCGGCAAGCGTAAAACAAATTGAATTTTTTTGCTTACTTGGGGGAAGAGCTTCAATTTGCAGCTTCGCTTGCTTCAATCGGACACCGTAGGGCTAAGTGTTTCAATAAGTCCTCCTAGTTGTGGTTTTCCGGCCCCAATGGCCCAATTCCACCCACGTCAAACATCTTCACGGCACCTACCATCACGCCCATGTGCTTCCATGCTTACGGACAACAGGCTGGGATAATTAAAACCGCATGATGTCTCGCCGATTTCGGGAGTATTCGCCAGCCAAAGTGTGGAAAATCCAAATTCCGGGGCGCCCGAATCATGGTATGCCCCGCCGGAATCGGGTTTGGGCCGCAAACCCTAACACGTCAGTTCGTAGTTGTGACACTGCGGTCCCCATTTGTCTCTCTTTCCCCTCTTAATTTCACCGTCAACCAAAGTTTCGGTCCGCCTCTTCAACGAGCTTAAGTAAATCTAAACCCTAAAAACCCTAAACATTAAACATTCGCCCAACGCGAAAGGCCCTATTTCACTAAAAGTGACGGACGACTTTATACTCCTATAGGGATAGCTTCATACCGGAAAATCCGACGCGGCATCGCAACGTACCAAAACGTACCTAATGTACAGCCATGTAACAAAACGTACCAATTGTACCGGCAGAAAATTGCGTGCATTGCTCGTCGTATCTTGGGATATGATATTTCAGTTATTCGGAATATTTTACCGGATTTTTCAGGGATTTACCCAAGGGCACGTTTTCCCTGCTCGACTACGAGAGTCGAGACTGCACTCGCGCGAAGCCTAGATTGACTGAGCGCGAAAGCAGAGAGTGCCTAGGCTCGTGGCTAGCTACGGCTTATAAGGCACGGGCTAGCTAGAGCTGACCGTTGGGGAAGTCGTTGGTCGTTGGTTGCGCCTAATTGCTCGGGCAAGGTGGTTGCCCTGCATGTGAGACGCGCCGATATTAACGGTAACAATAACCGCTAGTTACTGTTCCGTACACATGGAATTGGATATGCAAACCTCAAGATTCAAATCAATCTGACCATAAGAAACGTGTTGGCTTTGATATAATAAAATCGCCGATTGATATTCCATATTTATGTAGTATGGGCCATGTTTCCAATACAATACACTGTATCATACTTAAATACTTACTTACATTACTAACTTATGTACAAATAATAATATGGAAAAAAATCTCTGTCTCTCTCCTTTCTCTCCAATTCCCCTCCTCCTCTACCTCCCCTTCCCCTTCCACCCCCCCCCCTCTCTCTCCCCACTCCCACTCTCCCACTCCCTCTACCTCCCCCTCCCCCTCCCCCTCCCCCTCTCCCTCTCCCTCTCCCTCTCCCTCTTCCTCTCCCTCTCCCTCTCCCTCTCCCTCTCCCTCTCCCTCTCCCCTCTCCCTCTCCCTCTCCCTCTCCCTCTCCCTCTCCCTCTCCCTCTCCCTCTCCCTCTCCCTCTCCCTCTCCCTCTCCCTCTCCCTCTCCCTCTCCCTCTCCTCTCCCTCTCCCGCTCCCTCTCCCTCTCCCTCTCCCTCTCCCTCTCCCTCTCCCTCTCCCCTCTCCCTCTCCCTCTCCCTCTCCCTCTCCCTCTCCCTCTCCCTCTCTCTCTCCCTCTCTCTCTCCCTCTCCCTCTCCCTCCCCCCTCTCCCTCTCTCTCTCCCCCTCCCTCTCCCTATCTTTCTCTCTCCCTCTCCCTCTCCTCTCTCTCCGTCTCTCCCTCTCTTTCTCCCTCTCTCTCTCTCTCTCTCTCTCTCTCTCTCTCTCTCTGTCGTGCTCTCGCTCTCTCTCTCTCTCTCTCTCTATATATATATATATATATAAATATCTCTCTCTCTCTCTCTCTCTCTCTCTCTCTCTCTCTCTCTCTCTCTCTCTCTCTCTCTCTCTCTCCCTCCTTCCTTTCACTCTCTCTCCCTCTCCCCACCGTCCCTCTCTCCCTTTCTCCTCCCCTCCCTCCTTCTCACCCTCCTTTCTCTCCCCTCCCTCTCACCATCCTTTCTCTCTCTCTCTTCCCGTCTCTACATCACTCCCCCTTTGCATGTTTCCCCTTTCCCTCCCACTCCCTCTCCCTGCTACCTTTTCCCCCCTCCTATTTCCCCCCTTTCTTTCTTTCTTTCTCTCTCCCTCTCCCTTTTCGCCCCTTCCCCGCCCCCCTTCTCCATCTCTCCCTGCTCCCCCCCCCGCTTCCCGTCCCTTAATTCCTCGGCGCTATCTCATCCTCTTTCCCTCTTCCTCCCCCTTTCCCTTTCTATCAATTTCTTCCCCCACTACATTTCTTTACTTATTTTTGTAAGATAACCTTGCTTCGATGCGTCCCTAAAGGGGAACTCCGCTCTCCGCACCCCGTGCGCGACAGCGCGCGCCCTGCAGTGGGAAGAGTGCAGAGTTGGCGCGCGGACTTCGGCGGTCGTGTATTTGTCGACCTTGACCCCCGCCGAGTGGTGGGCAAAACAAGACTCACTTGCTATCGCCGATTTCGGCTGTCACTGACTATTCCTGATTGCCCCTCCATAACACGCAAATCATTACCAGCACACACATTTAAGGTCGCGTCATTCAAGCCTTATCCCTGCCGTGGAACCGCTAGCTTCGCCCAGACCCGGCGCACGGCGGCTCCTGCCCTCCTCGCCAATGCAATCTGCGGTGAAGAAACGGAGGTATGCTGTCAACGCCCAGCCTCTACTCATCCCCAACATCACTCTTCTACACTATATTCCGAGGTTTTTTTTTTCTAACGGTTCAGGCCTCACATACACATCGCAGTGACCTCAACCTGTCGCACAGTTTATTTATGAATTTGTTGCTGCTAGGCTGGCGGCGCTGGAGAGGCTCGGCGCTTCGGATACCTCGAGCGAACAGAGTGCGTCACTTTCGTGCCCCTATCAGAGCGGAGAGGAATCCCTTCGTGATGTTTGCCATCATCCTCAGGAAGGATATAGCTCCGTTAAGATGAGAGGGGTAACGCAGGCTGTACACTGTGCAGAAAGGGATAATGCCAGCAAGGCGGGCGGTGCTACACCCAAATCAACAGTTGCGCAGGTGACTGGGGCCCCTTGCCGCATGCCTAGGGCACACGTTACGATGGATGCAGGGCTGATAGCTAGCACTGACATCCTGAACGGTCGGCAGGTGGGAGGTCAAGGTGGAAATCAACGCCCACTGGGCCGTGCAAAGGGCGCGGTGATAAAGTCGGAACGGAGCTCGTCTCGATCGACGGACCACCGCGGGAGAGATGAAACCGCCGGAAAGGAGCCACCAGCTGCTATCTATCAACCGCTGGAGTCAAAGGTATCACGCCTCCGTAACTTGTCGCGCTTGCAGGTGACTATCACGGCGTATATCTTACTCTCTCATTGTCTGGTTTATCCGCTTTGCTTTAGCACGCGCGGAAGCCGTCCATTCCCGTTGATCTCCTGGAGGATCTGCTGAGCACTTCTTCGCGGAACGTTAACTCACGGGAGGCGGTGAAGGGGAAGGTGCGCTGGCGCTGCTGTTGTCGTTGTTGACGGGTTACGCAAAATCGACATTGACGTCAGTGACGGATGAGAAGCAGCTATCGCCGCTCCCGTCCTATGTTGCGTGGTGTGTTTCCTGTGATCATTGCCGCTTTTCGCTGAAATGAAGTAGCCTCGAAAAAATACATCAAGGGTTGGCGTATTGAAATGCCCTATGTCGAATTTATCATTAGATCCGCTGCCATTTCACAGGTGCAAGATCAAATGATATTGCTTGACAATCCCAACGCCGCACTGCGCGGTGCCGCCAGGTGGCCCTTAGTCCGGACAATATTTCAAAACCCCAGAACAGTGCAGTCCGAATGAATGCTGCGCTTTTGTGTGCGAATGAAGTGCACGGCTCCAAACAAACAGTGATGATACAAGGCTAACACATGTCCCATTCTCATCCACATTATTAGCTGCTTACAAGCCCACATTTGCAACTCGCCAGTGCAAGTCAGAAACATCTCCCTCATGCCCTACTTACCAAAGTCTTGCTCGCTGATGGCGGTTGCCGTTCTCTCGGTGCGCTGTAGAAAGCGCCGCTGGCAGCCGGATGCCACGCGAGCGCTCCACACAGCTGCACAGTGCAGACAGCGGCAGCTGTTATTGGGCCCAAAAAGCCGATTAAGGTACGACCCATGTATTTTCGCTCTCTTTCAACTCCGGACACTACGCCGTCTTTCTCGTTTTGCATGTGTATGTGTATGTGTGCATACGGTTTTGGTGTGTGTGTGTGTGTGTGTGTGTGTGTGTGTGTGTTTGTGTGTGTGTGTGTGAGTGTTCGTGTGTGTGTGTGTGTGTTTGTGTGTGCGTGTGTGTTTGGTATCTCGTGTCTGTTGTGATTTTTGTAATCAAATTAGTGGTATTTCATGTCGTCACGTTAAATGTGTTCTCCTATTTTGGTTTATCGTGTTTATATCTCATTTATTTATTGTCACCATATTAAATATATTCGTTATTTCTCTCCTTTTGAGCAATCCCTCGTTTATGCGGTGACTACGGCGCTGAAAAGGCGGGGTGCGATGTGTTTTACAGTCCCGCTGCGGTCGTCGCTCTACAAGAGCAATGGAGCAAATACATTGGGCGGCTTTTTCTATCCAGTGCACGGTGGGTTCTCCCCGCTCTATTCAGTCACCGTGAAGCGAATGCACCAGTGAAATCACATGCCGGTCTGGCTGCCACTAATACCTGACACTTTTCGCCGCAGCGCTTGTGATGGGGCCATTAAGGAGGGGCATTACTTATGTCATTACTTACATGTCGTACATGTCATTATATTGTCTTATATGTCTTACATGTCGTTACTTACATGTTTTTCTCAGTCCCATTTATTATCCATTCATATGATCAGTATAGTACGTTTTTCTTTTCTATGTAGAGTGAATATCTGAAAATGAAGTTGGAAAAAGTGTGCTAGATGTGCTTCTCATTGCAATGCTTGAGCAATTCATAATATATAGTGTGTGCGCGTGTGTGTTGGGGAGGGGGGTCCAGCGCTGTGTGTGTGTGTGTGTGTGTGTGTGTGTGTGTGTGTGTGTGTGTGTGTGTGTGTGTGTGTGTGTTTGTATGTGTGTGTGCGTGTGTGTGTGTGTGTTTGTATGTGTGTGTGTGTGTGGAAGGTTCTGTGAGCAGTGTTTTCTATTGACAAATATGTTGGGACAAGAAAAAATGAACCTTTACTGAAACAGTAAGTTCCTTGAATTTCTGTGCATGACGGGGGGAATTGTAAAACCTCAAGCCCCAGGTATTTGATATTGGTAGTAACGAATATCCGCTGACCTCATTTACATTAATTCCTTTTCCTGGTTATTGCAATGCTTACTGTGGGTAGGTCGGTTGAAGAGGCACTGCTGGTGGCATCGTGGTGTGGCTGCCGTATCGAGGGTATGATACCCCCCTCCCCCCAGCACAACCCCCCCCCCCCCCCCACACACACACAAACAGACTCTGTCATACGCACACACACACACACACACACGCACACATACATACATACACACACACGCACACACACACGCACACGCACACTCAACCCCCCCCTCCCACCCCCACACACACATATGCACAGCACCCACACCCACACCAACCCCCACCCCCGCACACACAGTCACACGCATACACACGCACACACAGTCACACGCACACGCACACACACGCACACGCTCCCCCCCCCCCCCCCCCCCCCCCCCCAACACACACTATGGGCAGTCAGACTACATGGATTCTCTAACTTCAGTGTAATTGACATTAAGGGTGGTGCGTGACAAGGTTTCATGTATTGATTTTTTAGATCGGCGTTATTGTGTTGATGTCCCTTGAAGCTACTAGAGCAGATATTTTATTATCTTATATTGTGGCTATGTAATTGTGTTTTTGCACCTGCTCTATCTTGACTTGGACTTGCAGTAAAAAAATCAAACAATCCGGCGCATGTCGGCTGTCACGGTACGGTTGTCCGCGACACGGCGCGCTCCTTCACCGTTGCCCAGAACGACGGGTCGTTACGAGGTGGGTGGAGCCCTCATTCCACTGATGTACATTGTTTGCGACGTAGTCGGCCCATGTTGGGCAAAGGCCGCTTCATGGGTGGATTTGAGGGCGGGATTGACTCACTGTGGAGGAAGACTGATGCGATGGTTATGGTTTACCATTATAGCTATACCGAAATGGAGCGTCACATTCGAGGTACCCCTGCCGGATGGGCGCCGAGTGAGGCTGTTCGGTAGTGAGCTGATGGGCGCAAAGAAGGCTGCATGATCAGATGATCATATGATTAGCGGGGGGAAGATAAGCTGGCCGGGATATGGCTCCCCTCGCTGTTGAACGTTTGTTACTCGTGATTCTCTTCCATGCGGATCCATTTCGCCTCCCTTACCCTTTATTGCCACACCAATAGTAAAAGTTATGCTTAAAAGGGAAAAAGAATTAGGGCAGTCCCTCCATTTTTAGCGTTGTTCATTTTTTCTGTATTTGATTTCTATGCAAAATGCCGATGACAAGCGCAGACTGTTTCATCGCATTTCAATTGTCTCGTTTCATCGCGATATTGCTGTGTATTGCGTAGGATTTTAATATTGATACTTTTTCCTAGTATTGTGTTTTAAGTGCTAGTTTCGAGCCGACCAGGTGCCACTAGGGCGACGTTTCAAACCGCCCCCCGATAATTTGGGGCACCTCACGTTCGCCAGCAGGTATAGCACAGAAATGGAAAATGTTGAACAATATGCAATTTCAATTGCTGCAACACAACCGACACGCGGACAGAAAAGCGAGGAAAAAATCAAGAAGGAATGAGGATCACAGGGTCGCGATATCAATTGTATGGCAACAGGTGTGTTGCACAATAACCTAAATTGATTCATGATAGTATAACCAGTATCTAATATAGAAAAAGTAAGCAAAAGAAAATGGTATTGTTCTTACCGCTTCCCAGACACATCGAACGCCAATGTTGCCACCGCAAGGTGAACGGGCAATATTTGCTCAATGCTCTCTCCCGCATCCCCAACATAGGTGATAAGCAAGCGAGGTTCTCATATATGTGGTCGCTAGAGATGGGACTAAGCTAGTCTATGCTCCGGTTGCGTTCCATGCGCGGGCGCGCGCGTGTGTGTTTTGGGGAGGCGGAGAGCAAGGGCATTCTGGCAGACAAATACTCGCCCGCCGTCGCAAAAGCACGGCGGCAAGATTTTTGAGGCGCGCCTTTTACTGCGGAAAACTACCACTGAACTCATGCGTCATCGCATCTCAAGGACATGCGGGAGGTGTCGACGTCCCGCAATGTTTTTTTGGCTTTTGCTCGTGGTTGTGGCCCGAGCAGATGCAATGTTTTTAGTTGTTCAAGTGAAACTTCATTGCCATACTTCTCGGCTACATACAATTCCATGTAATTTCTTTCATGTGATTTCATTCGACTTCCTAGTATATACAATTGTCTATTTGTGCAAGGGATCATTAGTGATCCGTTACATATGTCACTGTTCACTGGTGATTCCTTACAGAAACGGTCTTTATATATATGTGTGTTTATTGGCATGATGTTGGGACACAAGGTCGATTTTGCCTACAAGACCATCGACCTATTGCAAAATTTCCTATTGAAGTCGATGCTGGGGCGGGGTTCGAGTTACTTCAACCTCGGCGCATCGTCATTTTGTTGCTACTCGCCATAGGGGCAGAATTTAACCCGTACGGTGTCCCATAAGAAGCGGAGGTTGTGGCACTGGCCAACTTATCCGATGTTCAAGATACCCATGGGTGGTCTTGCTTAAGGTGTAGGGTTTGTGTTTTCGGGTTTTGAAAATTAGGGTTAGTCCTAATTGTGCCCTCCGTTTAGCATTATGATGTCAAACAAGACCACATATATCAGACATATCACATGCATTTGTCGAAAAGAAGATTGGACTATGGTAGGACATTATCATGTGTTGACTGACTCCCAACACAAATTATCATTAGAGGTCACGTGTGAGCTCGTAAAATGCCTCCCACGGACATACAAGAACGACGAAGTTCGGTCCCTTGCCATACGACGATAATTGTTTTCTGACATGAAGGGTGGTATCCATCCATTTTTCCGCAATTTTGATGCCGGGTGGCGAGGCTATAGTCACCCCCCCCCCCCCCAAAGTCATCATTATGTAGCCATGCCCTTGGCAGCTAACACCTATGTATATACATGTCACTTGCATAACCTCCAAACTTTTCCTAACCGGTTTGCTTCGTTTGACATGGACACAACAAGCCTAGAGAAACAACATATTTTGTAATGGACGAATTACGACCTTATTTACTACAAGTGCTCGTAGCGGATGCAGCAAATCGAATGGGAGAGGTCACTAGTGATCCATTCCAAGCGCAAATAGACAAAAATTCTTGCCTTAAACCCTTTCTTTATTTATTGCGTACGTAGTTTCGGAGTCTCCGTCGCACGACCCGTAGTAATCAACGTACATATTCATACGGGGATTGCATTAGCCATGATGTCGAAAGGGGGGGGGGGGGGGGGGGAGGTCACCGTGGCCGGATCCGATGGGCCGCGGGGCACGGAATTTTTTCAAAAACCCTCCGTGCCGGATTTTCCACCTACGGCCTACCTCGCTCTCAAGGGTCGTCGTCGCAATATCATAACGCGACTATCATCCTTGCCGCTTAGGTGAATCCTCCCCTAGGTAGGTGAAGCTTGGCGACGTAGGTCGGCAACCAGTGAGCCGTGCCATGAAGCTCTAGTGTGGCTTCCCGACTGGCTTCCTTAGATCCGTCGTGGTACATACGCCCGTACACGCCTCCCGTTGCCCGAAGAAGTGGGCCCACCCGTATCATTCGCAAGCAAGACGGTAACCTCTCGCGAATCCATGCATACGTTTTGGATCTTTGTTGGGGGAACTAATTAGGCGCCTTTCGCAAACGTAGGACGAGACGTAGGACGGGATGAAACGCTAACCTGTACAAAAACGTACATAAGCAATTTCGGCCTACGTACTTCTACTTTCCCATCCGTACCATTCCGTCCTACGCCTCAGTCGCAGGACAGGATGAAATCGGCCAAAATCGGCTTTCTGGTCCTACGGGCGTAGGACAGAAACTAGTACATTAAGTCTTAACTTCCTGAGCCTTCCGTTAGAACCTCCGCCCGTAAGATGCTCGCTCGAGTTTCCTGTTAGAGGTCATCGCGCGTGCTGTCACTTGGGTGTCGAAAGCCAAAGCTAGCACAACGGCAGACTCGCCTACTTTCGGGATGCTCGGCAGGCTTGGGAATCTTCCTAGCAAACAGTGAAAAGGGACTCGATACATGTCGGCGGGAAACTCTGGAGGGATCATGTGTTGCTCGGTAAGCGAAACGCTTGACTCCGCCTCCCTGACATCCTTGCCATGTGTAAACCGGACATAACCCAATTCGTAGATGCATTCTCGACTTCATCAAGTGGGTCCGTTGGTTTCTAGCACGACAACGACGTGAGCAATGCGGCTCGGAAGAATCCCTTCATGCGTTTGGCTTCGCGCTTTTGAAGCAGCGACCCGACTGTCCGCCTACTCCATAGAGGCTGAACCTGCAACCACGATGCAACTATTGGATAACACGACTGTAGGAGGATGAGACTCGGGCTCGAGTCCCTGCGACGTGTTGTGACGAAGAACCAAAACTGCCCTTCTCCGGCCGCCATCACGCGTGCGCGACTTGCTCTGGCCTGTACAGGTACCCGTGAGCGTTTTAATCTCGTCCTACATCCAAATCTCGTCCTACAGGTGCGAAATACATGTATTTTGGCAGCGTGGGACGGGATGAAATTTAACGGCTTTAGTACGTTTTTGTACAGGTTAGCGGAATTTCATCTCGTCCTACATTTCGTCCTGCGTTTGCGAAAGGCGCGTATTGAGATTCGTGGGGTAGGGGCTGGGGAAAAATCTCTACGCCGGGTACAAACGTTGCTTTATTTCCATTACTTTTTTTTTCAAACCTTTTCGTACATGGCTTCCATGCGGCGGTTGATCCTGAAGATTATCGTCGTCATACCGAGTCGCTTCTCTAGATGCGAGTATTCTCTTGTCTGCTCCGCGTCGTGCCTCAACCCCTTTGAAGGCTCGACAATGACATGTCTGGTCGACGGCTAGCGAGCGCCCTTCCCTAACAATGCTTCCCGGATGTCAGCCGCAAGCTCCAACATCCCCGATCGACCGTCAATCCGGCCCTACCCTCCTCGCCTCCACACGCTCTTGAGATACAAGCCCTATTCGCCCAAATGCGATTGTATGTGAGGAGTACTCGAGCTTATAAGAACACATCGGACGGGCCGAGCGGGAGATCTTGGCGTTATTGGTAGTGTATAACAAATATATTCAAAAGCCCTCCATACATGGCTTGTCCGACAGCAACCGACCGCGCACATCGTAGCCTTCGTCTCACCCCGCCTAGCCCCCTACCGAGCCAGTCACGGCACGGCAATAGGTTTATCAACGCCCATCACGAGGAGGTGTGGGTGAGCAACATGAGCAAATGGGCTAATCAGACAAGACTCTTCCAAAGACAATGGGCTCTAACCTCGACGAGGCAACGGGTCAACAACCCGCTCTAGCCGACCATGACGTAGCGCATGCTCAAGATCAACCACCGCCTACCACGTGGGTGGCCGTCACTATTCCTCCATCACCACCTCAACGTCCCGTTGTAAGGGACTTCACCGACTTCGCGGACAAGGGTCGCCACCTCACAAGCCGTGTCGTCCCAAGACCACTAACGCACCCCCCCCTTCCCACTTCACGGTCGCCGGAGAACACTCGACCACGGCTAAGGAAGAGCCGGTCGTGCTCAAGCTCAACGAGCTTGTTAAGCCCGGCATCCCCCTCACCCTAGGCTGCAAGAACTTCACCTCACTAAAGCTTATCGCTTCTTCAAATAGTAGATGGGGCCTAAAGGTCCGCCCGGAGAACATCCGTTCCCGCCCCGACATGGTTGATCCCAAGACTCTAGCGGGCCAATCAAACTTCCCTCCCCGGATCACCGGCACATTCATGATCAGCGTCGGCCGCCGCCCACTTGTCCAAGACCTTCTTCACAAACATAACCATGCCGACAACGTCTTCGTGCTACTGTGCTACCCTTGCGGTATACCATGCGAGACCTCCATCCAGAGCGCCGAACACCTCGATGAGAAGCGGGACAGCCACCACCTCCGGATCACTAGCCCCGAACTACAAAGCATGCACACACACGAAACCCGCGATCTACTCGCTCTAAAATCTTCTCCCACACCCAGGACGACGGAGCTTTATGTTCCATCATCTACGTCCCGAGACAGACGCTACTCCGAGCGGTGGAGCTACGAGGCGTCTACAAGCCTTAGCCATTACCGTCGCCCGCCTAGCACTAATCTCCGTTAAGGACACCCACTGCATGATCGACGCCAACGAAAAATCCTTGGTGGTCATCCCATCAGTGACCCTTTGCGTACTTCACAGGATCTCACATTGCTCCCCTATAGTGACAAAAGTACACCGTATTCCCCACTATTGACAAGACCTTGTACAAGTGGGGCTTCGATTGCCGAATGATCGAGGCCAAAGACTTCGAAAGCTCTGTTCTACCCACCATCGATAGGCTCGGCAATGAAATGAAATGAAATTGTTTACAACAATCATCGAGTTAACTTTTGCTGTTTTCGGGCGCCCATGTGATCAGGTCTACTAGAATGCCGTTTTTATAGTAAAATATAAACTATGAAAATCCTAACCTTTCCAATACAGTCTAATACATGCTAGTAAACAACAACTGTACACTAGTGTGAAAACTAATTTATCGCTATTCTCCACGATGCGCAGCCTCCTCTAGCTGCTACGAGGGCGTTGAACAGCCAAGCTGATCATCTAGCGCTCGTCGTGAGGGGCCAACCTTATTGGAATTGAAATTGTTTACAACACGTACCGTATGCGCCGATTTTACACCAAAAGCCGTATGCGCCGGCTGCTGTCTCTGGGCCCTCCCAACTATGCCATACATGTAACTTACAAGTCAGGGCTAGACCGTTAACCACCTAAATCCAACCTCTCTAGTGATGTTCGGGGGTTTTACCCCCCCCCCCCCCCCCCCCCCCCCCCCGGGGGAGTTGTGCAAGACGAAGTGAGGGCGGCGTGCATTTTAGGGGCGTGCGAAGGGGCAATGTGCAGAGGCGTGGCGGGAGGTCGTGCGGGATTTGATGCGGTATATGAGTAGGAGATGATGTAGCCATTGGACATTATGCGTGTGGAGTTGTGCAAGTATGCGAGACGTGTCGAGGCGTGCTTTGGAGATAAGTTTGTCAGGAGGGTCTGTGCGGGCGGTGAGTAGGGAGGTGAGACTCGTGATGGTGGAGGAGTGCGGTGTGCCTGTAGTGCGGCTCATAACGATGGGAAGGATGTCTACCATTGTGCGTGGCCAGTGGCTGCGGATGGCGTTTGCAAGGGGAGTGTATTTGGCACGTATGAGGTGAGTTGTTTGGGAGAGGTTATTGTCCGTGCAATACTTTCATTCCCCTATCTGAATCTTTTTGATGGATGCGTAACGGCGGCGACCGTTTGTGTGACCGACGAAGCGAGGTTCGAGGAGGCGGATAAAGTCGGGTTTGTGGGCGGGGGGTCGTAGCGCGGGGGGGAGAATCTCAGGTGGAAGGACGGCGGGACACGAGGTTAGGGAGTCGGGCGAGAGACCTTCGTCAGCAGCAACAAGGCGTGTGAGCATGTGGGTGGGGTGAGGCGGGTGACAGTCAAACGGAGTGTGGGCAGGAGTGGGGGAGGCAAATGACTTTATGGGTTTGTTACCGGAGTTTGTAGTGATGGTTTCCCAGCGTCCTCCGTTGTGGCGTTCGAGGAGGGAGAGTAGGAGATGCGGCGCGCTGTGGTGGCGGTCCTGTCTTAGGCCAGACAGGGTGGAGCAGTTACCGGCCATGTGGCCGTTGCTAGTGAATTGGCCACATAGGGGGCAGCGCATGGTGGGGTTGTGAGTAAGAAGGCGGGTGTTGTGGACGCCCCACATGAATTCTTGCTTGTGGGTGAGCTAAATATTTGTGAGGGTTGAGTGTTTTTTGTGGAAAGAGAAGTCGGCTCCGTGTTTGGTTGTTTGCGAGAGGGGTGTGTGTGTGTTTGGTGCTGTGGGTGTGTGCGTCAGCTTTGAGGTTGGTGAATTTGTAGGGTATGGGTTTCCCTAGGGTTTGTGGAATGAGGGTGTATGGACTGGTCCAGTGGCCTATCGTGACCTCTGAACCTATGGTGTATGTGGTGTCGGGTGGGTGTCCGTCCGCGACTTGGTTAGCGAGTGCGTCTGCGAGGTCGTTACCTAGGGAGTGGTTGTGTGCTTTAATTTTGCCGAGGTGTGTGCGGATGCCTGCGTCGCAGCGGGTTTTGAGGGTGTGTGTGATGGAGTGGAGGGTGTCGCGGTGAATGTTGTGTTTGTAAGCGGTTGGGCAGTTTAAGTATCCTTGTATGAGGCGGAGGGAGCACGCACTGTCTGTAATGAGGTGGGTGCGGCCGAGTTGGAGCCCTATATCTATGCCAGCAAGTTCAGCTCGATTAATCGTGTGCGAGGAAGGGGTAGAGGTTACCAGGATTTTGATTCGGGTGTCCGAGGCGGGGTGTGTGGCTGCTGCTCCGAGAGGGGATGAGCCTCCTTTTTTCGAGCCGTCTGTGTAGACAAAGTCATGCCAGTTCCAAGCAAGAGTGCCTCTGAGGGGGGATATGTTAGCTGCATGCGTTCCGGGTGGGGATATATGATGGGATGAGTTGGGTTTTGGGGGAGGTGGTATATGCCAGCCGAGTGAGGTGAGTAGGTGTCGAAGAGGTGAGGGGGAGGGATGATGGTGGCGGGGTGCATCCTCCCCCTCAGCCGTCATTAAGGCGGTCCACTCCCACTTCACCACCGAACTCACGCGAGCCACCCCGCCCGACCTACCCGTACCCCCCTGGGAACACCATGACAACCCCGACAACTACACCATCGAACCCCGAGGGGACCCCACACTCACTCTCGCCGACATGATTACCCGTGATACATTTGATAAAACCCTCAACTCGCTAGGCACAGGCAAGGCCCCCGGCCCCGACGGTATCCCCAATGAAATAATCAAGTTCCTACCCCCGGAGACCCGCTCCGCCCTCTACTCTCTCCTATCCCTCTTCGCCCATAACTCCTACACACCCCCTGAATGGTGCCATAGCACAACATGCCTCCTACATAAAAAAGGTGACCCCACCCTCCTTGACAACTACCGCCCCATCGCCCTCATGAATAACCTTCTTAAGCTATGGACCGCACTAATCAAAGACGCAGGCTCGAAATACGCCGAAACCCACGGCATCCTCAGCGACCAACAAGACGGCTTTCGACAACACCGCAGCATCCACGACGCCCTCTCCTCCATAATCATGGCCATGGAGGACGCGAAACTCCACAAAAAAGATATCTACGTCATGTACGCGGACTTCAAGGGCGCCTTCAACGCAGCAGACCACCGCATCATGTTCAAACACATGAGACAACTCGGTATGCCCTCCACTTTTGTAGATACATGCGAACACCTCTACGGAGTCTCATCTACAGACTACATTACCCCATACGGTCCTACCCCCTCCATAGACATAAAACGAGGCACCCTACAGGGCGACACCCTCTCCCCGTTCCTATTTACCCTATTCCTTGAACCCTTTCTACGTTGGCTCACTGTGGGTAGCCGGGGCTATCGCCCAGGGCCCCCCGCCACTAACGTCGACCCAACAGAACCCACAGCCACATACCCCGGACACGGATTCGCGGACGACCTCAGCCTAGCCACGGGCTCGACCCCAAACATGGCCATCCAACTAAGGAAACTCTCCCTCTTCAGCGCCTACACAGGTATGACCGTCAACATCCGAAAGTGCTGCATTACCGGAGCCCTTTGGCGCACAGGCAACGCCCTCTCCCTTGCCAACATCACACTCCTCACATCCCGCCTCCAAACACAGTTCATCACCATCAACTCCACCCCGGCACCCATCCCCTCCATAGGCCCCTCGGACACATACCGCGTCCTTGGGGTCGAACTCAACACCTCCCTCACCTTCACCAAACACTGGCACGAACTCAAACGCACTACCACATCCCTCATCAACGCCCTCTCCTCCTCCCTACTAACCCAGTCCCGCAGAATTCGCGTCATCCGTGGCCTCCTACTCGGAAAACACTTTACCCTCCAACTCGGCCTCTTCAGCGACTCCCAATTGGACACCCTCGAAGGTCAAATATGCCGCGCCCTCCGCTCCGCCGTCTCCTCGGTACGTAACCTCCCCCGCACAGCCCTACACCGGCCTACCTCCGACCTCGGCTACGGCCTCCCCTCCCTCAGAGCCCATACCGCACAACTCACTGTCTGCCACCTCCACAAAATCCTGAACTCCCCCGGCTATAGGGGCCACATGGCCAGAGCCCACATACACAACATCTCCACAACATACTCCCACTGGCCCACTGAATCGATAATGTCAGGCAGTCTATCCCCCCCCACGCTCAGAAGCCTAGTGCGCGCCCAACGCGACGCCGGTACCATGTTTCACAACATCCCCCCCCTCTCCCTCACCAACCCCATTGCCTCCACACTCCGCACCCATTTCACCAACCAGGACGCCGCACTCCTCACATCCCTCAGAGACAGAGCCACACATATCACAGACCCACACACATACAAACAAGCATACCACGAATTCTCACCCCGCAAGACACACACTTCCCTCCTTCCCCGTCTTAACCCCCTCTGGCAAAATCACATAACCGAATGGTCACAAGTCCTCCTCCGCGCCACCCCCTCCTCCTTCATCCTCAAATCCTGCCAGTCCATCACCAAACTCACGGGGTCCAACACCTCCCTCACTATCCCAATACGCCTACTCGCCGCAGTCCTCACCGAACCCACCGACACTGTCCACAACCGCCTCCCCGTCACAAACCTCAACCCCAAACAAGCATCCCCCCCCACCACTCTCCACCCCTCATGGGTTCCCCTCCTCACGTCACACCTCCCCCGCCCTCCTCACACTCTCTCCCCCTTCACCCACTCCTCCCGCACCAACACCTACTCCCCCACTGCACCCATCACGCACATAGACACAGAATACCTCTCCCCCTCAGACCACCATTTCCCCCCCTGCGACGTAACGCGAATCATCTCCAAACACAAAGACACAGAATACGGACAAACCCAATACATGGTCGAATGGGCCCCGGAACACCTCACGGAATGGGATATACAACTCCAACTGGACGACGGCTTCCGACTCATCTCTTCCACCCCCACCTCGGTAAACCTACCCACCCCCACCCCCGCCGATTGCTCCATATGCCACAACCCTCTGCACTTAGAACCCACCTCCACCTGCAGCACATGCCCGCACTTTGCCGTCCACTCCCAATGCCGCCCCGCCTTAGGCCCCGCCTCATGGCAATGCGACTGGTGCGCTCGCGGCAAACAACACGACCTCACCCGCCTCCACGAGGTCCAGTGGGCGCCTTGCCTTCAACTACACGACACCATCAGTGAGACCCCCTCCGGCCCCACCGCCCTCACCGCATTTAACTCCGGCTTTGTCCCCTCCACCACACCCATCCTGCCAGAACCCGGACCGCCACCTTGGACACACCACCTTATCACATTCAACCACACCCCCATCAACCCTGACCTCGATATGCTCCCAACCGGTAAATTCGCCATCCACACACACCCATCACTCCACGACACAACCATACTATGCACCCCCGACGGCCGCGCGGTAACCACCCTTAACGGCCCCCGCGTCCGCCACCTATACCAACTCTTTCGCCCCGACCTCTCCGACCATACATTCGAAGAGGAGGTCTACAACCTCCTCACTCGCCTAGGCTCCCGCTCTGAAATCCACTCTCCTACACCCGCCACCACCACCCGCAACAGATGGGCCACCAGAGAAGACCTCCTCTCGGCTCTCCGTCACACATTCCACATCCAGACAGAACTCTACTCAGACCCCCTCAATAAATCACTCCACTCGCACACCTACCACTCACTCTACCCCGAAGACATAGTCTTCTCATCCAGCGGCAGCAATGCCCCACACACATGGCAAGGCATCAACATCGCCAACCCCGAATACGACCACGAATGCATGCGCCGAGCCATGGAACATGCAATCACCAGCGCACACCGCACAGCCTCACACACCCCCAGCGCTACCATCCTCATACTCCCCCGTTGGGAACACACCCCATACCGCCACTCCAAGTATATCAACTCCCCCTACACACATCACCTATACACCCTTCCCAATGACGCGAACACCTTCTTACCCCCAGACCAACACACAGGCCACCCCACCCCTACCCCATTCGGAACACGCTGGATGGTCGACATCTACCTAGTAGCTAACTCCCTCGCACTCCCCACCCTACCCTCACACACTGCCATGACCGCACTCCACAACACCCTCGAGTCCATATACGACACACACCTCCCGAACCCCACCATCACCATCCCACCTCCATACCGCACAGACTCCTACTCACCTCACTCCGCAGGCATATACTACTTCCCCCCCAACCCCACTCACCCCCTTACCTACCCCCTCCAAGAACGCACACAACTAACATACTCCCCCACCAGAGGCACTCTTGCTTGGAACTGGCAGGACTTCGTATACACAGACGGCTCGAAAAAAGGAAGCAGCTCCCCTCTAGGGGCCGCAGCCACCCACCCAGCCTCGGACACCAACGTCAAAATCCTGGTGACCTCTACCCCTCCCTCCCATACTATCAATCGAGCCGAACTAGCTGGCATTGACGTAGGCCTCCAACTAGGCCATACCCACCTCCTAACTGACAGTGCGTGCTCCCTCCGTCTCATACAAGGATACCTTAACTGCCCCTCCGCTTATAGGCACAACATCCACCGCGACACACTCCTCTCTATCACACGCACCATCATAACCCGCTGCAACGCAGGCATCCGCACACATCTCGGGAAAATTAAAGCACACAACCACTCACTCGGCAACGACCTCGCTGACGCACTCGCTAACCAGATAGCGGATGGTCAAACACCAAACACCACATACAACACAGGCTCGGACGTGTCCATCGGTCACTGGACCTGGCCTTACACCCTCATACCACAGACTCAAGGGGCACCCATACCATACATATACACAAACCTCAAAGCCGACGCACACACCCACAGCTGCAAACACACACTTACACCCCTCTCACAGACATCCAAACACGGCGCCCTCCTCGCCCGCGCCGCGGCAGACGGCGCCGACTTCACCTTCCACAAAAAACACACAACACTCACCAACACCCAATTCACCCACAAACAAGAATTCATATGGGGCGTCCACAACACCCGCCTCCTCACTCACAACCCCACCATGCGCTGTCCCATGTGTGGCCAATTCACCAGCAACGGCCACATGGCCGGTAACTGCCCATCCATGTCGGGCCTAAGACAGGACCGTCACAACAGCGCGCTACAACTCCTACTATCCCTCCTGGAACGCCACAACGGAGGACGCTGGGAGACTATCACTGCAGACTTCGGTAACAAACCCATCAAGTCTTTCACCCGCCCCACCCCCACCTACACCCCTCTTGACTGTCACCCCCCGCACCCCACCCACATGCCCACCCGCCTTGTTGACGCAGACGAAGGTCTCTCGCCCGACTCCCTAACCTCGTGCCCCGCTATCCTCCCCCCCGAAATCCTCCCTCCTGCACTCCGTCCCCCGGCGTACAAACCCGATTTCATACGCCTCCTCGAACCTCGCTTCGTCGGTCACAACAACGGCCGCCGCCGATACTCATCTATCAGGAAAATACAGATAGGGGAATGGAAATACTGCACCGACCACAACCTCTCACACACAGCTAGCTTGATTAGGGACAAATACACACCCCTCGCAAATGCCATCCGAAACCACTGGCCAGGTACCGAAGTCGACATCTTACCCATAGTCATGAGCCGCACGGGCACTCCGCACTCGTCCACCATAGCAAGTCTCACCTCTCTCCTCACCCTCCGCACCGACCCTCCCGACAAACTAGTCACCAAAGCACGACTCGACACATCTCGCATCCTTTCTTCACTCCATGCACACACCGTCCAATGGCTGCATTATCTCCTCCTTGTCTACCGCACCAAATCACGCACGACCACTCGCCGAGCCTCCGCATAACGCACCTCCCCAAGCCATTCTTGCACACCGCTTTTAAACCGCTTCAGACCCTCCCCGGGGGGGAGTAAAACCCCCGACCACACTTGGAGAGGTTGGACATAGGTGGGGCCCAGAGACAGCAGCCGACGCATCCGGCTTTTTGGTGAAAAACCGGCGCATACGGTACATGTTGTAAACAATTTCAATTTGGCGGGGTGGGGGAGGTGCGTGTCGTAGATAGATTCGAGAGTGTTGTGAAGTGCGGTCATGGCAGTGTGTGACGGGAGGGTGGAGAGTGCGAGGGGGTTGGCGACGAGGTAGATGTCGACCATCCAGCGTGTGCCGAATGGGGTAGGGGTGGAAGTGGGGATGCCAATGTGTTGGTCGGGGGGTAGGAAGGTGTTTGCGTCATTGGGAAGGGTGTAGAGGTGGTGGGTGTATGGGGAGTTGATGTATTTGGAGTGGCGGTAGGGTGTGTGTTCCCATCGGGGGAGGATGAGGATGGTTGCGCTGGGTGTGTGTGGGGCTGTGAGGTGTGCGCTTGTGATTGCGTGTTCCATGGCGCGGCGCATGCATTCGTGGTCGTATTCGGGGTTGGCGATGTTGGTGCCTTGCTATGTGTGTGGGGCATTGCTGCCACTAGATAAGAAGACTATGTCTTCGGGGTAGAGTGAGTGATATGTGGTGGAGTGGAGGGATTTATTGAGGGGGTCGGAGTAGAGTTATGTCTGTATGTGGAATGTGTGGCGGAGAGCTGTGAGTAGGTCTTCCCTTGTGGCCCATCTATTACGGGTGGTGGTGGCGGGTGCGGGTGAGTTGATTTCTGAGCGGGAGCCTAGGCGATTGAGGAGGTGGTAGACCTCCTCTTCGAACGTGAGCTGTGTGAGTTATCGGCGGAAGAGTTGAAAGAGGTGGCGGACGCGGGGGCCGTTAAGGTTGGTGACCGCGCGGCCGTCGGGAGTGCATAGTACGGTGGTGTCGTGGAGTGACGGGTGTGTGTGGATGGCGAATTTACCGGTAGGGAGCATGTCGAGGTCGGGGTGGATGGGGTCGTGGTTGAATGTTATTAGGGGGTGCGTCCATGGGGGGGGGTCCGGGTTCAGGCAGAATGGGTGAGGTGGACGGGACAAAGCCGGAGTTAAATGCGGTGAGGGCGGTGGGGCCGGAGGGGGTCTCACTGATGGTGTCGTGTAGTTGTAGGCATGGGGCCCACTGGACCTCGTGGAGGCGGATGAGGTCGTGGTGTGGGCCGCGAGCACACCAATCGCACTGCCATGCGGCGGGATCTTGGGCGGGGCGGCATTAGGAATGGACAGCAAAGTGCGGGCATGTGCAGCAGGTGGAGGTGGGTTCTGTGTGCAATGGGTCGTGACATGTGGAGCAGTCGGCGGGGGAGGGGGTGGGAAGGCATACCGATGTGGGGGTGGAGGAGATGAGGCGGAAGCCGTCGTCGAGTTGGAGTTGTATGTCCCATTCCGTGAGGTGTTCCGGGGCCTATTCAACCATGTACTGCGTTTGGCCGTATTATGTGTCCTTGTGTTTTGAAATGATGCGCGTAACGTCGCAGGGGGGGTAGTGGTGGTCCGAGGGGGTGAGGTATTCGGTGTCAATGTGTGTGGCTAGTGTCGTGGGGGGGGAGGTGTTGGTGTGGGAGATGTGGATGCCGGATGAGATGGGGGGGGGGGGGGAGCGGGGGAGGTGTGGGGTGAGGAGGGGAATCGAGGAGGGGTGGACAGTGATGGGGGGGGGGGGTGCTTGCTTGGGGATGAGGCGAGTGATGGGCAGGCAGTTGTGGATAGTATTGGAGGGTTCGGTGAGGATTGCGGCGAGAAGACGAATGGGGACTGAACTTGGTGTGGTGGACCCTGTGAGGGTTGAGATGGATTTGCAAGATTTGAGGATGATTGAGGAGGAGGTGGCTCGGAGGAGGACTTGTGACCACGTGGTGATATTATTTTTCCAGAGGGGAGTGAGACGGGGGAGGAGGGAAGCGTGTGTTTTGCGGGGGGAGAATTCGCAGTGTGCATGCTTGTATGTGTGGGGGTATGTGATGTGTGTGGCTCTGTCTCCGAGGGAGGCGAGGAGGGTGTTGTCTTGCCGGGTGAAGTGGGTGCGGATTGTAGAAGCAATAGGGTTGGTGAGGGAGAGTGGAGGAATGTTGTGAAACATGGTGTCAGCGTCGCGTTGGGCACGTACTAGGCATCTGAGTGTGGGTGGGGAGAGTCCGCCTAACATGATGGATTCGGTGGGCCAGTGGGAGTATGTGGCGGATATGGTACGTATGTGTGCTCGAGCCATGTGGCCTCTATAACCAGGGGAGTTCATGATTTTGTGTAGGTGGCAGACTGTGAGTTGTGCGGCGTGGACTTTGAGGGAGGGGAGACCGTAACCGAGGTCGGAAGTGGGCCGGTGGAGGGCGGTGCGGGGGAGATTACGTACGGAGGAGACGGCGGAGCGGAGTGCTCGGCAGATTTGACCTTCGAGGGTGTCCAGTTGGGAGTCGCTAAAGAGGCAGAGCTGGAGGGTAAATTGTTTGCCGATAAGTAGTCCGCGGATGACTCGTATTCTGCGGGATTGTGTTAGTAGGGAGGTGGAGAGGGCGGAAACAAGGGATGGTGTGGTGCGTCTCAGTTCGTGCCAGTGTTTGGTGAAGTTGAGGGAGGTGTTGAGTTCGACCCCTAGGACGCGGTATGTGTCCGAGGGGCCTATGGAGGGGATGGGGGCCGGGGTGGAGTTTATGGTGATGAATTGTGATTGGAGGCGAGATGCGAGGGATGTGATATTTGCAAGGGAGAGGGCGTTGCCAGTGCGCCAAAGGGCTCCGGTAATGCATCATTTTCGAATGTTGACGGTCATACCTGTGTAGGCGCTGAAGAGGGAGAGTTTCCTTAGTTGGATGGCCATGTTGGGGGTCGAGCCCGTGGCGAGGCTGAGGTTGTCGGCGAATCCGTGGCCGGGGTACGTGGCTGTGGGTTCTATGGGGTCGGCGTTAGTGGCGGGGGGGGGCTTGGCGATAGCCCCGGCTGCCCATGGTGAGCCAGCGGAGAAAGGGTTCAAGGAAGAGGGTAAAGAGGAAGGGGGAGAGGGTGCCGCCCTGCAAGGTACCCCGATTCATGTCGATGGAGGGGGTGGGACCATATGGGGTAATATAGTCTGTGGATGATACCCCGTATAGGTGTTCGCATGGATCGACAAATGTGGAGGGCATACCGAGTTGTCTCATGTGTTTGAACATGATGCGGTGGTCTGCTGCGTTGAAGGCGCCCTTGAAGTCCGCGTACATGACGTAAATGTCTTTTTTGTGGAGTTTCGCGTCCTCCATTGCCATGATGACGGAGGAAAGGGCGTCGTGGATAATGCGGTGTTGTCGAAAGCCGTCGTGCTGGTCGCTGAGAATGCCGTGGGTTTCGGCGTATTTCGAGCCTGAGTCTTTGATTAGTGCGGTCCATAGCTTAAGAAGGATATTCATGAGGGCGATGGGGCGGTAGTTGTCAAGGAGGGTGGGGTCACATTTTTTATGTAGCAGGCATGTTGTGCTGTGGCACCATTCAAGGGGGTGTATGATTTGTGGGCGAGGAGGGAGAGGAGAGAGAAGAGGGCGGAGCGGGTCTCCGGGGGTAGGAACTTGAGAATTTCGTTGGGGATACCGTCGGGGCCGGGGGCTTTGCCTATGCCTAGCGAGTCGAGGGTTTTATCGAATGTATCGCGGGTAATCATGTCGGCGAGGGTGAGAAAGGGGTCTCCGCGGGGTTCGATGGTATAGTTGTCGGGGTTGTCTGGGTGTTCCCGAGGGGGTACGGGTAGGTCGGGTGGGGTGGCTCGATTGAGTTCGGTGGAGAAGTGTGAGTGTACCGCTTCTAGGACGGCGGAGGGGGAGGTTGCGGTGGTTTTATAGGATATGGAAATGCGGTGGAGAGTCGAGGTTGCGGTGGTTTGGGGGAGGAGGCCGCTTTTAATTTTCAAGCGGCGGTGGAAGGATTTAGGGCGAGCGTCGTAGGCAGTATTGGCGCGTGTTTTAAGTTTCTTCAATATATATGTGGTGGTTGTTCGTAGTAGGTGGCGTATGCGTTCATGGCATTGTCGCTGGATGTCCGTAGGAGAGAGATGGGCGGTTGTATGCAGGAGGGTTTGGGCGAGGGGAAGAGGGCCCTTGTTGGTGCTGCATATGCGAAGTTTTCGTATGAGTTTGCGTGTTTATTATTTAGCCATGTGGGGTCAAGGGACGCTGAAGTTGGGCGGGGTTTCTTCGGGGGTAGGATGGGCCATATGGTGGCCGCGTGGTCCATATGTTGGGAGAGTAGTGTGGTGAATTTTGAGGCGAGGGTGTCGAGGGTGTCGGGAGAGGCCGTGGAGGGGGGTGTATTGATAATTTCTGCGTGGAGGGAGGCCGTTCGGTTGATAAGGGAGGGTGTGCTATTTTGATATGTTTGTATGTGATGCGGTTTTAGTGGAAGTATGAAGGTGAGTTTGCGGGTGGTGAGGTGTGTGTGAGGTATGTTCTGGGCCGAGGGGGGGCGAGCGATGAAAGAGGAGTGGGCAAGAATTACTAGGTGGACCGCCGAGTTGTCGGTAAGGTGTGAGGGTGAGGTAAAAACCGAGCATGAATGTGGGTTGAGGCCGAGGGGGGAGGGAGGAGAGGTGAGCCAGTGGTCAAGGCAGCCTCCGCTACGGGGGAAGGTAGGGATGGGGGGTGGAGTGGGCGGAGGTGTGATTCGAGTAAGGAGGTGAGGGCGGGGTTGCCAGTACCTTGTGTGGTGGTCGTTTGAAAGTCACCTCCCCAGAGGACGCGGTGGGTCGGGTGATCGTCCGTTAGGCGGAGGCCCCATGCTGCGATTTCAGCGTATAATTGGGTCAGTAGGGTGCTGTGGAGCTGTGGCATGTAGGCTCAGAGGAGAAGGTAAGGGGTGCCTGAGTGAGGGACGAGTTTTAGTCCGGCGATATGTGGGATGAGCTGGGGAGGTGGGGTTAGGACAGTGGCAGACTGGAACGATGCTATGCGGACCGCGAAGAGAATGCCTGCGTCGGGTAGGGGCACAGATGACTAGTCGGGTCGAGAGGTTTTGAGGAGGTACCGTGGGAGGGCAATACGCCACCGGGATTTGTGGGTGGCGTGGTTGGTTTCTGTGAGGATGAGGACGTCTGGATGGTGGGTGGTGGTGAGGTGTTCTACGTCCATGGCGGACGTGTGTAGGCCTCTGGTGTTGAGGTTGATGAGGTGTAGTGGTTGTGATAGATGGTGTGCAAGGTCTCGTAGGTGTTGGAGGCATGCATGTGACCAGTCCATTCGAGTAGAAGAGATGAGGGGTTGCAAAGGAGGGATTTGTTTTTGGTTAGGGTGAGCTGGGGGGGGGATGGGGTGGTAGTGAAGATAGGGTCCGTGATGCGGGACCTACCGAATGGTGGCGGTGCCGTTGGTGGAGATGAGGATGCAGTACATGGTATTGGTGAGGGAGATTTGGATGATGGTGGCGATGTGGGGGGAGGGGGAGGGGTGGGAGCGGAAGTATGAGCCGTCAGGAATTTTTTTTAAGGGAGGTGTGGTGTGTGATGTCGAAAGTGGAGGGCGAGGGTTGATTGGAGTGAGTGTGAATGTGTGCGTATTCAGAAGCTGTTTGATGGAGGAGGGTGGATAGCCATTGTGAGGTAGGAGTGGAGCCGTTAGGCACGGGGCAGGGAAGGGGAAGTGGATGGGGGGATTGGATGAGGACGTGGTAAGGCAGGTGTCAGCCCTGGAGGTGCCTGGAACATGGCATGTGAGAGGGGGTGGTGTGATGGTGATTGCGTAGTTTTGGGGGGTGGGGGGTACTGTGTGAATATCATTTTGTAGTGTGGCGTGAAAATGTACAGGGCCTAATTGTGAAAGAACTGGGTTATGGGAGGGGTGGAGGATATTCATCCAGAAGGAGGATGGGTCGTTCTCGACTTGGATGGGCTCGCGTGTAGGCTGGAGGGCGTCGGCGATCTGGAGTAGAAGCTGGGCTGGTTCCGGGAGGTCCTCTATACGGGGGGTCGGGGTAGTGGCGTTGGCGCTCCATGTGTCACTGAGTTCTGTGGCGAGTCGATCGAGAAGGAGGGCCTGTATCAGGGGAACGACGTCTGGGCCGGAGAGATGAGTGAACATGGGGGAGCTAAGTTTTACGCGGCGGCGTGATATTGCGGGAACGGTGACTGCGCGGATAATCTGAATTTCCTGCTGTTTCAGTGTGGACGTAAGGTGAGGGTTCGAGGCGGCGCTGGGCGGTGTGGGACCTCCCGACGGGAGTTCACGCTGGCGTGAAGCGAGCTAATACAGCATGCCAACCGTTGTGCAGGAGGTGGGTATGTCCAGGCGGACTTCCTGGTGCCCATTCGAGAGTTCGACAAGTAGGGTAGTAGGGTCGAGTTGCTGAGGCATAGCGGGGTGTGGGGTGCGGGTGACGGAGGCCGTCCTGCGAGCACGATGGGCGAGTTCCCGACTGATTATATTTCTCGCGCGAGCCGGGATATCGGTTAAGGTGTGAACTTTCTCGAGGAGCCGGCGCCGAGCGAGGGAGCATGCGGAGATGAGCATGTGTAATGAGGATGGTGTGTCCGGGAGGAACACACCGTGGAGCCAGAAGTTGGTAAGGTCAGGGGGGGCGGTGGAGTACTGGCATGTTAGTAGGTAGGAGTCGATCAGGCGAGCAGATAGGTCAACGGCCCTTCCGAGGTCGGGAGCATTCGACGGAGCAGTGAGGACCAGTGGCGTCGGACGCCCTGTGCCCGGTGTGGGTTTTAGGGGCGTGCCCCGTCCGCGTTCGGCAGCTGCGAGCTGTGGAGCCGTGAGGAAGGGTGCGAGTGGGTGACCCACCAAGCGGTGTCGGGGACCGATGTGGTCGTCCGCGAAGAGGGGTGTTGGGCGTTCTTTGCGGTGGACTTGCTTGTAAGAATCCGGGAGGTTAGAAGGTAGAGACATGGTGGTCGACAAGTGGGTTGCAATGGAAGTGTTACGGAGATTGTGGATGTGGGTGGATTGTGGGGTTGGAGTTGTCAGCGTGTGTTGGCGGCACACGACCAAGCCCGATGGGACTTGGGTTTGTTTGTCGCGGGCGTCGGATGTGGACGTCCGGACGCTCGGATGGGCGCGCTGTGGTGCGCCGGCCCCGTGGGGAGGGGGTTTTTGTAATCTATTTGACACGTACGGGTGTCGTAGTATTCGGCGTAGTGCACGAGGTGTTTGTGAGGCGGGCGGCGCAGATTCCGGCATGTGAACCGAATTCAAATTTGTGAAAGCTGCGCCTTGGAGTGTGTACCGTCTGATGTGCCTACGTATCCACGGACCTGGGTGAGCGAGGCTCGGGTGGGGAGAGGTGATCGGTGCCCGTCGTCCGACGGGCCCTATGGTCACCAGTCTATCGCTCTTGGGGAGGCCAGGCCCCGAGCGAAGACGGTCGGCGTTGCTCATCCGAGCTACCGACCCATCCCCTATATATTGGGTCAGTAGTACTTTAGTAGTACTATGGATCTATTTACTGTCTTTAGTGACGGTAGGATACGTATTTTGTTTCTGATTAAAATCTGCGAAATGGGGCCAACCTTACCTTTTGCTCATGTGCTATTCCGGTCGTGCAGGGGCAGGGGGTTAAGGCAAGCGAGAAACACCCTCGCGCAAATCGTCGACTGTCTCCTCCCGGTCCTCGCGCTCCCCCGTTCGAGATATCGCACCTCCTCTAGTCGCAGCTCGCCTCCTAGCCTAGACTACCGCACCTCTCCGGGGGCTTGGGAGAAAGGAAGTCCATGGTTGCAGACGGTGACTAGCTAGCGCTCTTGCGTCCGCGCCAAAATTTCTCCTATCTCTTGTCCGTCTCCGTTGGTTTCCGATATCTATCTAATCGTGCGAATTCCGCCCGCACACTCCCCCAATGGTTTACGTTGTCAAGGGGCCGCCTCTATAAGTCGAGTGCCGTTGCGATAACCCTAGGCAACATGCCCGAGGTGTCATATCCTAGCCCATTTAGCTAGGTGCTAGTATCTGACATTATTTATTTCCTCTAAATAGTACATGTATCTTAGCGATATTCAATGACTCTTTTATTGTCATCACGGCGGTACCACTGTATCGCCGTATTTTCCCTCGACAGTACAGAGTTACTAGCAGTATCTCTTCTAGATAGTTCGTCTCTAGATAGTTCTAAGAGCTTGTGCGATAAGGTTAGATAAACGGTACAGATAATCTCAGATAATCTGTATCACTAGTAGTAGTTTGGTTTAGTTAGCATACGGCACAAGCTACACGTTCTAAGGCTGTTTCTAGAACACATGAGGCGTGGATATTTAAGACGGGGACTTACTGGCCGAGGGAGAGACCAAAACCGGTACATACCAGATTTACACCACACCCAGATTGTAAGAAACCCTGTTCCTAAGACAATCTTACTAATTCTCTCTACGCTGTATAATAATTAGATCCAGAGATTAGGTTCTACTATTAGTCTAAGGTTGCCAACTTAGCCTAACCAAAGTAGCACCTCACACGTGGTTTCGGAGCCTCAGAACAGCTAGACGAGACGAAGATGTCTAACCGAGCAGGAGAGAGACTACCAGAGGAAGTCGATGGTCGGCCAGAGGGGCCGCCAATGGGCCGACACAGCCGACGTCAACAGATGGTGGAAGACATGCAGTGCGAGAAGGATCGAGTCCCACGATGGAGCCTATGTCGGTACACGTCACCGAGATGCTACAACGTCTAAGTAACCGAGTTGACACTTTTTCGATTGAGCTATCTCAACTGCGTGACCACGTCGACAACGGTTTCAGACATTTTGAAGGACGAGTGAACAGAAGCCGAGAGACAGAGGATTTTCTTCAGGAGAACAATTGAGATCGGAGAGGACGCGAGAAATGCCGAGCATGATGCCGAACGATGTCAAACCAGCCAAGATCAAGAGCATCGCTACGACTAACATCGACGAGCTGAGAAACTGGTTCCGACATGCACGAGGGTATCTACGGTATCACAACGTTAACCTTGAAGAGCAAAGAGGAGTGTACTGGGTATCTGGCTTTCTAGAAGGCCCACTATCGATACTCCCAAGTTGCGCATACTAGAGATGAAGTCGGTTGAGGATTTTCCGGAGTTTCTGAGATGGAGAAATCCCTAATTCAGGAATTCTGCGGAAGAACACCGGCGGAACAAACGAGATTGAATTTGGACAAGGCGCGACAGAAACCCACGGTCATGAAGTATGCGAACTAGTTTCGAGAACAATTATTGGAGCTTCCTCACCGTCATGAAGAAGATAACGTACATGACTTCCAGCGCGGTCTGAGACCCTCGATTCATAAGGAGGCTGCCCTAAAAACCCTAAGACCCTACACGAGGCGATTCAAGCGGCCATGCGAGCGGAGGCAGCGGAGACCAAGATTGAGACAACCCAACGTTCGACAGGCCGGCTGAACGCCATCGAAGAAGACATCGACTTTTCGGAGGCAGCAGAGGAGGTCGACAATGAGTCGGAGGAAGAATCGCATGGCGCGACCGAAGAAAAGCCGCGGGAGTTGTACGAGATTAGACGCCTCACTCAAGAGGAGGTCGACTGATTTAAGAAAGAGGGCAAGTGCTTCATTTGCCACAAGAAGGGACACATCGCTATCGACTGCCCAGAGAGAAGGAACAAGAGAACGAAAGAACGAGGAAATCCGGCCGGGAAAGTGAGACATGAGTCTGCAGCTCGCGGCAAGCCGCAGGATGAGGTTTCGTCTCCTACAGCGACTCAAGAAAGAGACCGAGACAGAAGAAGTACGAAACCCGTTGTCTCAAACGACATTGAGGCCTGTCTTTAGGAGCAAGGACTTAAGCGAGTGGATGATGAATAGGGAGTGTTTCCTGAAATACTCTCAGACCTACGGACCTTTGGACTTAGATGGAGCTAGCGATAATGACGGCCTTAATTCTCAAGTGGCGGAGGATTTTTGCTGTCCGGCGCTCCCATTTCATGAGAGAGATTTACAGAAGTACCGGAGAATTTGGCTAAATGCGCCATTTAATGAATTAGAAGATTTTTTGGGCCATTATTTGCGGGGTAAACTGCTTCATCCCCATCTGAGAGCGGTTATAGTGGTTCCAAAATGGAGGGCAAAACAATGGTTCAAGCTGTCGCGAAATTTCTGACTTGTCGACGACCTAGCGGCGAAAAACATGTGCTTAACTGCCCTACGAATGATGGAATAGAAGGAAGAAGGCAAGATGTTGGACCGACAAGATGGACGACGCAAGTTTACGTCGACGACACCGATCGAGTTCGATTTCTGCCTTAGAACCTATAGAACCCCCCGAAGACCTATTGGACTCACTCGACGACTCTTGTTACCGATGGCCGACGAGTGGTACTAGCGAAAGAGGATACTGGCATGGTCTCGTTTCTTGGTGGCAAACAAGAGATTGAAGACGCGACCCCGGAATGTACATCACTGCCAGCTCTTACGGAGACAACTGGATTTAAGGTGAGCGAAACAAATTTACGTCTTTTAGGGACGGAGTGTTCCGGACATAATAAGCGCTACGTTTATATCGCTCGCGTTTGACCCGGATCGATACCGAACGCTACGTCAACTTATCGGGCAGTATGGGCTACATGGAAGGAATTAATTTCGGCACGGCGTACGGGTTATCTAGTTCGTGGAGATCATCAGTTCCCTCTTCGTTACGAAACTTTTGGAAAACCGATCGACGGGTGGATGAACAAGAACGTCCCACTAGAAGACAGTGTTCCAGCGACGTTGCACGTATCCACAACCCGGTTTGGAACAAGTCTTTTTGTGTTGAGAGGCACCTTACGCGGACATCGATGCCGTATTTTTGTTGACTCTTGCGCTTCGGAAAATTTCTGCAAGGCTGAGTGGGTACGGGAGCATCACATTCCGACGGTTTATGAAGAGAAATACCGGATAAAATTGGCAGATGGTAGTATAACTACGACTCGCCATCGACTACGGAATGAAGTGCTTACGGTAGGGACCCTGGATATACGTTTGGATGCAATTATGACAGAACTGGATAAATTCGACATCATCCTCGGTCAACCTTGGTTACAAGCCGTCAACCCGGATATAGATTGGTCTACTAAAACGATTCGCGACCGTAAAACTAGCGAAGCTATGGTGTATGGCGACGAGTTCACCGTACCTGTGGTAGTACATCACTTGGAGGCGGATGCGATGGCAAAGCTGCTTAGGCAACAACTAGCAGACCTCTTCGTGATTGGACTACGAGAAGTACAAGACGCGGTCGACGACATCAATATTGATCAACAACCCGAGTGGACGACTTCGTTACGAGATTCCATGAACGAGTTTACGGATATCATCAAGGAGCCTGACGGTCTACCACCAACGCGCGAGTGCGACTTCGAAATTAACTTGGAGTGTGATGAACCACCTAAGGAGCGATCGTACCGTATGTCACCGGCAGAACTCCGAGAGGTTCAAGTACATGTACAAGACTTACTCGCAAAAGGCTGGATTCGTCCGTCTAAACCTCCGTACGGTGCCCCGATTTTATTTGTACGCAAGAAGGATGGTACCATGCGTATGTGCGTAGACTATCGGAAACTCAACGACCTTACGAGGAAAGACCGAGCACCGTTACCCCGGATTGATGAATTACTCGACTCGCTATATGGGGCTCATTATTTCAGCACGTTGGACCTGTATAAGGGCTATCACCAAGTTCGAGTTAAGGAGCGCGACATACATAAGACAGCATTCCGAACTCATTACGGATTGTTCGAGTACTGCGTTCTACCCTTTGGACTATGTAGCGCCCCAGCTGGATTCCAAGCGATGATGAATCGAGTTTTGGCCCCGTATCTTGGCAAATTCTGCGTGGTATATCTGGACGACGTGTTGATCTACAGTAAGACGGCCGACGAACACCTCGAGCATATTCGACTCGTGTTACGAGAGTTGCAGCGACACCATTTGCATGTCAAACTCTCTAAGTGTTACTTCGGACCTTCGAGCGTCAACTTCCTTGGGCATGTGGTGGAAGCTGGACAGATCCGAATGGACCCCGACAAGGTGGAGGCAGTACAGAATTGGCCCCGGCCGAAATATGTAACTGAAGTACGTGGATTTCTGGGACTTGCTGGATAATACCGGAGGTTTATCAACCAATTCGCAACCCTAGCAACCCCATTAACGCATCTTACCAACAAGACACCGGAATTTCGCTAGACTCCTCAAGCCGAGTCAGCATTCGAGCAAAGTAAAGGCGCGATAGTACGTCCACCAGCCCTGGTAATTCCTGACACTTCTCCTAATGCAAGGTACACCCTGTACACCGATGCTTCTGGATTTGCAGTAGGAGCTGTGATGTTACAAGACCAAGGTATTGGACTACAACCTTTTGCGTACCATGCTCGAAAGATGAACAAGCATGAGGTACACTACCATGTCCACGAACAAGAGCTACTGGTAGTTCTTGACGCTCTACTGAAATTCCGTTGCTACTTAGATGGCGCGGAGGGATTTACAATAATTACGGACCACGACACGTTGCGACACTTCTTTCGGCAGCGCGATTTGTCTACTCGATAGGTGCAATGGCTTCAAGTTTTAGCGCCTTATCAGCGACAGATGGACATCGTGTACAAGAAGGGAGCAGTCAACCATGCAGACGCTCTGTCTCGCCGACCTGACATGAAGGGCTCATTACAAAAGGTGCAACAGTTACGCGATTGGACCAACGACGAAGCAAAATGCGAGTTACAAGCGCAATTTTTTCCCGTGGAATCCCGGTTACATCATGACCCTGGACTTCATGCGGAAATAAAAAACGCTAATGACTCGGATAAATATATGCTTACCCGAAAATCTCTGCCTACTTGGTTGGTACGTCAATCAAATGGACTCTTGTACGCCTACGGGACAAGAATGTATGTGCCGAACGTCTCTACATTGCGATCAAGAGTAATGTACGAACTACACGACGCACCGACCGCGGGACATCATGGTATTATTCGGCTATTGGCAGCAGTGACCCGGACATTTTGGTGGCCTAACATGAAGCGGACATTACAACACTATGTACGTAGCTGTGTTACCTCCCAACGCAACAAGGCAGCGCGACACAAGCCTTATGGACTCCTTCAATCGCACGAGGTACCGACCAGGCCCTTTGAGCACGTATCGCTTGACCTGATTACGGACGTTCTTGAGTGCGATGGGTATGATGTTGTGGTGGTATTCGTATGTATGCTTACGAAACGAACGATTGTCGAGCCAATTACGAAAACGATTACAACGGATCAATTAACGAAAGTTATGCACCGCGCTGTTTTTCGGCATTTTGGCTTACCACGGAAACTAATATCCGATCGAGATCCCCGGTTTATGAGCGACTTCTGGCAAACCCTATTTAGGGTTGTTGGGACCAAGCTTAATATTTCTACGAGCTATCATCTCCAGACAGATGGCCAAACTGAACGAGTAAACCAGACATGGGAGCAAGTCATACGATGCTACGTGCACCCCTTGCACGACGATTGGTTCAACACCTTACCAACGTGGAGTTTGCGATCAACGCAGCGGTTTCTAAGTCGACGACTATGTCTCCATTTAAGGCGGCGCTGGGATTCGAGCCGACATCTCCAACGACGGCTACATTTGAAGATAACGAGCCTAGCCGTACTTTACCGGAGCAAGTAAAGATTCTAGTCGAGATGCACAGATTTGCCCACGACTGCGTCAAAGCAGCCCATGCACACATGCAAGATGCTGCAAATCGGCACCGGTTACCAGTACCTTTTACAGTTGGCGACAAAGTTAAGCTCAAGGCTGTCGTGAGATCCCCATAGCGGGCACGATAATGGACACATCCGTACGTTGTACTCCGGGGGAGTCTTGGCCCTACTACCTAGCCAATAGTGGATGTACTGCGGGAGCCCGTTGCTCGGGCAGTACGGGGGTATATATATGAGATATATCCCCGATGGGTACCGACTTTTAGGCGCGGAACTTGGTTACGGCGTACGGCTCCGGACACGGAGGTGCCGGGATCGATTCCCGGTGATGGCACTTCCGTGTAGCCCTTTGACATGTTATGGGCCCTCCGCGTATGACGCGGGTTTGTAGGGTTTGGCCGGAGTCGATGGGATGGTGTCTATTAGGGGGAGTGTCGTGAGATCCCCATAGCGGGCACGATAATGGACACATCCGTACGTTGTACTCCGGGGGGGAGTAGAACCCCCGAACACCCTTGGAGAGGTTGGATTAGGTGGTTAACGGTCTAGCCCTGACTTGTAAGTTCCCTGTATGGCATAGTTGGGAGGGCCCAGAGACAGCAGCCGACGCATCCGGCCTTTGGTGAGAAACCGGCGCATACGGTACATGTTGTAAGCAATTTCAATTTCAATTTCAATACGTTGTACTCCGGGGGAGTCTTGGCCCTACTACCTAGCCAATAGTGGATGTACTGCGGGAGCCCGTTGCTCGGGCAGTACGGGTGTATATATATGAGATATATCCCCAATGGGTACCGACTTATAGGCGCGGAACTTGGTTACGGCGTACGGCTCCGGACACGGAGGTGCCGGGATCGATTCCCGGTGATGGCACTTCCGTGTAGCCCTTTGACAAAGGCGACAAATCTACGATTTGTACAACAACCATGGTTTGTACAACAACTACGCGACCGCTACATTGGACCGTTTCTCATTACGGAAGAAGTTTCCCCGGTTGCATTTCGGCTTCACCATGGAGTACGGATTCACGATGTTGTACACGCCAGTCTACTGGAAAGATGGAATTCAGAAACAAAACATGCCGACATTGCGCAGCCAATTCCGATTGTGAACGATGCGAAGCGATTTGAAGTCGACCAAATACTCTATGTGGCTTTTAACTCCAACGGCACGGGACTTTTGTTTAAAGTACGCTGGGCAACACCTTTCAACGTACCTAGCGAGGACACTTGGGAACCCATGCGAGGAGTCAACCACTTAAGCATATTTTCCGAATTTCTTCGAACGGATGTTTTTCGAGAGTTTTCTGGCACCCATGACTTCGTCAGATTTCGCAATCGTTGGCCTGCAAGGACCCCCAAGAAACCAAGGCCATGAGTACTGCAGAGCGAGGACGCTGGTGCTTAAGGAGGGGAGAGTGTCATATCCTAGCCCATTTAGATAGGTGCTAGTATCTGACATTATTTATTTCCTCTAAATGGTACATGTATCTTAACGATATTCAGTGACTCTTTTATTGTCATCACGGCGGTACCACTGTATCGCCGTATTTTCCCTGGACAGTAAAGAGTTACTAGCAATATCTCTTCTAGATAGTTCATTTTTAGATCGTTCAAAGAGCTTGTGCGATAAGGTTAGATAGACGGTACATGTAATCTCAGATAATCTGTATCACTAGTAATAGTTTGGTTTAGTTAGCAGACGGCACAAGCTACAAGTTCTAAGGATGTTTCTAGAACACATGAGGCGTGGATATTTAAGACGGGGACTTACTGGCCGAGGGAAAGACTGAGACCGGTACAGATCAGATCTACGCCACACCCAGATTGTAAGAAACGTTGTTCCTAAGACAATCTTACTAATTTTCTCTACGCTGTATAATAAGATCCAGAGATTAGGTTCTACTATTAGTTTAAGGTTGCCAACTTAGCCTAACCAAAGTAGCACCTCACATTAGGCAGAGTGTCGATATCTTGATACCGAATGGGGGAGGGATTGGTCACTTGGTCGAGCCCGCTCATCGAGTCGCCACTCCACAAAAGATATGAGGTTTTAACATATGTATTAAAAAACCCTCCATACCGGGTTTTTCTAGCAGCGGTCGATCGTGTGGACCTCCGCCGCCAAACCGTGTCCCTCCGTCTTGCGTAGCTTCTCGCCTCGCCCCAAGTGGACATTCAAAACTCACACTATTGGACGACTTATAGCGAGCACCTTGCCATGGCGCTCTTTCCCGGTTGTCCGTCGCCAACACCAACGCCCGCCGCCAACTCAGGTCCACCGGTACCCTCATCGCCGCCCAAATACGCATAAGATATAGGTCCCACCCATAGACATGATAGTACTTGAGGAGTATCCAACACTAAAAAGAAATATCGGACTAGCCGAGCGGAAGATGTTGGCGTAAGTGTACAGTTAGTATTTTGAAAAACCCTCCGTGCTCAAGCTTCCCGACATCAACTCATCCGTGGCGGATATTAGCTGCCGGATCTTACCCCGTCTAGCCCCCAACCGTGCCTCGCTTGGCACGGCTATAGGGTTACCAACGCCGACCACGAGGAGGTGGGGGTAAGTGCCGTCGGGCTTGCAAGCGCAACCCCGCCGGGGCCGCAGCCGCTGCGCCAGGGCGAGCGCCGGGCTCGGCAAAGCCATGACCGACTCTAGCACCCACGACCTAGCTATTGAAACCGGCAAATTCCGCCTCACGAGCCTCATCGGCAAGCTCTCAGTCGCAAGGATAGACACATTAACCTACGGCACTTAGATCGCCCTCATACGTGAAGTCCCGGATGGCAACGCCGCCTTCTCCCTCGGTACGGAGGACTCCACATTCACTTACAACCGCAAACCAGTGCTCAACATGCTATCCATGCTCTCCCTCCTCGACAACACCTCCCTCAAGAAAGTTACCATTCACACGAAGCCTAACCTAGTAAACCCCCTCTCCCTACGGGCCTTCCATGTCCCAAAGCCCACGCCGGAGGAAGGCAAACTTGTCCCCAAGAAACCCATCCCGCACACCACAGCCGCGATCAACCGCACTTACCCGGCCACCCAAGCCAATGCGGACGCTATCCGAGCCTTAAGTGGACGACCCCCCAAGGCTACTCAACCTCGCCACCTTAACGCCACGACTGAGCGACACAAATTGTTTTGCCTCTTTCTCACTAGACGCGCACGGCGCAAGCTGCAAGGTGGCTCAAAAAGCCTCTCCTCTCCTCGCCTACCGTCCGGGCTACCTTCGAATCTCATGCAACCGACAAACGAAACGTCTTCAAAACACACTGCGCCAACCACGAGTAGATAAGCCAACTACCACCGAAAGTGGGACCCACCGTCCCCTCCTTCACCGTCCTACAAAACACCGCCCTATGGACACTAACGAGAGCCCATAGGACAACCCCAACAACCTTCCCGCGGTTAAGGAGGAAGATAGCCCTCTCCGCTCGACCCTCTCCTCCCAATCTCCACACACTAAATAGGGCACCGACGACTGGCAACTAGTCACCCACAAGCGCCGAGAAAAACCTTCCCCCATGGAGCACTTATCTAACAACTCTATATCCCTACTCGCCCACAACTCCTACACACCCCCTGAATGGTGCCACAGCACTACATGCCTCCTACATAAAAAAGGCGACCCTACCCTCCTCGACAACTACCGCCCCATCGCCCTCATGAATAACCTCCTTAAGCTGTGGACCGCACTAATAAAAGACGCAGGCTCGAATTACGCCGAAACCCACGGCATACTTAGCGACCAACAAGATGGATTCCGACAACACCGCAGCATCCACGACGCCCTCTCCTCCATAATCATGGCCATGGAGGACGCGAAACTCCACAAGAAAGACATCTATGTTATGTACGCGGACTTCAAAGGCGCCTTCAACGCCGCAGACCACCGCATCATGTTCAAACACATGCGACAACTCGGTATGCCCTCCACTTTTGTAGATACATGCGAACACCTCTACGGAGTCTCCTCCACGGACTATCTTACCCCTTATGGTCCCACCCCCTCCATCGACATTAATCGAGGTACCCTGCAAGGAGATACCCTCTCCCCATTCCTTTTCACCCTCTTCCTTGAACCCTTTCTCCGCTGGCTCACGGTGGGCAGCCGGGGCTACCGGCCCGGACCCCCCACCACTAACGTTGACCCTACAGAACCCACAGCCACATACCCAGGACACGGATTCGCCGACGACCTCAGCATAGCCACGGGTTCGACCCCCAACATGGCCACACAACTCAAGAAACTCTCCCTCTTCAGCGCCTACACAGGTATGACCGTCAACATCCAAAAATGCTGCATCACCGGTGCCCTTTGGCGTTTGGGTAACGCCCTCTCACATGCCAACATCACCCTCCTCACTTCCCACCTACAATCGCAGTTCATAACCGCTAACTCCACACCATCGCCCATTCCCTACATTGGCCCCTCGGAAACGTACCGAGTCCTCGGAGTCGAACTCAACACCTCCCTCACCTTCACCAAACATTGGCACGAACTCAAACGCACCACTACCTCCCTCATCAACGCCCTCTCCACCTCCCTACTAACCCAATCTCGCAGAATACGCGCCATCCGTGGCCTCCTACTCGGCAAACACTTTACCCTCCAACTGGGACTCTTCAGCGACTCCCAACTGGACACCCTTGAAGGACAAATCTGCCGCGCCCTCCGCTCCGCCGTCTCCTCGGTACGCAACCTCCCCCGCACTGCCCTACACCGACCCACATCCGACCTCGGATACGGCCTCCCCTCCCTCAAAACCCATGCCGCTCAACTCACAGTCTGCCACCTTCACAAAATCCTGAACACCCCCGGCTACAGGGGCCAAATGGCCAGAGCCCACATACACAAACTATCCACCACGTACTCCCACTGGCCCACTGAATCCATAATGGCAGGCAGCCTCTCCCTTCCCACGCTCAGATGCCTTGTACGTGCCCAACGCGATGCCGGCACCTTATTTCACAACATCCCTCCCCTCTCCCTCACCAACCCCATTGCCACCACTATTCGCACCCATTTCACCAGACAAGACGCGACACTCCGTTCTTCCCTCAGAGAAAAAACCACACACATCACCGACCCACTCCATTACAAACAAGCCTACCGCGAATTCTCTCCCCGTAAAACACACACCTCTCTCCTTCCCCGCCTTAACCCACTCTGGCAGAATCACATTACCACGTGGCCACAAGTCCTCCTCCGCGCCACAACCTCCTCCATCCTCCTCAAATCCAGTCAGTCCATCTCCAAACTCACAGGGTCCGACACCTCTCTCACTATCCCAATTCGCCTCCTCGCGGCCATTCTTACCGAACCCACTGACACTATCCACAACCGCCTCCCTGTCACGAACCTCAATACGAAACACGCCTCCCCCCCCCCCACCCTCCATCCCTCCTGGCTCCCCTACCTCGACCCACACCTTCCTAGACTCCCTTCCAACTTCTCCCCAGTCATCCACCCCTCCCGCCCCCCCACAACCGCCCCCACCCCCCGCGTCACACACATAGACACGGAATATCTCACCCCCACAGACCACCACTTCCCTCCTTGCGACGTAACACGCATTATATCCAAACACAAAGACACAGAATACGGACAAACACAGTACATGGTCGAGTGGGCCCCGGAACACCTCACAGAATGGGACATCCAACTCCAACTAGACGAAGGCTTCCGAATCATCTCCTCCACCCCCACATCGGTAACCCTACCCCACCCCTCCCCCACTGATTGCTCCCTCTGCCATAACCCTCTTCACCTGGAACCCTCCTCCACCTGCTCCACATGCCCGCACTTTGCTATCCACTCACAATGCCGCCCAGCCCAGGGTCCTGCCACATGGCAATGCGACTGGTGTGCTCGCGGCCAACAACACGACCTCACACACCTCCACGAGGTCCAATGGGCCCCATGCCTTCAACTCCACGACACCATCAGTGAGACCCCCTCCGGCCCCACCGCCCTCACCGCATTTAACTCTGGCTTTGTCCCCTCCACCGCACCCATCCTGCCAGAACCCGGACCTCCTCCGTGGTCACACCCCCTAATCACATTCAACCACGACCCCATTAACCCTGATCTTGACATGCTCCCTACCGGTAAATTCGCCATCCACGCACATCCATCACTCCCCGACACAACCATACTCTGCACTCCCGACGGCCGCGCGGTTACCACCCTTAACGGTCCCCGCATCCGTCATCTATACCAACTCTTTCGCCCAGACCTCTCACACCACACGTTCGAAGAGGAGGTCTATCGCCTCCTTAATCGTCTAGGCTCCCGGTCGGAAATTCAATCCCCCACACCCACCACCACCACACGCAACAGATGGGCCACTAGAGAGGACCTCCTCTCGGCTCTGCGCCACACATTCAACATCCAGACAGAACTCTACTCCGACCCCCTCAACAAATCACTCCACTCACACACCTATCATTCGCTTTACCCAGAAGACATAGTCTTCTCATCCAGCGGCAGTAATGCTCCACACACATGGCACGGCACAAACATTGCTAACCCCGAATATGACCACGAATGCATGCGCCGAGCCATGGAACATGCCATCACCAGCGCACACCTTACAGCCACACACACCCCCAGCGCTACCATCCTCATTCTCCCCCGATGGGAACACACACCATACCGCCATTCCAAATACATCAACTCCCCATACACACACCACCTATACACCCTCCCCAACGATGCGAACACCTTCCTACCCCCCGACCAACACACCGGCCACCCCACCCCCACCCCTTTCGGCACACGCTGGAAGGTAGACATCTACCTCGTCGCTAACACACTCGCACTCCACAACCTTCCCTCGCACACAGCCATGACCGCACTCCACAACACCCTAGAATCTATCTACGACACACACCTACCAAACCCCACCATCAACACCCCACCATCACACCTCACCACCTCCTACACCCCACACTCCGCGGGCATATACCACCTTCCCCCCAACCCCACCCACCCCCTTACCCACCCCCTACAAGAACGCACACGACTAACCTACTCCCCGACCAGAGGAATCCTTGCTTGGACCACGCAGGACTTCGTATACACAGACGGCTCGAAAAAAGGAGGCAATTCCCCTCTTGGAGCGGCAGCCACCCACCCCGCCTCGGACACCAACATCAGAATCTTGGTGACCTCTACCCCCCCCTCCCATACCATAAATCGTGCCGAACTAGCTGGTATCGCCATTGGCCTCCAACTAGGACATACCCACCTCCTCACCGACAGTGCGTGCTCCCTACGCCTCATACAAGGTTACCTTAACTGCCCCTCCGCATACAGGCACAACATCCACCGAGACACACTCCTCTCCATCACACACACCCTCAAAACCCGCTGCGAAGCGGGCATCCGCACACATCTAGGTAAAATCAAAGCACACAACCATTCACTCGGCAACGAACTCGCAGACACACTCGCTAACCAGGTCGCTGATGGCCACCCACCAGATACAACATACACCACAGGCTCGGAGGTGTCCATTGGACGCTGGACCTGGCCTTACACCCTCATCCCACAAACCCTAGGCGAACCTATACCCCACATATACACAAACCTCAAAGCCGACGCACACACTCAAAGCTGCAAACACACACTTATACCCCTCTCACAATCATCCAAACACGGCGCCCTACTCGCCCGCGCAGCGGCGGATGGTGCCGACTTCACCTTTCACAAAAAACACTCATCCCTTACCAACACACAATTCACCCACAAACAAGAATTCATTTGGGGAGTCCACAACACCCGCCTCCTCACACACAATCCCACCCTGCGATGTCCAATGTGCGGCCAATTCACCAGCAACGGCCACATGGCCGGTAACTGCCCATCCATGTCTGGACTGAGACAGGACCGACACAACAGCGCGCTACAACTCCTACTGTCTCTCCTTGAGCGCCACAATGGCGGTCGATGGGAAACTATCACTGCGGACTTCGGTAATAAACCCATCAAATCTTTCACCCACCCCACCACCTCCTCCACCCCTCTTGACTGTCATCCTCTACACCCCTCCCACATGCCTACCCGCCTCATTGATGCTGACGAAGGTCTCTCGTCCGACTCCCTAACCTCTTGTCCCGCTATCCTCCCCTCCGACATCCTCCCTTCTGCGCTGCGTCCCCCAGCACATAAACCCGATTTCATTCGCCTCCTCGAACCTCGCTTCGTGGGCCACAACAACGGACGCCGTAGATACTCGTCTATCAAAAAAATTCAGATAGGGGAGTGGAAATACTGCACCGACCACAACCTCTCACACACAGCCCGCTTGATTAGGAACAAATACACACCCCTCGCAAACGCCATACGCAACCACTGGCCAGGTACAGAGGTCGACATCCTACCCATAGTCATGAGCCGCACGGGCACACCGCACTCATCCACCATCGAAAGTCTCACCTCCCTACTCACCCTCCGCACCGACCCTCCGGACAAACTCATCACCAAAACTCGCCTTGACACATCTCGCATCCTTTCCACCCTCCATACACACACCGTCCAATGGCTGCACCACCTCCTCCTTGTCTACCGCACCAAATCACGCATGACCACTCGCCAAGCATCCGCATAATGACCCACCCATGCCCCTTCTTGCACATCACCTGTCAAACACTCCAGACCCTCCCCGGGGGGGAGTAAAACACCCCTGACCACACTTGGAGAGGTTGGACATAGGAGGTTCACGGTCTAGCCCTGACTTGTAAGTTCCCTGTTTGACGTAGTTGGGAGGGCCCAGAGACAGCAGCCGACGCATCCGGCTTTTGGTGAAAAACCGGCGCATACGGTACATGTTGTAAACAATTTCAATTTCAATTTCAATTTAACAACTCTATAGCTTACGCCTAAGTTATCGCTCTCCAAGCCGCTATCAGATCAACGACCTCGAAAAACCGGGACCTCCTCGAGCATGAATTCATGGAACAACATGCTACTAAGGGTCTCCTTCCCCGCCACGCTACGCTCCTTCCGCGCCACGCGGACAAAATGCTTCGCCCCGACCCAAGCTTTGCGTCCTCAACTCCTCCTCTCCTAGTTTCGTTGACCCGACCAAATTGAATACTCTACCTCGCCATATTTTCCTTGTTGCGGAAAGCGACACTTTTCCCAGCCCACAAGCCTATCCCCCACCCCGCCGATCTCAACCACGACCCACTCAATACGAGGTTGCCTCGAGTAGCTGCCCGCACCTTTCCTTAATCTCCATAAGGAACACATCGGTGGGACGTCTCCGACTGCCTTAGCTGCTAACTTCAAGAGGAGGTGTCGCCATAAAGCTGCGGAAGAAAAGGGAGCACGCATGCTTATTTCTTGGCACGGCACATAGACCTTATTGACGTCGACGGTGAGATGTGAGAGGCGGTGTTCAAGGAGTGTTGTTGTTTTTGGAGACAACCTTCCCATTGCGCAAGGGTACCTCCGTAAGGAAGCACTTCTTCGCATTGACGTCCTATCCCGTGTAGTCTCTGAATAGAGAGAATTTCTTGAGTTGTATAAGTATGGAGCGTATTGCGAGACTGAGGTCGTCCGCGAAGCTATGGCCCGGGCAGGCTTCCATGGGGAAGCGGTCGGGGGAGTTGGTGGGAGTTGGACATGAAGTGTAGCCACGACTACCGACGATAAGCCATCTTAGGAAGCGTTCAAGGAAAAGGGTGAAGAGAAAGAAAGGAAGCGTGTCACATTGCAGTGTATCACGGTTAATGTCGACATAGTGTGTGTTGCCGTGAAGTGTTATATAGTTGGTGGTGGACACCCCGAATAATTGTTCGCATCTATCGGGTTCTCTCTTGACTCTTGTGCTTCAACATTATATTGGAATCAGCCCCGTTGAGGGCGCCTTTAAAGCATGCGTCCACGATGTATATGCCTTTGTTATATATCCTGGCATCCTCCATCATCATGATGAGGGAGGCTCGGGCTTTGAATATGCTAATGAAAACGGAAATGATTTACAACAATTACCATGCACATTATGGTTGATGTCTAAGGGCCTTCTTGCATATGCCGTCTAGGTAGGGCTTAGGATACAAAATTTTAGGCCGGGGCCCTCCTTGTCCATCCTCTCCAAAGGTGTTGTGGGGCTTTACTCTCAAGAGGTTTTGGCATGGTAGGGTTGGGTGTGGTATTAGACGGGTGGTTAGGGTAAGAAAATTGGTGAAGAAGTTGTTTGGAAGTGGTAAAGGATTTGACGTGGTAGGTGCGAAGTATATGGTGGAGCCATTGGACCGAGTGTATGTGTAGGCGGGACATTATGCGGTTAGTGTCTCGTGTTAAGGTATTGGAAGGTTTGTCTAGTGGGTCAATTCTAGGGTTAATTAGGGTAGTGATGTTGGTGTGTGTGAGGGAGTGGGGTGTGCCGGTGCGGCTCATAACTATGGGTATGATGTCCACGTCTGTACCATGCCAGTGTGAGCGGAATGCGTTTGCAAGGGGGTGTGTTTTCTATGATAAGGCGGTAAGTGACCTTAAGGTTACTATCTGTTCAGAATTTCCATTCTCCTATCTGAATTTCACGAACAGAGAAATATCTGCGTCGAGAGGAGGTGTGGCCGACGAAGCGGGCTTCTAAGAGTCTGATAAAGTCGGGTTTATCTTTTGGGGTCTGAGATGGGTGGGCAGAATATCATGTGGCAAGACTGCGGGGCTTCGGGTTAGGGAGGAATGGTCCAGGCCTTCGTCTCCGTCCACTCTACGACTGGTAATTTGACTGTGATGTAAAGAGGGAGTATCGAGTTGAGGGAGTGGTTCGCTGAATGTGTCGGGTGTGAATGTTTTGATAGATCTATTACCGAAGTAGCCGGTGGTGGTTTCCCATCGCCCCCATTTGATTGTTCTAGTAGTATGAGTAGGAGTTGAAGTGTACGATTGTGGCGGACTTGCCGGAGGCCTTACCTTGAAAATCAGTTAATCGCTATGTGGCCGTTGCCAATGAATTGGCCGCAAATTGGGCATTTGAGAGTTTTGTTCCAAGGGAGGAGACGGGTCCGCCGCGGGTGTTGTGAACGTCCCACATAAATTCCATTTTGTGTGCGAATTGAGTGAATGTTAGGGATGGGTGTCGACCATAATAGGTAAATCTGCTCCTTTTCTTTTGGCTGCGGCGAGGAGGTCGCCATGTTTGGTGGAGTGGTGAAGGGAAGTTATGGTGGAGGCAAGACTTTGTTTTTTAGTGCATTTGTTTTGAGGTTGGTGTATATTAGGGTTTTAGGAGGGTAGGGCTCGTCAGGTTGGGTGGTATATGGCGGCCATGTCCATTGTCCTAGATGTGTGTGGGTGCCTTTGAAGTACATTGCATCAAGGGGTTGGCCGTCTGCGACTGTGTTTGCTAAGTAATTAGCAATGTCATTGCCCTTAGAGTTTTTATGTGCTTTCATTTTTCCGAGGTGTGCCGTCAAACCAGCCGTGGTGCGGGTTTTGCATGTAGATAGAATATATGAGAGCCTTTCTCCGTGGGGTTGTTTTTGCATGGTGTGGGGACTACGGATGTAGTTATGGGTGTGAGGCGGAGGGAGCATGCACTGTCTGATAGGAGGGCCGGAAGGCCTAATTTGTGTCCGAGATATATGGCTGCAAGTTCGGCCATGTTTATGATATGGGTTGGTGGTGTAGAGGTGACGAGGATTTTGAGAGAGGTGTGTGTATAAAGGTGAGTAGCTGTGGCCCGTAGGGGGGCGGAGCCCCTCTTTTTAGAGGCGTCTGTGTAAACAAAGGTTACCCAATCGTGGACAAGGTCGCTTGGAAGTGGGAGGTAGTCTTAGTGTGTTCGGTAGGGTGGTGCGTATGTGAGTGGATTTACGTTGGATGGTTGAGAGTGGTAGATGCCGGCTTAGTGGAGATTGTATTCACGGGTAGGGGTAGGGTACGTGCATGTGGTAGGTGAGAAGGGGAGGTGTGTAATGTGAGTGGATTTACCTTGGATGGTTGAGAGTGGTAGATGCCGGCTTAGTGGAGGTTGTATTCACGGGTGGGGGTAGGGTACGTGCATGTGGTAGGTGAGAAGGGGAGGTGTGTAATATATGTGCTCAATGGTTTGATGTAGTGTATCGAGTGTGTCGAGCGAGGGAAGGAAGGGTAGGGCAGGAGTGTTGCACACGAGATATGTATTAACTCCTCATTTAGTACAAAAGGGGGTGGGTGTAGGAATGCTTGTGTGTTGGTTGGGGGGAGGAATGTATTTTTTGTTGGCTGGGAGTTGGTAGAGGAGCAGGTGTGTGTCCGGTGAGGAGATGTATTTGCATGCTTCGTAGGAGGCGGAAGCCGTGCTAGTGGTCACCGAGGATGCGATAAGTTTTACGTGTATGAAGAGCCAACTTTTTTGATGAGGGCGGTCCAAAGTTTAAACAAGTTATGCATGAGTCTCCACAGCCGGACAAAATCGACTACTGTTAGTCGGTTGTGCACCTTGCATAGTTAACGTTGTTACTTACTATAGATGTTAGGATTCTGACAAAGCTGCTAACATGTTGCTCACAAGACTCCAAACTATCTCAAGCATGAAAATCGTGCCCAGAAAACACGTACAAATGGATTTTTTATGACCTGAATATGACCCTCCCGACTGGAAAATGTACGCCCGCAAAGGCGAAAAATTAAAATCCGATTTGCACTACTTAAAACTATCACCATGAGCATATACATTAATTATGCTGCAACGGTGCGTTGCACCGACCTCAACAATGGATTGAGTGTCCATCTTGAGCACATTGAGACTTTTTTCGTAGATATAGCTTTTGTACTGACATGGGAGTACTATTGAACCGTGCTGACACGATCAGTATGGAAGGTAACTAACGCATATGTAGTTACACTTACAGTCATGCAAATACGATAGTCACCGAGGTGTGGTGTCGGGACAACATAAGTGAGAGAGTTGCAGCCTAGCGACAACTTTGTACCGAATCAAACAAGTTATCAGTATGTCCGATCTAGACATGTATTAATCATGTCTAGAATAGCTTACCGTAGCTATCCGCAACTAATAAATATAAGGTATTACCTACAACACCCCCCTTACACTAGCTACGGGATGACGCGCTGCATTGGATCAGTGCCTCCCATGATAACGCTTCCATGTCTTCTAAGGGGTGGTCATGGTAGAGGTTTGGTGAACATGTCAACCACCATTTGGTCACTAGGGAGATATCATAACTTGATTGTCCCATGTTCCAAGTGGTCCTTCAGGAAGTGCCACTTTAGACCGATGTGTTTCGTCCTCATTGACCGGAGCATTTTGTGAGTATGCAATGGCGCTTTGGTTGTCCTCCCATATGGTGGTGGTGTCGGTGATGGGGGCGTTGAAGATCTCCCCCATAAATTGGCGGAGGTGGAGTCCCTCCTTGGTGGCGCCAACCGTAGAGTAATATTCATCTGCACAAGTAGACTGGGCGACGCACGTGTGTTGCTTGGACTTGCAGCTGATGGGTCCGCGTCCGAGTGTGAATAGATAGCCCGAACGTGACTTGCGAGTGTTAATGTCGTTTGCCCAGTCTGCGTCGGCAAAGCCTATGAATTAGATATTGTGGTCCGTACACCCCCCAACGTCACGCGCAGGTCGAGAGTGCCATAAGGTAGCGAAGGACCTTCCTCAAGGCATGCAGGTGAGCCTCCGTGGGATTGGCCTAGGCGGAGCCAAAAATGCTCAACGCCGTGGTAACATCACGACGCGTGCTGACGGCCGCGTATTGAAGGCTGCCGAGGAGGTTGGGATAGACGTCCTTAGCCACTCCGGTAAGGGGAGGGGAGGCCATGTGTGCGAGGCCGGATAGGAAGCCGGGGTCCATTCGGAGGGACGATGGCTTACAATCGGTCATGCCGTACTTGGCGAGGACGTCGCGGAGGTATTCGGACTAGTCCACCCATATGGTGCGGGCTAAGTGGTTGCGGGTGATGTGCATCCCGAGGAGTTGTGAGAGGTCACTCAAGTCTTTGATCTTGAACTAGTCACCAAGTTGAGTCTTCAACAACGTGAGCAAGGTAGCATCATTGCACGCTGCGGGAATGTCGTCTACGTAGAGTGCGATCATAGCGAAAACATGACCAGCGCGGAGGAAGTATATGTAGGGGTCTGAGACGCAATATTGCCACCCGTTATCGACAAGCCAGGCACGCAAGAGCATGTTGAACTCGCGAGGGGATTGTCTCAAGCCGTATAAGGAGCGTTTGAGGTGACACACTTCTGACGTGCCATCGGAGAAGCCAAGAGGTTGGCGGATGTACACGTCCTCTTTGATGGGAGCGTAGACGAACGCAGAGCCTATATCAAGCTGACACCGGTTAATGGCGAGGACGAGGCGAAGGCATGCCATGCGTATGATTAAAGAGAATGTTTCCGTATAGTCGAGGCCAACGCGTTGGCTACAATCTTTGGCGACGATCCGTGCTTTGAAGCGGGAGACATCGCCCATGTTGTCAGACTTGACTTTGTAGATCCACATGTTGTTGACGACCACTCGTCCGGGGGAAGGTCGACGAGTTTTCATGTGCCGTTGTCCATGAGGGAGGAGTACTCTTGTTGCATAGCGGCTTGCTAGTCTGGTGCTTGGGCGCAAGAGAGAGTAGCCCGTTAGTTTTTGGTTCCACAAAGTCGCGGGCGGAAAAGAGAGCGACGGCGGCATGCGACGCGCGTGCTAGGATGTGGTGCGGGCTGGTAATCCGGTCGGGCACGAAGTGTTGTTCGAAGATGTCTTCTTTGGCGTTGCCTTGTTCATGGTCACAACACGCCGAGACAAGTACCGGCGGGTATTCGGAGATGTGAGCCACGAGGTCCCCGTAGCGGAGAGGGTGAGACCGGAGGAGGGACGGGCGGTCGGCCGCGTGAGTGGACTGAGGTTCGGAAAGCTGGGTGATGGTAGGGGGAAGGGTGTCGAGAGGGTGGGAGGTAAGTGATGGATCCTGGGGGTCGTCGGCATCGGAGGCGTCTGCGCTGACCGAGTGAACCGGGAGGTGCGCGCCGAAGCCTAGGGTGTTCTCTTGGAAAAGAACATGGACTGATGTGGTGATGCGGCGGGTCTTTGGGTTGTAGATACGGTAACCATGGGCGTTAGGTGGGTAGCCAACCATGACGCCACGGAACGCTTTTTCGCTTAGTTTACGACGCCACTTGTCGGGCACCTTGGCGAAGACGGTGCATCCGAAGACGCGGAATTTGGTGGCGTCGGGCGCCGACGACGTAAGAAGAGTGAGTGGAACGCCGCCGGTGAGACCTATTATTGAGCGATTGTAGGTACGGTTGCGCATGTACACAACCGTGTTGACAGCGCACGACCACATGAAGTTTGGGACGGCCATACTGTAGAGCATCGCATACGCATTGTCCCGGATTGTGCGCCACGGTCGTTCGGCCTTGCCGACCATGTGGTGGGCATTAGGGGGCGAGAATTTTAAACCGACGCCCATGCGAGCACACATTTGCCGTGTCGGGGCAGCCTCAAGAACAGAGTCCGAGTCAAACTTGATGACGGGGGCGAATACGGCGGACTGAGAATGATGGCGTGCAATTAGGCGGCGCAGTTTTAGCAGAATGTTTTCAAGCTATGAACACGTATCGTCTTTGAACTTCAAGAACCGCACCCACATGTAGTGTGTGGGGTGATCGACGACGAGCAGGCACTAGCGGAGGCTATGTTGGGATGGGACAATCTGAGGACCCCAAATGTCTGAGGAAAAATTCAACAGCGGGCGGGATGCTTTTGTGCAAGCAGTGGTGTTGCGGGGTGCAATAATGGCCTTGTGGAGTAAGCATGAATCGCAAGAAACCTTGTTTACAAAGTTAGCTAATAATTGGGCTGGTTGGGACACCGTGGGTGTGCTGGGCATGCAGGCTTTGCATGTTAATATGTCCAAACCGGCGGTGCCAAAGTAATGGGTCGCACTGGGCACTAAAATGGCAGCACGGACACCGGCATTATGCGGCGAATCCGCTAGGGGGCTTGGGTGCAGCTCTGGCTGGTGGGACATGAGTTAGAGACCGTTGCCGGACGGTATTTGCACACCCATTCATGTGGGCATCATGATCAATCGAGTACCAGAGTCAGGAGGAAAAATGAATTCACAACCGCTATGCGATTGCATCCAATTGACACTGAGGAGGCGACCAATGTGCTGAGCGGAGCGATGAGAGGTCAGGGGTGTACAACGCATGAACTCTGCAATTTGTCTGACCAAACGCCAACGGAATGGAAATCCGCACTGTGCCACTGCCCTTAACGTCGACACCGACCCCGCGAACGCGAGAGGAAGTGGAGGGCGGATCGAACGTAACGAAATCACTTCGAAACGCGGTTAAGTTGATCGAGCAGGCGTAATCAAACACCAAAAAATGGGAGAGGTCACGACCAGGGGCGATGGAGGATGAGAACGCTACAGAGGTGAAGGGGGCAGTCACCTCAATGTCATCAAGTTCGTCCGTGCATTCCTCGAGAGTGGGCATAGCGTCAGGTTCGTCGGTGGGGACGTTGCTCAACATGGCAACGTGAGAAGATTAGCATAGGCAAATCCGCTAGGGGTGCCATAATTCTGGATGATCATCTAGCGTTTGGCCAGGGTCCACTTCAAGAGTGCGTCATCCGATACTTTGCACGATGAGAGGATGTGGTTTAGGCTGTCACATGCGCTACATTTGATGGGCAGTCCACGACCGCCGCGAGTGCCACGGGGGTTGTTGTCACGTCCGCTATTGGAACCGCGACAAACAACGACAAGAATAGAGATGGGAAGGGCGGGGCCATTAGTGGCTGGCAGTGCCGGAGCCGGGAGTTCCTCGTCCATGTTTTGAGCCAAGTGCAGGATGCTCACCATCCTATCGTCCGCGGAGAGGAGGTAGTTGGTTTCGAACGCGTTGATGACACACTTTTTGGCCTGACCGAAGTGGCCGGTGTTGGAGATTCCGCGGAGCATGAGGAGTCCCATGTTGTGAGGATAGATGGTAGTAGAGACATCTACCATCTTGCAGGTCTCGTTATAGCCGTCGATGGTCTTACGCATGAAGTGGGCCTGCTTTGTAAATGAATGACCCGGGCGCTGGCAAAGCATGAGGTTGTCAAGTAGCGAAAGGGAGCGTGCGAAAGAGCGACCATGCAGACGTTCGCACATGATATCCCAAGCGGTAGTGGCGGAGTCCGGGCGAGTAGAGGAGATGCACTTGACTGCTTGGTCAGCGCGCGTGTTCTCGTTGGTGGCGTGCAGCAGCATAGCGTACGTGTAGGTCATTGCAACTTAATCGAGCCAGACTCTTGACATCCGTAGAGGGAGCTGTGGGATGGGGTACGCAGCTTTCATGTGCAAGAGGGTGAGAAGTTCCTCTTCCACGGCTTGAAGTCAATGTTGGGTCCCATGGTGGGAACCGTCATTTTTATGGAGCGGTGGAGTGACTCCTTGTCGAAACCGGTGGCCTTGGTGAGAGCGCGGCCGATGACCACGGGGTCAATGGTAAGACGGCGGCCCCCACGTCCACCGTTGCCCCCACGATGGGCGTTGGAGGCTGGCGGAACAACAGGAAATGGTGAATAACCATTTGGGTTGTGGGGATGGCCAGTTGGAGACTCTGGGCCGCCGTACGGTGTTGGCGGGGCGCCAGGGGAGCGCTGCTGGTAGGGTTGGCCAGAAGGGAAGCGTGGGACGGGCGGGGGCTCGTGGGGGTTGAAGTACGGGTGTGGTGGTGGGGGTGGAGGCTGGACATGAGGCTGGGTGGGACATGAGGTGCGTCGCGCAGAGCGTCGCGGTGGCGCAAAGCGGCAGTCTCTATCGCTTGTGCGTCCGGACGGGCGTTAATCAGCGCCATTTGCTCGAGTACGAGCGAGAGTGCATCCGGGGGGGGGTGAGACTCCCGAGGGCTCTTACTCGTTGTCATTGTCGTGAAGGGTGTGAGCAAGTGGTCATGCGGTGTGTTGTTTTGGTGCCATCGCGAACGGCGGCGCCAGTAGATAGCGACAGGCAGTGGTAAGAACCACTAGCCGCACTCGTGCCTAAGAGGGGTATCAGAGAGACGGCATGTTGCCCGACGGCCCCTCGGCATGATTCCCCGGGGCGTTTCAAAGTACCTTTTCTGCGCCGTCCACCGAATGTGGGTCACGAGTAGTAGCCACGACCAAAGCAGATGGAGTTTCGCGCTGATTGCTGGCCCGCTAGAAATAAGTATAACAATATACTATTTTAAGCTAGGGCGGTCGTGCACCCTGTGTATGCGTATTCACTCACCATTGCACCCCCCCCTTCTCCAGCTTGGACATGTATGCACCATGTCCACACGCGACGAGTGCGTCGGTGTGGGTGGCTGTCGGTCGTCCTCGGGCAACTGACTTAGGTGGGGTGGGTGGTGGGTTTTATAGCGCAGTTTATATTGGCGATACCGCCGACTACGGGGTGAAAGTACTATGTTGCTATGTAAATTTGCCTTTTGCGGGAGAGATGTCGACCGCAGCGCGCCTAACAAAGTTGTCGCGCGTGAATGGCTTAAGGCGGGGGCCCTTAGCCTGTTGAACCGTGCACACACTATCAATGTGGAAGGTAACTAACGCATACGTAGTTACAATCATAGTCACGCAAATAGGACCGTCACATAGACAACCAGCTCGAGGCGTGGTGTCGGGACAACAGAAGTGAAAGAGCTGCAGCCTAGCGACAGCTTTGTACCGGATCAAACAGGTTATCGATATGTTCGATCTAGATGTGTAATAATCACATCTAGAATAGCTAACAATAGCAATCTGTAACTAATAACTAGAAGGTATTACTTACAACAAGTACACATTATGCACAATATCCTTAGGGTTATTAGTAAGGGTGTCTTCCTCTTTGAGTACTTGGTAGCGATGTTGGGATGACTTGTTGTCAAGGGTAAGGCCGCGTTGTGTCTTGGGCCGGCAACGATGTTGTTTGTGGCTAGTGGGGCGCCCGGCGTCGCCCCCCGAGGAGGGTGCACATGCATGTACGTCGGTACTATGCAATCCGCGTGATCAATAGTTGTCGGGAAAGCCATGTACGCAAGGCTTTTGCAAATGATATTTGTACACTACCGCTGGCGCCAAGATCTTCCGCTCGGCCCGACCGATATGTTATTTCAAGACCATATATTACTATAGATACCATCCTACTTTGGAGGGGGGTGGTGCTTGTATCGCAAAAGCGTCTGGTGGCGAGGAGGATACGGCTGGATCGACGATGGGTTGATGGTGTTCGTGTTGGCGGCAGATAGCCGGGAAGAAACGCTAAGGAAAGGCGCTCGCTAGTCACCGACCACCATGATGACGTCGAGTTATCCAAAAGCGGAAAGGACGACACCAACAACGAGGACAAATATCGCGACATGAAGAGCGGCGAGGTCTAACAATGGTGGTCCTCACGATCAGCCGCCACCGGAAAACTATGCAAAGGGGGTTAGGCATAATGTCCGTCCCCCCGTGGCCTTTTGGATCCAGCAGCATCGACCATGCCCCACCCTCCCGCTACCCACTATCGCTAGGAACGCCTAATATTGGAGAGTTCGAGGCCGGGTAAGCGCGGAGACAGAGCAAAACTTCGCAAGCCACGCGTGTGTGAGCTCGTAGATCGAACGCTTCGAAATCATTGTCGTCGCCGTTTGTTAGAGAGCATGCTTCTTAGCAATTAAGATGGAAGGCACGGCGGGAGTTACGGTAATTACGGATCACAACACGTTACGACACTATATTCGGCGACGCGATTTGTCTACTCGACAGGTGTGCGATGGGTATAAGTGTTAGCGCCAAATCAGCGACATATGGACATCGTGTACAAGAAGGGAGCAGTCAATATGCGGATGCTCTGTCTCGCCGACCTGACGTGAAGGACTCGTTGCATAAGTTGCAGAAGGGACACGAGGTTAGGGAGTCGGGCGAGAGACCTTCGTCAGCAGCAACAAGGCGGGTGGGCATGTGGGTGGGGTGAGGCGAGTGAAAGTCAAGCGGAGTGTGGGCATGAGTGGGGGAAGCAAATGATTTTATGGGTTTGTTACTGAAGTCTGCAGTGATGGTTTCCCAGCTTCCTCCGTAATGGCGTTCTAGGAGGGAGAGTAGGAGTTGCAGCGCGCTGTTGTGTCGGTCCAGTCTTAGGCCAGACATGGTGGGACAGTTACCGGCCATGTGGCCGTTGCTAGTGAATTGGCCACATAGGGGGCAGCGCAGGTTGGGGTTGTGAGTAAGGAGGCGAGTGTTGTGGACTCCCCACATGAATTCTTGCTTTTGGGTGAACAGGATATTTGTGAGTGTTGAGTGTTTTTTGTGGAAAGATAAGTCGGCGCCGTCCTTCGCGGCGCGGGCGAGGAGGGCTCCGTGTTTGGTTGTTTGCGAGAGGGGTGTGTGTGTGTTTGGTGTTGTAGGTGTGTGCGTCAGCTTTGAGGTTGGTGTATTTGTAGGGTATGGGTTCCCCTTGGGTTTGTGGAATGAGGGTGTATGGTCATGTCCAGTGGCCTATCGTGACTTCTGAACCTATGGTGTATGTGGTGTCGGGTGGGTGTCCATCCGCGACTTGGTTAGCGAGTGCGTCTGCGAGGTCGTAGCCTAGGGAGTGGTTGTGGGCTTTAGTTTTGCCGAGGTGTGTGCGGATGCCTGCGTCGCAGCGGGTGTTGAGGGTGTGTGTGATGGAGTGGAGCGTGTCACGGTGAATGTTGTGTCTGTAAGCGGAAGGGCAGTTTAAGTAACCTTGTATGAGGCGGAGGGAGCACGCACTGTCTATAAGGAGGTGGGTGCGGCCAAGTTGGAGGCCTATATCTATGCCAGCAAGTTCAGCTCGATTGATAGTGTGGGAGGGAGGGGTAGAGGTTACCATGATTTTTATTCGGGTGTCCGAGGCGGGGTGTGTGGCTGCTGACCCGAGGGGGGACGAGCCTCCTTTTTTCGAGCCGTTTGTGTAGACAAAGTCCTGCCATTTCCAAGCAAGAGTGCCTCTGGTGGGGGGGTATGTTAGTTGCATGCGTTCCTGGAGGGGATGTGTGATGGGGTGAGTTGGGTTTGGGGGGAGGTGGTTGTGTGTGTGTGTGTGTGTGTGTGTGTGTGTGTGTGTGTGTGTGTGTGTGTGTGTGTGTGTGTGTTTGTGATGGTGTCGTTGGCAGCTGTTATTGGGCCCAAAAAGCCGATGAAGGTACGACCCATGTATTTTCGCTCTCTTTCATCTCCGGACACTACGATGTCTTTCTCGTTTTGCATGTGTATGTGTATGTGTGCATGCGGTTTGTGTGTGTGTGTGTGTGTGTGTGTATGTGTGTGTGTGTGTGTGTGTGTGTGTGTGTGTGTGTGTGTGTGTGTGTGTGTGTGTTTGTGTGTGCCTGTGTGTTTGTGATGGTGTCGTTGAAAGAAATATAATGTGCATTGCGTCATTCTTGAGGAGTATGATACGCCCTAGTAGGGTTTGGATGATTGATGCTGCGATGAAACAGCGTAACGAATTAGCAACAACATAGCTTGCGCGAAACAAAGCAGAAATATCAGCAAGAGCAGCAACGATAACAATAGCAGCAATGGCAGCAGCAACGCAACACCGTCACCTAATCTACATCATCAACAACACACCAAAACTGCATCGCAAACAACAGTATGAGCAACGATTGCACGAGCAGAAACATAAAGTGCTTTGTAGCATGCCAAGTGAAAGAGAGAGTTAAGCCGCGTGTTGCTATCACCCATTGCCCATGCATGGGACGCGGCAATGCGCTGTTATAACCGGCCGTAATAATGCAAAGTTACTGCGGCGGTGCCCACACCCCCCATGTCAAGCATGGAACCCACATACACAGTTGTATGACCGCCCAAGCCGCGATCCACACAAAGCACCCGGTAGTCCTCCGTAAGTAGCAGCATGCAGGATGCATACCCGCCAACAAACTATCGCCCCTTCCCATACAATATGAGGCAATGTAAGTTTTAACTTTTTTTACAAATTTGTCGCTATCCCCCACGAACTCTACTACGACCCATTTTAATGCCTATTAGCTCCGGTTGTGTCTGCTAAACTTTAACTTACCACCGTAAGTTGTCGATGCCTGTCACATAGATTACTTCGTCTACGTGTGTGTTGGTGTGTCTGTGTATGTGTGGGGGGAGGGGGGAGGGGGAAGCGCCATGGCTGCGGAGTGATAAAGTACTCCACGGTTTCCTCCCTCGCGTAATTACCCACTTGACCTTTTCGTCCTCGGCTGCGTTCGCATCCACACCGTCGAAACCAACAACTGCGGTTGGTCGCCGCCTCCTTCCTATATGCATGTTCATTCGCCCCGCAGAGCTTACGACATCTCAGTCAAGACTTCCACGGAGAAGCTCACATCCGGGTAGGGGCCGACTATCACAGAAACCGACGAGGGCGCGATCAATCCCTTTTCTACAACCTGCCCAAAACAACCCCTCTGACCGCACCTTTGGAATCTAAGCCAACCATGACTTCCACAGTGAGGTTCAAAATAACTACGCGCCGTGCTAGCTTCTCGGTTTGGAGTTTCGTGTACCGGGCGGCGGTCACGAGCTGCCATGTGCTAGCCGCGTGTAGGCATAGCCGAAGCGAATTTGCTGCGCCCCTGCACACAACGCACAAAATTTTCCGAGGTGAGGCACCGTATTAACACACCACCGTCTAAGCTCGATACAACACCACAATCCATAAAAAACAAATCGGAACCTGGCCTATGTCAACAGCTTTAACATGTGCTACGAGTACACACGTTTTACGCCGCGGCTACATAATGGTATCGTGCCGCCCATGTGCTAGCGGTTATTGTGACACCCGATTTCGCACCACCTCAAACGCTACGTGCAAGCTAGGAGGGCTCTTTCCGGCTATTCTCAGCCCTATTCGCCGGCAGTTCGCGCAAAATAGACCAATTGTGGCCCAAGGGTTAGTGCCGTGCCGTCGGTTTGGTAAACTGTGTTGATGCCGGGGACATTGGGCGCGCTGTTGCTGTTGTGGTGTGAGTGGCAAGTAGGTGTCACTCAACATACATAATACATAAAGGGAGGTGACAGAACCTTTAGCAATTCCTTTGTTCAATTACAATATACTATTAAACACTAAACAATCAAACATCTTTGCATTTCTCCCTCCATCTGCACTTCCGCTTGCAGAGACAACGACAACAAGCAGAACAAAACCGATTTGTGTCCGCAGTTAGCTCTCACAAGGCCAACTGCCACACTAAGTGCCACATCTTCCTAAAGCTACAAGCCGACGTCAGTGAGCCCCGTCAACTTGCTTCGATTCGCAAAGCTCGCTTTCGCGTTTTCGAGCTGCGCTCGGCCGGAGTGTAGACGTTTTGCATATCGTCTCTGTTGCGAGACATGGTTTTGTGTGGTAATAAAGTTGCTACACAGCAATGTTGGTCAAGTAGCATCGTGATAGTACGGCTGTGACTCGGCACAATAAGATGATAAGCCAATCAACAATAGAGAGGATTAGGTTGCTGATGGTGGCAACTTGCTGAGCGTCAGATATCATCTAAAGGCTCAGAATATATGTTGGCGTATGCTCACCACAAGGTGAGTGCGTGTCCAGTGATAGGCAAGTGCTAAGCACTTGCTGAGGGTAAGATGACATGCAGTGTCACTCACCGAGTGTAAGCATTCCTTATTGCCCCCTCAACTTTGACAGGTTATGGGCCCTCTAGCTGCTAGTTGTTGGAGTCATTTGTCTTGACTTGAACCTAGAGCTTGCTTCTCGAAGAGTGGTAGACCTTTGTGGTGTCGCACGATACGTGAGGTGCGGCTGGCGCACAAAGTGGTTGGCTCTTGCTTGTGTTTGTAGCTTTACTTCGATACCCGGCTGGTAGCGACTTGTTTGTGTCGCTTGGAGCCGGCTTGAACCCCCGAACGCCGACTCGTGTGACGTGAAGATCGGCTTGGTTTCCTTTGTTATAGCTTGGCGCTTTCTAGAAATTTATTCGCTTCCGGAGCTTCTCACCCGCCAGCTTCTTTTCTCGTGAAAGCCTAGTCCGGCTGAAATAGTGGTCCGGCTGAAATTTTGGAAAGGCATCTTACCACAAGTGTACTAGCACTCTTGTACGACGTCATTTGACCGACCTTCTGAGACTCGTTTCTTATTGCCTTGGCTGTATAGACTCCGGGAGTACAACTGTGTCTTCGGTCAGCCCTTTGTCGTCTCTTTTTCTGAGCCGTGTTGCCCGCCTCTTCACCGGTACTTGGTGCTTTTCTTGTTGGAATTTTTCCTGATTTTCTGGTGCTCTTGCGAGCGCATCCGACGTACCTGCTATGGACTCCGTGAAACTACCCAAGTTCAGTGGGGAGAGACGAGATTTTGACGTGTGGAAGAAACGTTTCCGTGCATTTGGCTTGATGCAAGAGTGGGCTCCGGCTTTGTCGTCGGATGGTGCCGCTTCCTCTCAACAACAAGTCGACATGTACTCCACATTGATTCTTGCGCTGCCGGAGGACGACCTTTCCATTATCGAAAATGTTAGCGAGGATGACAAGACCTGCGGCCACCCTGCATGGACTGCGTTAGTCGATCATTATGAGGACGATGGTATTTACCGGTGTACGGAACTATTGCAGGACTTGGAGACGCCGCAAGCGGACGGCGAGAGCGGCATTCAATACCTAAACCGGTTAGTTCGACTGCAACGACAGCTTGCCCGAGTTAGGGACGTCGTCCACGACCGGCGTGTCATCATGTACTTGGTGAAGGGCCTGCGCAACGAATACCACTCCATCACCGACGCGTGGGACGTACATGACCTCAGCATGGATACCGTCAAGCGTGATCTTCGTCAAAAGGGCATGCGCATCGAGAGTCGTGCGCAATCACATACAACGGAGCCCCCAACGCCTACGGCTTTTACAGCGTCTCATGATGACTCAATGACTGAACTTCTGAAGCGGCAAGTCTCCGAGCTCCAAGACCACCTGAAATCCCTTCAAGGAGCTGCGACTACTCGTCGTACCTCATATGGCAGAGGCGGAGCGAGAATTTTTCGTGGTGTTTGCTATGGCTGTGGAAAGAAGGGCCATCGCAGGTCCGAGTGCCCCGTCAACAACACCGGAGGTAACTCTGCGCAAGTGGACTCCCCGGTAAGGCTAGGGATCAAGTGAATTTGGTCGATGTTGATGGTAGTGATATCTTGAAATGTCGATGTTGATAGTATTGATATCTTGGATTGTCGATGTTGATGGTGTTGATATTTTGGAATATTGACATCGATGGCAATCTATGCCGATATTATCGCCGATGTATCGATATTTGGGATGATATATCGATACATCGGGCTTTGATAATCAACGTTTTCCAATTGTTTTGATAATTGATGGCATTGATGCTAGCACTACTACGATCGTGTCGATGTCGATGACGCAACCTATCACATCGATGGCACCATCAGCGGGTGATGATTATAATACTATCGACGATGCATCGATGGCTGATCCCTAGCCTTACTCCCCGGTTGCTTTTCCGGCGGTCATGGACGTGACAGCCACCCCTGCGAGGCCATTCTCCGAGGCTCGACACATGTTCGAGCGCGATGGGGAAACGTGGATGTGGTTGGCCAACAGCGGCGCCAGCCATCACATGACTAGTGTGCGCCGTGACTTCTGTGAGTGTCGAGCGCTCACTGACCGGCTTTGGGTGAAGGGTATCAGCGCCCGCGCTGTTGGAGTGGGCTCGGTCCGAATCATTGTGAAGGCTGAAGATGGAGAGGAGATTCCTGCCACGCTAAAGAATGTGCTCCACGTTCCTGAGCTATCCCGTCGTGCGTCGTGGTCTTACCATCGGCTTTTCAGCCTCACCCAAGCTCGGCGACAAGGTCATTCTGTGGTGTTAGCTAATCCCGTGGACCACCTTCGTCTTCATGCCGGTCATCGTGGTGGCGTGGTGGTTCCGTTGGAGCGCGCACATTTATTGGTGTGGTTGCCGGCGTGGGTTGCTTCGTCGAATCCTACCGCTTCGGTCGCCACTGCGCCATTGGGAAAACGGTTGTGGCATTCCCGACTCGGTCACCTTGGCGAGTCGCAATTGGACGGGATCTTGGCCACTCAGGTGGAGGGTGTGGCGTTTTCTGCGTCGGAGAAGTTGGGCTTCTGTGGGACATTTGCTGTGTGTAAGTCGCACGCCCGCCGTATCTCTCGTGAGCCGGCTGACCGGAACGTTGGTGTCTTTGAGGTCCTCGGCTTAGACTTCTGCGGTCCTATGAGTGTTCCATCCTTGCGAGGACGGCGGTACAGCTTGTATGCGGTTGATTTCCGGAGCCGTTTCATGCTGCATGATGCGGTCCGCTCCAAGGATGAGGCTCCCGCCTCGTTCCGTCGCATGTTGACTACCATCCGCTCTCTTGGGCACACGGTTCATCGTCTTCGGGTGGACAATGACACGGTGTTCTTAGGTGCTGCCTTCCGAAACCTCTGGGATGAGTTCAACATCGCTGTGGAGATCACTGCCCCTTACGCGCATTGGCAACATGGCCGGATTGAGCGGCAGTGGGGGACATTGGTCCCGATGGCGCAGTCAATGATCCGGCAAGCCGCGCTGCCTAAATCGTATTGGGCTCTAGCTATGGCCGCTGCGGTGCATGTCCGCAATAGTGTGCATAGTAGCGGAGCCGGCGGTGTACCTTTCACCTTGGCGACCAGTAGACGAGCTGATTTGAGCTCCATGCGGGTCTTCGGCTGTCCGGCCTATGTCCACGTTGACAAGTTTCAACGCCGCACGCTTGACGATCGCGCGTGGAAGGGTGTCTTTGTGGGCTATGCTTCCGAATCACATGCGTGGTTGGTGTACAATCCTGCTACTCGTCGGGTGGTTAGCAGCCGTAACGTGGTGTTCGATGAGGCTGCAGTCCTCTCCATGGGGGAGAGCAATACGGAGCAACGCACTGATGATGAAGAGAACAGCATCCCGCGCACCATGTGTAGCGAAGAACGGGATACACCTTCGGGGAAGTCGCCGCTACGGGAGTCGCTGCAGCATTCCGGGTCGATGGAAGATGAACGGGGCATGCATTCGGGGGAGACTCCACGTCCAAGGTGTAATCTTCGATCCACTGCCGCACCACAGCAATGCGTACCCAGTCCAAGGTATAATCTCCGTTCAGCGGGCGCTTCGGGAGATGGATGGACTACGGGAAGTACCGCGGCTATTAAGTCATCCACCAGCCCGACTGTTCAAGAGCCGGTGTCATACAAGCAAGCGCTGAGGAGTCACCAATCGGGGGAGTGGGAGGCAGCTATCAAGAGCGAGTACGACTCACTTGTATCTCGGAAAACCTGGACATTGGTCCCTTGTCCTGCCGGTCGCAAACTCGTAGATTCCAAGTGGGTGTTCAAGCTGAAGCGCAATGCCAATGGACAGATAACAAGGTACAAAGCAAGACTTGTGGCTCGCGGGATTACTCAGGAGAAAGGTGTGGACTACCACGAGACCTTCGCTCCCACAGTGAGGGTGATTTCTATTCGAACATTGCTCGCGCTTGCTGCTTATAATGATTGGGAGGTGGAGCAACTTGATGTGGTGACGGCATTTTTGGGGGCAGATATCGAGGAGGAAATCTACATGAGGCAGCCGGAAGGATTCCGTCACTTCGACATCAATGGAGAGGAGCGAGTGTGCTTGTTGAAGAAATCATTGTATGGCCTCAAGCAAGCTCCTAGGAACTGGAATAAGACCATCACACCATGGCTAGAGGAGTATGGCTTTACCCAATCCAAGGTGGATCCCGGCATTTACGTCTTCATCAAGGAGGGTGAGCTTTATGTCTTGGCGTTGTACGTGGACGACAGCATCATCGTCGGACCAGCGGGTTGCTTCATCGTTGGGTTCAAGTCGGCTTTCGGCAAAAGGTTCAACGTGCAAGACTTCGGTCCAGTGTCTTGGTTGCTTGGCATGACACTCGAGCGTGATCGTGGCAGCCGCTCCATCAGGATTGGACAACAGTAATACGTCTTAGATATGTTGGAGCGCTTCAACATGATGGGCTGCAAGCCAGTGGGCTCACCTATGGCGGTCGATGCTTTGAGCAATTGTGTGAGACGTCGACATCAAGGTTGCCTCCCGGTCTAGTGCCGTACCAAAGCTTGATCGGCAGCTTGTTGTACGCTTCCGTAAGCACACGGCCCGACATCACCATGGCTGTTAGCCACCTTAGTAGGTACATGTCCGACCCCTCTCAGTCACATTGGGAGCAAGCCAAGAGGGTGCTCCGCTACCTCAATGGGACCGCAGAGTAGGTGTTGATGTACGGTGGCGCACCCTCATCAAAGATGGTAGGATGGTCAGATTCTGACTACGCGAGTGACATTGGCGAGCGGCGCTCTCGCACGGGGTATGTGTTCATGCTCAACGGTGCAGCGGTGAGCTGGAAAAGTCAGCGGCAACAAAATGTGGCGTTGTCGACAGCGGAGGCAGAGTATATGGCGCTGACTGCGGCCACTCAGGAGGCGATGTTTTTGAAGCAGCTACTCCACGAGTTTCACCAAGACTCTGGGTCTCCCATCACCATTCACGAGGACAATCAGAGTTGTATTGCAATCAGCAAGAATAGCATGACGACCGGACGCAGCAAGCACATGGACGCGAGGTACCACTTCTGTCGGGAGAAGGTGGAGAGCGGAGACATCGAGGTGCAATATTGTGCGACGGAGAACATGCTTGCCGATGTGCTTACCAAGCCATTAGTGAGTGCAAGGCATGGCAAGTTGTGCAATGCCATCATGGGATTGTCTGCGTAGCAAGGGGGAGTGTTGCGAGACATGGTTTTGTGTGGTAATCAAGTTGCTACACAGCAATGTTGGTCAAGTAGCATCGTGATAGTACGGCTGTGACTCAGCACTATAAGATGATAAGCCAATCAACAATAGAGAGGATTAGGTTGCTGATGGTGGCAAGTTGCTGAGCGTCAGATGTCATCTAAAGGCTCAGAATATATGTTGGCGTATGCTCACCACAAGGTGAGTGCGTGTCCTGTGATAGGCAAGTGCTAAGCACTTGCTGAGGGTAAGATGACATGCAGTGTCACTCACCGAGTGTAAGCATTCCTTATCGCCCCCTCAACTTTGACAGTCTCGGTCACGGTGCCCTTGCCTTTTCGGCTTTGGACCCCCCTACATCGGGTCGCATAGGCGAGCTCCGTGACAAGGTCCTTGAGCACTACGGCGCCGTCTTCCGCGTCGCGGTATGTTGCATCTTCGGTCTACCCTCATACAAGCTTCTCTCCACTTTTCGCCCCCCCACAGCTTGCGCTTCCTGGCATCTCTCGGTTAACGGGCTAAAGTTGCGCGGGGTACATTTTGACATGTTGGATGATGCGTGGGCCATTGCATTCGCTAACCACTTGGCTCGATGCGGCGGAGATACTTTGGTCCACACCGCTCACTCTTGATTAGTGACGGCCCTTGCGGAAATCATCTCCAAGGTTCGCACTGCACCCGGGGTTGGCGTCAAGGTTCTCATGGATCCCACGGTGTTAGTTCAACTCCCCAACGGCAACGACGGCCTCCCCGCGGACGAGGGTGTCTTGCACTATCACAGCGTCCGAGGCTTTAAACGTTGTCGTGATGCCCTGGTTTCCGGTTTGTTCGGCGTTTCTAGCCCTCCGACTCCCGAAGTCGCTCTACGCCGTGTTGAGAAGACCAAGTTTAAAAAGTATTCGGAGGGGTGAGGGGTCGCTCCGACATTTGAATAATTCCCTTTGCGGACACGGAAATCGGTACTCTCGGCGTCCACGCCACGGCTTTTTTGACACAACTGGCTAGACATGTAGCCGCCTCTAAAGGGATGCATGTGGGCAAGTTGTTGGCCTCTTGGTGCCGAAAGGCTTCTCCCGCCGTCCATGTTGCTCACGCGGATAACATCTTGCGCGGGTTGTCCGTATGCGCAGAAAGTGTGGAGGCCGCTTCTTCTTCGGTTGGGATGCCTTCTCACGCCACGGCGCTCTTCACGCGCGCTATGGGCCGCAAGCGTCCCCGTGCTTTCTCAAGCGGCGCGTGAGGCGCCGCTTGTCGCCTTTGTGTGTTGCATTTTCAGCGTTGCCTAGGAGTTTTCTTATAATCTACGTGGTTTGTGAACAATGTAGCCCGTGCTTCCCTTTGCCGTGCTTTGGATTCCGTGATCGTCTTCTCACTCTTGCCCTCTAACCCCCCTTTTACCCTATCCAAGTTCATGTAGCGCTTCTTGTATATGCACTCTTCCCATAAAGTCCGTTTAGTAGTGAAATAGGGCCTTTCGCGAAGGGCGGGTGTCTACCATGTAGGGTTTCTAGGGTTTAACTCTACTTTTGCTCGTTGAAAAGGCGGGCCGAAAATTGTGTTGACGGTTAAGAAAAGGGGGAAGCGGGGCACAAATGGGGCATGTCATGGCTACGATTTGACGTAATAGGGCTTGCTGGTCAACCCCGATTTCGGGGCATACCTTGATTCGGGCGCCCGGGAATTCGGATTTTCCACACCTTGGCTCGTGAATACTCCCGAAATCGGCGACACAACATGCGGTTTTTACTATACCAGCATGTTGTCCGCAAACATGGGGGCACATGGGTGTGATGGCGTGTGCCGTTGATATGCTTGACATGAGTGGGATAGGGGCCGGAAACCCACAGCTTGGGAGGCTTAAGAAAGCCTAACTTTGGCGTACGGTGTCCGATTCGAGCAAACAAAGTTGCAAACGGAAGCCCATCCCCCAAGTAAATATCAGTTTTCAATTTGACTTACGCCTACCGGCCAATTTTTCGCGTCAAATCCGCCGTCCGATGTCATCAAGGCCCTCGTACAGCCAACTTAACTTTTTAGGGTTTCAAAATCTGCCACATTCGCGCGGGGCTAGCAACCCTTGGACAGGTGGTATCCGCACACCCGCTCCGCCAATACGCTCAACAATCAACGTTCTGTTTTTCGTCTAATCACGGCGTTGCCCATTTCATGCCCCATTATGGCATGGTGCCGTGCCATTTGCCGCATGCCAAACCAAGGCATGTGCTAGGGTACTTTGAAAGCTCCCCGCCATATTTCACGCCCGGCGATGCGCAAGCTTCGAAGGCCAGCGATCCGCGCGCTAGGGTGCTTACACTCCAAGTCAACCGCCCCTCAAGCCCAATAGGTCCTAGCCCGTGCTCCTTGGTTGTATTTTCGGGCACGAAGCAAAAAAACCTAGTGCACACGACATGCCATTCTCGGTGTCGCCGCTCTGTAGACGGCCGGGCGCAACACGCTCGGCGGATACTCGTGCAATTGTGCAAACATGATGAGAACCCAATGTCGAGTAGTCTCCCGGCCTGTCGCGACACTACGTGTACCGAGCCACGCAGAGAGGCGTGCAAAACCTGAACATGCACGAATTTCGGCCTGCAAAATATGGGCCGCAAATCCAACGTGTGTGCTCACAATAATTGGGGCGTGCCGATAGAGGTGCTCACGTCATTGAATAACGCGCCGTCACGGCGTTCCTAAAACGCCGAAAACGCGCTTTTTTTGTACACGCGACAACTGCGTACACGTGCGTGGAACCCCCTTCATATTACGGACCGCCTACACGCGCCCACACACGTTTTCTGAAGCCCCCCAAGGCCGTAGTTGCTAGGTTACGTGAGTAAGACTGCTACTAGTGGTCTTTACGCGATCGAGCTGACCGGTCGTCGTTTGAATTCGAGTTTGAAAAGGGGTTGATGTTGCTGGTCATGATGGCGCATCATGCCGCCTACAATCGCTATTCCAAAATTGCTGGGCGCAATGCCCTACGAGGTCGACGGGCTTCGGCCCGCCGCTAGAGGCGGCGGGAAACGCACGGGTAAGGGGAGGTTTCAGAGTAAGCAATTGACGAAAGATCAAGAGAAACGGTCGAAAGCGGCGGAGGCAGCTGGGCGAGGGCAAGCGTCGCACGATGCAGCGGCGTGTACTCATAATCAGCGATCGGCCGCGGAGCTAACGACACTCCGAGCTGAGGTGGAGCGCCTAAAAAAGGAGACCGACAGGCTGGCGAAGCGAGCTGAATCTCTAGAGACGCAACTCGAGTCGGAGAGTCAGCGGTCTCGCAGGAAGGAGGAGCGCGTTAAGGAGCTACGCACGGCGGCAGTCGCGTCGGACATTGCGCATGCCGCGCAGCTCGCGAAGGTGTGCAGCCAGCGCGAGTCGTTGGGTCGCCTTGTCCGTAAATTCAAGGCCCAACGCTCGACCAGTGGCCTTAGCGCAGCTAGGTGTAGGGCTAAAGCCAAGGCTACGAAGGCTCGTATGGCGCGTCGTTCATACGGAGGCCTCCGTCCACTGTCGAAGCGCATAGTGGCACCGGCGATTAGCAACGGAGCCGACTACAATGGCTTTAAACGTCGCGAAGTCGCGAAACTGAAGCAGTATCTAGACAAGCGTTACGAGGGTGGTCTTGAGGGTGAAACGGTCGTGCACCTCCTAAACTGCTTTTTTAACGAGTGTCCGGACATGCTCGAGTCGGTGTGCAACGAGCGTGGACTATATACCGCTGTCGAGCAGCGTGTGGTGGATGCACTGCGTGAGCATTGGACAGTCGCGCGGGCCTTTTTCGTTAGGGTAACGTGCAAGATCACTTGGCGCCGCTATCAGGATCTCATACACGCATTGGGGAAGAGGTGGAACGAAGAGACCGGTGAACACGAGGTAGTCGTGCTGCCGCACGGGACGCGAGTTCCTCTACTGCAGAACAAAAATGATGTTTGGCAATGGGAGTCCCGAGTCGCGGAGCTGTCGGGGTTGCAATTGTCAAACGATGGCAAGAGGGCCACTGTCGACGTGATTCAAGCACTCCGCAGCATGCTAGTGCAGTTCCCTGCTGAGCAACTACCGCCAAGCAAGGTTATCGTCATCCAGTTTTGCGGTGAGTTGTTGGGTTACTGGACAAGTTGGTGTTTAGCTTTATTTGTATACGCAATAACACGGGATTAACTCACTTATATTTTCGTGCTGTTATTTTTCAAAATCCAGCTGACGGCAGTGTGGCTTTCAAGATGGGTCACCAAGGAGCCGTGCTTGCCATCCTCAAGCCAGTGCTCAACAAGGTTGATGCAAACGGCTTCGTGCTGGAAGGTTGGGGCTTCAACAACATTCATAACGGCGTGAAGATCATGTTGTACGAGGGGCATGATAAGTATGACTAGTTTGTTACACAACTTCAGACGATCAAGCGGGAGTTGAGAGAATTATGTGATGGCCCGGGCATGGTCTGCATGGCACGATCTACACCTTCAAGCTTGTCCTTGGCGGTGATATGGCGTTTCAAGGTGGGGCCTTTGGGCATGCTGGGGCAGCATCTACTTTCTTTTGCTTCATTTGCGACATGGCCCGCCAAAATAGGCACCTCACCCCATCCGACTACCAGCGAAAGGGCATTACACCGCCCATGGAGAAGACATGCCGTCTTTGCAGCTATGCTGGCGCACGCGTTCGGAGAGGAATATGGGTTGACAAATTCATACTTATGCCCCGGGTGTGGCCTCCGCGTCAAGTCCCATGGGGACCTGCCCCCGTCCGACACTCAACAAGGACGGCAAGACTACCAGTTCAGCCACTTCGGACAGCGGCACTTGTGCCCTCCCGCAATGATGATGATAGACCCGGTGGATATAATTGGAGACACTTTGCACGCCGGAATCCAGATTTGCCCGCACATTATGTGGCACACCGTGTACAAGAGGTGTAACAGCGCGGCAACAGCTCAAGCGGCTGTGAGAGCATTAGAAGTCATCGGATTGCCGGGGCGGGAGATCAAGGTGCAGACTGGCAAAGGCAAGAACCCCACCAAGGCGGACCTTCTAGCTCTTAACGGGCCAGAGGTCAGCAAAGTGGTGGAGGGCCGTGGTGTTGTGTTGGACGCCGTGCTGTCACCATCCGACCCTAATGCTGCAAAAGCATACAAGGTATGGGAAGCATATGACTGCATGAGTGCGGCATGGAGTGCAGACTCGGGGGATGACGCAGCGGACAGACAAACATCAGCAAAAGCACTGTGCGTAGCCGCAGAGGTTTTTTTTTCAGCATTTTTAGATGTTGTTGCAGCAGCGGATGTGACTCCGTACATGCACTTCGTGGTATGGCACTTCCCGACATGGATGGAGGCGCATGGTTGCATTGATCGCTACAGCGCGCAATGCGTGGAGCATGCAAACAAGGAGGTCAAACAAGGCTACCGTCAAACCAGCAACCAGAAGGGGCAACGCATCACATGCGGGGGCAAGCTCACGCTGAGTAGAACTGGATAAGTTCTGAAGCGCAGCACCTTGATGGCGCATCACCGAGACATGCATGGACCCGCCCACCGTGCCCAACCACACATGCCCAAGCGCAAGGCTGATGCAGTGAAGTTGGAATCAGAAGAGCATGCAGCAAAGCGCATAAAAAAGTGAAATGATAATATGTTTACAACGATGATAATGTGCTAGCATTCGCTTTAACTTATCTCTGTGTGTTCTATATGCAAGCCTTGGTCGTCGCAACCGGTCACTCACACAATCATCATTTGCCCGTTCAGCCACCCTAACAGCAATTACGCGCTGCTTTTCCTTGCATCGCTTGTATTCAGGCATTAAATGCGGACCGTACCTCACGTCCTCGGTGTCGACAGTGAACCCTGAGGTATAGCTGCTTGCTCGTCCACCTATGTCATCATCCACGAAATCAGAGGTGTTGATAATGTCCTCTGTGCCCTCCTTCCCTAGCTCATGCCGCCGCTGCTTCTCCCTCAAATCCTCTGCCTCCCTAGCAAGACGCCCCATATGCACAACTCAATCCTCCGCGCCAGGACCTTCCCACCTCTCCCGAGACCTTCCAACCTCCCTATAAGGAGGAGGTGGGTTTGGTACGGAGCAGTCCCAACTATGTATTGATCGCAGCGCGTCCGACTCCCCCGGAACC
>JAPMLY010000151.1:200000-321773 GCA_026401115.1 Tetraselmis chui
CCTATCTTCGTGATGCCTTACATGAGGGTGGTGCCTACCAGGCTACATGCTCCGCGGACTTATGTTTCGTTGCTCCCCCCTTCATTCCTTTTTGGTGGTGGCGGTGATTCCACTGCTTTCTTTGTTATTAGTATTGAATTAATTCAGGTACCCGAAGATAGAATTACTACTTACGTTAAGCACCATATCGTTAGGCACGTGGGCAAGGAAAAGAGCGATAGGAAACCAATAGGGGAAGGGGGACAATAGGGTTGCGGAATCCAAGGCACGGCAAATGGAAGCACTGATCCTTACACTGTGCGCATACCTAGCAAGAGAGAAGTGTGACGAGTATTGTCATGCAACACTGCATTACATGGCATTGTAAATGTACTCGTTACTAATTCGATTCGAACTTTGCCATCGGAAGGACGTATTTCGTGGCTACGTCACCACTGCAAGTAGCGAGGGTACAATTTAAGTATCGTACTACCAGCACCTCATGTTTTGTACACTAACGTACATTTAATCTAGCTAGCCACATGACGCGCTAGTATGTCTATCCAAGACAAACGAGCCGCGTCGCTTGTCTTTTCAGACCGTTTCAAGAGCCCTAGCGCCTCGCACGAAGGCAAAGCGAGAACATGTGCAAGCTAGCTAGGCATGAGCTAGGAGCGGCTATGTGAGGCGGCGGCGATCCTCAGGATCAGCCGCCGCCAGAAAGCCATGTACGGAGGGCTTTTTCGGAAATTAAAATAATGTCCGTACCCGGCGTCGAGCTAGTTGGGGAGCAACACCAGGGTAGGGCGCTCACTAGCGAGCCGCTACGTCGACAAGCTTCATCTCCCGGGGGGAGGAGTTAGCTTGGGCGGCAAGGATGACGGTCGCGACGGGAGGAGCGACACGATATGGCGGCGACGACCCTCTGGGTCGGCGCCGCCGGAAAACCCGGCACGGAGGGTTTTGTATAATTTCCGGACGCCCGCGGCCCGCCGGATCCGGCTACGGTGACCTGCCCCCCCCCCCTTCGACACCCACTACCCCGACAGACCTTCATAATCCTAGGATTCCTTGAGCGTGGGCCCGGGTAGGCGCGGAGGCTCCCTCTCAAGCAAAGGCTGCTCGGTGGACGCGCGATCAGAGGGGGGAGGGTACGGCCACATGCCGGAATAACCGACAGGTACCCGGGTACCATACAGAGAATAAACCGAGGAAATGAGCGGGGAAAAATCAGGCGCGGAGGCAAGAGCGCCCATTTTTTCTATGTCTGTGTGTCTCGGTCCCCCCCACATGTCCTCGAGGTGACGGGGGACCTCGACAAGGAGGACCGTCGCGTCGGTGGACGCGGCAAGACCTTGGGGCGGGGTTTACGGGATGGAGCGGCGGGATCGACGAGCGACCGCGCAAGGAGGGTTTTTTTGCCAACCTTTCCCCTCCTACCTTCGGCAAGACCGAAGTCACGCGGAAGCTAGATTAGGCTAGCCCGTCGTCCCTCCCGAACGCCGACCGGCCTAGGCCGGTCGACACCCCGGTTCGGTGGGAGCGGGCCGTGTATCGTGAAGGTCGAGCAGCAGTTTAGTTTTGCATTTCTCGACGAGTGGATTTATTTTTAGATATGTTTTTCTTGATTACAAAATTATTACGTTGTTACTGCTTATGCGGGGGGACTGGGGCAATTATTGCGGTTGCTTACAGTTTTATTACTCCCGAGGAACGTCGACACACAGTAAAGCTAGGTGTGTCGATAGGTGTACCTGGTCGGAGAGACCCGGGCCCAACTTGCTAATAAGTCATGTATGGCGAAGTAGAGTGGCCCGAGAGACAGCAGTCGGTCAAGTTTGCCGGCACATGTTGTAAACAATTTCAATTTCTAGGCATGAGCTATTTAAGCCAAGTGCAATGGAGGGAGGTGACATAACCACTTAATCATTCTCTTTGTTTGTTTACAATCTACTGGCAAACACTAACAATAAAACATATACCATCTCCCTCCATTTACACTTCCACATGCATTCACTTCCACACTTCCACCTCCAAAATTCCATCGCCACCGCCACCGCATGCGCGTGTGCGGCTGAGCTTGGGTCCGGACCCCGCGAGCACGAAACTTGGTAGCGGCTCCCCACTACAAGCAACGCGAGGTTAGAGGCGCCACGGACCGGCATCGAGGAGCCCACCACGTCGGCGGCGAATCTTCCCTTCAAGGCACGTCACAGCGCCACCTCGGGCGACTTCCGGTATAGTCCAAGCCACAAACCCCCCCCTTCTTCGACCCCGCGTGCTCTACTTATTTTAGGACGCGACACACGTGCCACCCCGGATGGCCGCCGCGGCGACCCGGCCGGGACATAGTCATCGGCATACTCCACCGCCACCTTTAGGCCGGTCGCCCGGCGGCGGGGCCGGGTCGTGCCCTATGGCCCCCGCTCCGGATGACCTTCCGACATCATCACCTAATGCTCAAGCGCCTTCGCATGCCTTACGACGTGGAAATACTCCGTCTCGGTTTTTACCCTTCGCTCTCACAATGCGCTCCCCCGCTCCTTTGATGTGCGTTGGTTGCTCCGCGTCGTTCCCGACCCTTCAAGCGCTATGCGCCCATCTAAATTCCCCCGCGACAACGTGCAGTTTCACGCCCGACAATTTCCCAGTTGTGGATGCCGATCGCCACCTTCTCGCGCCGTGTAATTTTTGCGGACGATTTTTTCGGAGCGGTGGCCTTAGTAGACACCAACATTCATGCTCTCACCGCAATACTACGCCATTCCAACAGCCGGCATGCGGTGCTTCGCTTCCGCGTGGTCGGACGTCCCCGCCGCATCCCGAGTCCTTGCCCCCCGCCGTCCGATGGTGCCTTGACCATGGGGCCACTGGCGGGGAGAACTCTAAAGCCTTCTTCGAGTCCTACCTCCTTTCTTTCCGATCTAGTACGTCCTCGAACGGCGTCCCCCCTTCGGTGGTACGCCTCGTCAAGCCGGTCTTCGAGGAGCTTGTCGGTTGCGTTTTGTCTTTCCGCGGTAGGGCCACCCAAGGGGCTTCCGCGGAAGCGGGTTGGGCGGCGTTGGTTTTATTCCCGCGCTTAGTTTTGCGCCCCATGGCTGATTTCACTTCTGCGGGGCATCTGCCCCCTGACCCGGTCGCTGATTACCGTCACAACCGCTTAGCCCATTGGGCGTCAGGAGATCTTGATACATTGCTTTCCACAGCTCGCGCCCACGCATCCCTTACCAATGGGCGGGCACCGCCACCTACCTCACTTTCGAGGACCGGTACCGAGCCCATCTCCCCTTCGCAACCCTTTCATAACGGCGTCTCGGCCAAAGTCGCCAACCGGGCGGCTAGTCTAGCTGCGGTTGGGGAGTACCGTCGTGCTATGGAGGCCCTAAGCTCCAACCCCGTTGCAAGTGGTCGTGGGGTGCCTAACAGACGACCTCACGGATGGCATACTTATGTGGCAGTTTATGTTGGAGATGGAAACGGATAGTTACACGTAGGTCGTGCCGGCCCCACAAGGGGCCGTGTGTGGAGACTAGATAAGTGAAAGAGTAGAGATGGTGGCCGGCGACGGCACCGGCGAAGGCCGGCCGACCGCCACAAACATGGAATAGAGAACCGCTGATATAAGATTATAAAGTACTGATGTTGCCTTGTACGTAAGTACTATGTAGCGGGATGCTAGTGTTAACACCCCCCTAAAGGTAGCCGAGGTCTCGCCGTCGTCCCAACTTGTGTCCATGAATGTGCCATCTTGGTCGTAGTTGTTGTGTGGGTAGGTCGTGACTCAGGCCGGGTACGTGTCGCGACATATACTCACATGATCGTGCCACTACCGGCGAGTTGCCGATAGGAAACGGTTCAAAATATACTGCCTTATGTACTAGTTTGATTTGTTACGGGGGGAACTCTTAGATGACAAATTAGCCGAAGCATGAGAGCGACCGCCGAGGAAGGAGCAAAGCCGTTAGGGATGTCAAGAGCTTTCGATGTCAAGGCACGCGAAAGCATAGACGGGCGCTGCTCGTGTTGACCTCCCCCCCCTTTCGCAGTGGGCAAGGTAAGATCCTCGCTAAGTTAGGTTAGCGCTTTGACGTTGCCTCGGAAAATAACAATCACATTAATAATTAAAGCACGCGCGGGACGGATTTATACGGGTCGATTTGGAAACCATATCCGGTCGAGAGCATCGAGCTGGGTGAGGCGAGCGTAGCGCTTGGCGCTTTACACACACTCGTCTCAGGTTTACGTGGGAGATGGTAGGACAATCAAGAACAACCGGCTCGAAGGCGAAGCGTGGTGCCGGTTGGACGATGAATTACTAGCGTGGCGCCGAGCGCTTTACACACACTCTACTGTTTTTTACGTGAGAGTAGGTAGGACTAGCGCGGCCCCGGATACGCGAAAGCCGCGCTCTGCTCTTGTGTAACTTGGTGGAGGGCCCACAACCTCTTGGAGGTGGAAACGGATAGTTACACGTACGTCGTGCCGGCTCCCCAAGGGGCCGTGTGTGGAGACTAGAGAAGTTAAAGGAGAGAGATGACGGCCGGCGAAGGCACTGGCAAGGCCGGCCGACAACCACAAACAGAGAATAGAAAACCACTAATAGCATAATACTAAGTACTAAGACTGCCTTGTACACAAGCACCAGGTAACGGGATACCAGTGCTCATAGTTTGCCCTTGAAAGCTAAGTGCTTACACAAATTAATGAGGATGATGGTTGTCACCGCATTTGGAAATCGGGAAATCGGACGATATCGTTGTGAAGCATATTATATTCGCTTTGCGTATTATACGATCGAAGAGCTACTTGTAGTACATAATGTACATAGTCCTCGAGCTGCAGCAGTAGCGACGTAACTGCAAGGTCGTCCTTCCGATGGGAAATTACAAATCAAATCATTAACGAGTACATGGACTATGTCATGTAATGTATTGTTCCATGACAATATTCGTTATACATACTACACATCTTCCTCTTCACTAAAAAGATGAAAGGCGATCAACGCCTTGACACCATCACACCACCAACCGCACTGTCCTCGCTACTCCGATTTTGCCCCAATGTATAGCAGTCTGCCTATGAAAGCTAACTGCTAGTACAAATTAATCCTTGCTAAATGTTGCACTCCCTATAGGTGGAAGTGCATATGGAAAGAGATGGAAGATGTCGTAGTGTTTAGTGTGTTAACGGTAGAATGCAATTAATTATAGAATGAATAAATGTGTTTGTCACCTCGTGCCACTGCACTAAGCTTAAATAGGTCTAGCCTAGCTAGCTCTTGCCTTCTCTCACTTGGTCCTCGTGCATGGCGCTAAGGCTCTCGTAGCGGTATAAACAGACTAGCAAAGTAGCGTGTTTGTCTCGGGAAATCGTACCATTACGGCGTGTAGCATATTGGATGTAATAGTGCGCAATGTACGTACCGGAAGGTAATGGTAGTACACTACTCTACAATACCCTCGACCTAAATTACAGTGGTGACGTAATCGCGGTACGTCCTTTACATGGAAATCACGAATCAAATTAGTATCAAGTACTTGTATTGTGTCATATTATGTACTGTTACATGACGGTACTCGTCACACTCGTACCCTCCCCCTCTTGACAAATCGACGAGGCTAGCCGAGAGGCCAACCTCCACGGTAATCTTGTCTCCCTTACTAAAACAATCAGTGAGCTTTAAGAATGCGCTCGGTTAGCGTACATGAAGTCATTGTACGCTTGAGTTTGGGTAAATGCGCGCCATTGGGGCGTCTCTAGAAAGCGTGTAATGCCTTGATACGATGTGTCTCGTTCAACCGGTGCCAAACATGTGGAATGTCGTCATCTATAAAGTGCGCCACAATCAACAAATATTTTCCACATCAACTAGTGACGGGCTTGATGCACACATCAAGGATGTGAAAAGACGTCGAGCTCGTCACCCTCGTCTTCTCGCGTCGTAAACATGATAGCTGGACGAAGTGAAGTAGTAGAAAAGGGTTTTAGATTGTTAATGTGAAACACGGTATGTAAGCGCACTATAGCTAGAAGATCTAACATGTAAATGAGTTTCCCAATATGGTCATATTAGCACTAGCATTCCGGTGCCTAGTGCTTATGAGCAAGGCAATTGTATGTCATATCAGTACTTAGTGTTATCATATTACCGGTGCTCTATTTCCATATTGGTAGGAGTCGGCCGGCCTTGCCGGTGCCTTCGCCGGCCGCCATCTCACTCCTCTCACTGCTCTAGTCTCCACACACGGCCCCCTTGTAGGGCCGGCACGAACCTACGTGTAAATATTCGTTTCCATCTCCAACAGGTTATAGGCCCTCCACTAAGATACACGAGAGCAAAGCGTGTGTACAACGCTCGGCGCCACGCTAGTCCTACCTACTCCCACGTAGAAAAGAGTAGAGTGTGTGTAGAGCGCTCGGCGCCACGCTAGTAAATCATCGTGCAACCGACACCATGCTTCGCCTTCGAGAGTTGGTTGTCCGTGACTGTCATACCCTCTCCCGCGTAGAAAGGAGAAGAGCGTATATGAAGCACCCGGCGCCATGCTTGCCCTGCCCATCTCTAAGCCCCACCCGGCTTTGAGCCTACCAATGCTCTCGACCGGATATGAATTTAAAACCGGCCCGCAAAAATTCGACCCGCGCGTCCGTTCTTAAATCATTAATGTTATTGTTTTCACCCGAGGCATCGCCGCAGCGCTTAACGGACATAGCGAGGATCTAACCTTGCCCACTGCGAAGAGGGGGAGTCAACGCGAGCAACGCCCGTCTATGCATTTGCGTGCCCACACGCTCTTGACGACCATGTTGGCCTTGCTCGTTCCTCGCCGGTCGCTCTCATGCGTCGTCTAATTAAATTCGCCCGTGGACATGGTTTTCGCTGGATGTCATAACAGTAAATTCCGCAATATGTTTGGAATCGGTTCCGTCGGCAACTCGCCGGTAGCGGCAATGAAATGATATGAAATCGTGAACAACAGTCATCGTGTTAACGGCTGCTGTCTCCGGGCGCCCTTTGGGATAATACCGATTGCATGTCTCTTCGATGCTAAAGGAGATCATCCATGTAACCACTAATCCAGGCGCCCGCCGGCGGCGCAGCGGCGGCGGCCCCGGAGGAGGGTGCGCTCGCAGGCCCGTCGGCATCCCCTCACCTCCCCGTGGTGGGCGCTGGAAACCCCGTAGCCGTGCAAGGCTTGGCACGGTAGGGGGCTAAGAGGGCCGACAACTCGATCCGCGGGATCTGCAGCTGTCGGGAAAGCCCTTTACATAGGGCTTTTGAAAAAAACAATTTCTGTGCAAAACCGGCGCCAAGATCTCCCGCTCGGCCCGTCCGATATGTTTTTTCGCGTACAGATACTCCTAAATACAGCCTTACTTTGAGGGGTGGGGCCTGTACTACGGCAGCGTTTGATGGCGAGGAGGGTACGGCCGGATCAGCGGTGGGAGGCGGGTGTTGGAGCTGGTGGTGGCTAGCCGGGAAGCCGCGCCAGGAAAGGGCGCTCACTAGCCGTCGACCAGCCCTGTGCCAGTCGAACCTTGCCGAGGGGTGAGGTAAGACATGGCACAGGCCGGTGGCTAGTCGCAGACGGAGGAGCGGCTATATGAGGCGGCGGCGATCCTCATGATCAGCCGCCGCCGGAAAGCCCTGCACGGAGGGCTTTTTTCGGATACTAAAAAAACAATGTCCGTACCCGGCGTCGAGCTAGTTGGGGAGCAACACCAGGGTAGGGCGCTCACTCGCGAGCCGCTACGTCGTCCATCGTCATCTCCCGGGGGGAGGAGTTAGCTGGGACGGCAAGGAGGACGGTCGCGACGGGAGGAGCGACACGATATGGCGGCGACGACCCTTTGGGTCAGCGCCGCCGGAATACCCGGCACGGAGGGTTTTGTTTAATTCCGGGCGCCCGCGGCCCGCCGGATCCGGCTACGGTGACATGCCCCCCCCCCCCCCTCTTTGACACCCACTACCCCGACAGACCTTCATAATCCTAGGATTCCTTGAGCGCGGGCCCGGGTAGGCGCGGAGGCCCACACTCAAGAAAAGGCTGCTCGGTGGACGCGCGATCAGAGGGGGGAGGGTACGGCCACAGGCCGGCAAACCGACAGGTACCCGGGTACCAAACAGAGAATAAACCGGGGAAATGAGCGGGGAAAAATCAGGCGCGGAGGCAGGAGCGCTAGTTTTTTTTATATATGTATGTCTCTGTCCCCCCCACCTGCCCTCGAGGTGACGGGGGACCTCGACAAGGAGGGCCGCCGCGTCGGTGGACGCGGCAAGACCTTGGGACGGGGTTTACATGATGGAGCGGCGGGATCGACGAGCGACCGTGCGAGGAGGGTTTTTTTTGCCAGCCTTTCCCCTCCTACCTTCGGCAAGCCCGAAGTCACGCGGGAGCTAGATTGGGCTAGCCCGTCGTCCCTCCCGAACGCCGACCGGCCTAGGCCGGTCGACACCCCGGTTCGGTGGGAGCGGGCCGTGCATCGTGAAGGTCGAGCAGCAGTTTAGTTTTGCATTTCTCGACGAGTGGATTATTTTTAGATCTGTTTTTCTTGAGTACAAAATTATTACGTTGTTACTGCTTACGCGGGGGGACTGTGGTAATTACTACGGTTGCTTACAGTTTTATTACTCCCGAGGAACGTCGACACACAGTAAAGATAGGTGTGTCGATAAGAAATGTACCTGGTCGGAGAGACCCGGGCCCAACTTGCTAATAAGTCATGTATGGCGAAGTAGAGTGGCCCGTGAGACAACAGTCGGTCAAGTTTGCCGGCACATGTTGTAAACAATTTCAATTTCAATAATCCAAACCTCTCCAATGGCAATAGCACACGTAAGAATTTTTTGTTCTATATATGTTACGGTATGAAGTCTAAAATGTCGCTATTCTCCACGATACGCGGCTTGCTCTAGCCGCGACAGGGGCGTTGATTACCTAGACTTGCTAGCTTTGTGCTTGTCGAGTTAGGCCCACCTAATCTTTGCTCGTGTGCGACTCCGGTCGTGCCGAAGTTGGGGGGGGAAGGCAATCGACAAACTCCTTCGCTCAGGTCGTCCACGGTCCCTTCTCGGTCCACGCACACCCCCGTCCGAGATAATCAATGCTCCTCCCGTCGCAGCTTGCCACCTAGTGCAGTCTTCCCTCCTCACTCGGGAAGAAGAAATAACTAAGCCTTAGACGGTGTCCGGCTGGCGCTAATGTCTCCGTGCCATAATTTTTCTTATACCCCTTATCCTTCGCCATTTGTTTACCAACACATGTCTGATCGCGATGTGGCCATCCGTGCCCTCCCGTGGTGGTTTACGATGATAGGGGGCCGCCTAAACGAGCAGTGTGCCGTTGCGATAACCTTAGGCACACTTCTTGAGGCGGCCTATCGATAACCGGCTACCGATTAGGTGAGGGGTTGGTCGAACACGCGGATAGAGTCGCCGCTCCGCAAAAGACGACGGGTAAAAGATTTTCTATTCGAAAGCCCTCCGTACCGGGCTTTTCCGGCGGCGGGTGATTATGTGGACCTTTGCTGCAAGATCGTGTCGCTCCTCCGGCTGCGACCCTCCACTCGCATGCGTAGCCTCTCACCTCGCCACTAGGGGAGACTCGATTCCCACAAAACTGGTCGGTTGTCGGCGAGCACTATGTCCATGCGTTGCGTCCCGGCTGCTCGCCGCTAGCTCCAACGCCCGCCGCCAACCACCCTTCAGATACACGTCCCGCCCGTAGACAAGAAAGTATGCGAGCATCAAGCCTTGAAAATAAATATCGGACTAACCAAGCGGGAGATCTTGATGGTGGTGTACAAATAATATCTTCAAAAGCCCTCTGGACTTAGACTTTCCGACATCCGCGGATCCGCGCATTGCAACCGCCGAATTTCACGCACCTAGCCCCCAACCGTAAAATGCGTGGCACGGGTGCAAGGTTACCAATGCCCACCACGAGTAGGTGGGGTGAGTGCCGACTGACATGCGAGCGCACCCTCTTCCGGGACCACCACCGCTGCGCCGCCAGCGAGCGCCCCGGTAGCAACACGTTTATGTGAGCATATGTCGCGACACCTATCCGGTATGAGATACGCGCTACCAACACTACACGTACGACCAAGATGACGATTTTCTCGAGACAAGCTAGGATGACTGCAAGACCGCGGCTACTTAGAGGGGGGGTGTTAGCACTAGCATCCCGTTGCCTAGTGCTTATGTACAATGCAACTATATGTCATGTTAGTACATAGTGTTATGACATAAAAATAGCGGTACTCTATTTCCACATTAGTGGCGGTCGGCCGGCCTTCCCGGTGTTTTCGCCGGCCGCCATCTCACTCCTCGCACTTCTCTAGTCTCCACTTATTTACGCCTAGTGCATTAGAGGGAGATGACACATATAGTTGACAATTCTTTGTTTAATTACATTCTATTGTCAACACACTAAATCTTAATACATCTCTCTCCACCTGCGCTTCCACGTATAGTGAATGCCGCAGCAAGCAAGCATTGATTTGTGGTAGCAGTTGGCTTGTAGAGGCAAACTACCACATGGGGATGTGGCGTGGTTAGACTTGACACAATCATCTTGTTGTCGATGTGACGATCACAAGTGTCCGCACGAACACCAATGGTCTTGAGATAGGTGCTCGTCTCCCACACTCCGGCAGTCTTGCATTAGGAGATCAACAGGGCGAACTCGATGCGGACCTCCGCACTTCCGCTTTACTTGGCACGCCTTCGGTTCAGTCGGTCCGCGACTACTATCCCTTCGCTTTGGAGGGGGGGGGGCGGCTGGCGCCTATGGCGGTTGAGTTGGTAGATCGCTTGGCTATTTTGGTGGCAGTTTGTCGCTTATGTGGCATGGGTGCTGCGGACTCTCGTTCATTGCATTTTGACAGTCGCGTCTTCATGCAACATTTCGCTCGTTGATCTACTCATGTTCCCATTCGTAGTTTTTTTAGGGATGTGCGGCGAGAATTCCGGCAACGTTTTCTGCTGATCTTCATGGTACATTTGGTTCCTATCTTCGGGATGCTTTGCAGGAGGGCAGTGCTGATGCGGTGGTATGCCTCCCTGTTCCTCCCTGTTCGGTTAGGAACAGGGAGGCGTACCCTATTGTGGGAGTTTCCTCCCTATTTTTTCCTTTTTGATTGGTGGTTTCCACTGCTTTTTCTTGTAAAAAACATCTCATATTAAAAAAATCAATTCAAGACATCTGTAGGTACCCGTACCGTACCTGTATCTCTTTTGATATGTCGGAAGTTGATTGCATGGCTGGTATTCCGGCTGTGATTATAAGAAAAGAAAATATCTACCTCCTCCTGCACAGTATTTTAGCTATACATTGCAGGAGAAAAGTGAAAAAATCAGCCACCCGTATATAATCCTTACCACAAACTGATGTCATACTCAAGCTAAGAAATGCTGGAAAGACCAAAAAGTGCATCAGAGTAGTGTCGTAGTGACAGCAGAAAGCGCGCTTGCCAACACCCGGCGGCAGATACTTTTTCGAGTTCCTCAAGTAGTCGTTGTTCACGGGCGGCGCTGATCCGCTCAGCAGGCCCCATCGCAGTTTGGTGTCCTCGGGAATCAATGCCCACGCTCCCACGCTGTAGGCACAAAGAAAACATACATTGGACGCTGGAGAAGCACCTTATTAGTTGGGTCGAATTGACGCAGGAGTGGGTCGCACAACGACGATAGGTACAGCGAAAGGCGATATTTTCTTTCAGTGGCAAGTCGAGATACTCGCGCACCACCCAACTTGCAGACTTCCTCGCTGAAGTGTTCATGGTGCGGGTGGTTTCAAACGTAAAGTCACTGGTATACTTCCAAGGGGAGAAGTCTGCAAGTCCTTGTCCTGCCGTTTGTGTCACGCTTTGGCCCTGTGTGCTCCAACAGCGCAGATAAGAAATAAGTTGTCGCCTGGGAATGGCCAGTAGTTAACGAGCATCGACTATACCACGAGTGCAGCGTCAGAGTTCAAAGATTAACCAAATGAGTAGCGGCGTTTTTCTTCGCCAACACGGTGGCCGCGCTCCCGACCAGATGGGAGCAGTCGCCTGTACCATAGTCCCAGCGGAGTTTGCGGGTGATGAGCGAGATATGGGCGTCCTCGCGAAGCGCAAGAGCCTCTCACCCGAGCTAGTTGATTCAGACCCCAAAGCTGTTCACCTATCGCGAACGAGGCGTGTCTCCGAAAGGGACGAAGCCGTCGCGGCTGCCCATGTTGGCACCAACCACACGGAGCCGAAGAATTTACCCTGCATAGGGTCGACAGGCGATGGACATGAAGGGGCAACCTTGCGACTGATACCTACAAGGCACGGCCGACCGCACGAGTCTCTGCGGCCCGCCGCACCAGGCTCGTGGCCCAGGCCCGGCTTTGGGGTGGCGACCCACTCGTACTTAAACAGCATCTCGCACACACCGCGGCCTAGTGATGACCGTGATGAAGTCATGACCGGTTTCGGGAGCGACAACTTACAGGCGCTCTGCGAAAATGTGTTTCAGACGACTTCTCCAGGCACCGGAGACGACGGGGTGTATGAATTAAAGGTGGCCCCCTTTTTATTATATATGAATATTCTATTCAATAATACATTTAATTACCATCAGACGCTGTATCAGTGTCCCGCGAGCTCAGCTTCGTTGAGAGGTTCTCTTATCGTATTGTTCGATTTCGCTCTACAGATTCGCAAGCCGTACACTATCACCAAACAGAGGGAGCGCTGGACAGATGAAGAGCACCAGCGCTTTTTGGAGGCCTTGAAAAACCACGGCCGAAAGTGGGGCAAGATTGCTGGTGACCACCCTTGGCCCCCTCGCACCAGCAATACTCGCCTGAGTGAAACTATACAAATTTTACACGACCCAGCCCAGTTTTGGATAGATATTCATGTCAACTGAACACGCACCGAATCTTCTCTTGTCGTTGCTCTACAGACCACATAGGCACCAAAACGGCGGTGCAGATCCGCAGCCATGCACAGAAGTTTTTCTCGCGACTAGAGCGCGAAAAGCAAAGCGGCAACACGTCAGGTGAGCGACATTATTGATTCACTTTCTTTTTATTATTTTGTGGCTTGACAAGCCACTTGCAAGCCGTCGTTATTGACAGTCGTTTCGATTTTGACTGTGCAGAGGAGCTCCACATCCCGCCTCCCCGACCAAAGCGGAAACCTCCGCACCCATACCCCCGGAAGGCGCCGACTCCTGCCGTCGCCGCTTCATCGCCCAGCACGGCGCCCACCGATGCGGCAGCGACAGAGACAGAGGATATAGCCAACGGGACTTCCGTCGCCGCCGTCGCAGCCGCGGCATGCGCTGCTGCCGCCGCTGCCGCGGCTGCGGTAGTGGCTGCTGCCGGACAAGACGTCCGAGCACAGTTGCAAGCTTCGCCTCCGCCAGGCTTCCCCTTTTTTGGTTGCCCGCCTGTCGAGCTAGAGAAGCAAGCCCGAGAGGCGGTGCGGAGCCAGTCTAAGGCATTCACCCGCCTTTACCCATACAACCTCTTCACCCGTTATTATCCGGTTCTTGTGAGTGCGTGTCAGTGTCGATACCCCTTAACGATTCGGTGTTGTTCGTGTAGAACTTGACGCGGAAAACAGCGGACCTCGAGATGCCCCTTACCGCTGAGAAGACTGCCACTCGGAAGTCGAAGATGGAGGACGACATAGGCAGGCCGCTGCGGAAGCGCTTGAGGTCGGTCGAGAAGAGTTTGGTGATGAGCGATGGCGACAGCGCCTGCTCTCACGAGCTGTCCGACCAGGGCGAGTACGAAGAGCAGCTGAACGCTCATCTGCGCAAGCAAGCTCCTTCCTTAGCACCCACGCCCACCTCCGCCGCGATGCCTCGAAGTAGCGCCGCGCAGCTGTTCTCCAAGACGACCGAGGCGCTGGCTTGGCCGTCGCCTTACAGCTTTGCTACTCCGATGGGAATGGAAGCAGTGGCCGCGAGAATTCAGCAGCAATTTCCGAACTCCTGGCAGCCGCCGTTCTACCCCCCTCCCGGCCCCAAACCCAAAGCCCCCACTGCGCGAGACGCAGAGCCTGTGGCGCAGCGTTTTGGCCTTGGCGGTCCCGAAAGGCCGTCTTTTGGGAAACACGGCAAAATGGTGAGCTGACCCCTAACCCACCTGACTACACCCGACGCCGGCTTTGGTATGCCTTTAGATTACAATATTGTCATATCATTGGGGTTTTTTGCTCAATAAGTTCCATAAGTGGCGTAATCCCATCCGATTGCATGATGTGTCACATTGTGAATGACTCCACTTTAGTTTCTCTTCACATCATTCATTTGTCTATATGCCATGTGCTGGTTTTGCTCGGGCTATATTAGCTGGCTGACATATGCCTTTCCATTTTAATGCCTTTTCTGAAACCTATTCTGCGTTCGCTGCCTAAGCTACTATTCTCCCCCCTTTGTGTTTGTTGCCGACACTGTGTTTCACTATAGTCATATCTTACATGATTGTCTCCATTTGTGCATCGTATTAGTCTGTTATGGGAGAGGGGATGTAAGGCACATGCACACCGACTGATCCCTCTGACGCGATGGTTGCGACAGGTGCAGCAACAGCTTAGGGACAGCCGCAAAAGGAGCGCCTCCGCTAATGCGCTCTTTGCAAGTTTTGGAGTCAAGTATGGCGGAGAGACAGCGGAGGCTGCCCGTCGACCAGCCTTCAACACCCGTCACGTACGTGCATTAACCATCCGCCAGTCTGCCTCACACGTTTTCCTCATGTTCTCCAATGAATCATTTTGGAAAACATGCGTGCATGTCTAAAAATGCGTGCGAATATGAGAAAATGGAGGGATAAAAACAAACGTGTGAAGGTTTTAAAGCATTCATTATCGCGTTTGTGTTTGTGTGGCTGTAGGGTACAAAGTAAATGTGTATATATTGGGCTGAAAAACACATTACCGTATTGTGCGCGCGCGTGTGTGTGTGTGTGCATATGTGTGTGTGTGTCTGTGTGTTTGTATGTCTGTGTGTGTCATCTGGCTGAGTCTGTAAAGTCAGCTAACGTGTATTTGATTGTGTGCATCTGCAGGATGTCCTCTCGCCGACACACCAGAAGGGCAGTCCCGACAGCGGGCACGAGTTGCGCGAGCCCACAAGCCCCAGCGTGCACGAGGCCACGCTAAAGGCGCCCAGCCAAGTGACGACGCAGACGCAGACAGGGTCGGGGTCGGACACGATGGGGTCAGGGCAGCAGGGAGGGAAGGTCGGGCTGGAAGGGGGCGTGCAGCTGAAGGATAGCTCGGCCTCCATTGCGGGCATCGGCTCGGGAGCTTATCGCTCGGCTCCCCTCACCGTCCTTGCCCCCACCGGCAAACCCGGCGGCTCCAGTGGCGCCGGCTCCAACGGCAACGGCTACGGCGCTGGTTTCAATGGCACGGGTCGTCGCGGTGCAGAAGGTAGCTCGCAGGCCGGCAGCGGCGGCAACGGCGGGTCTGGCGGCTCCCATGCCGGCAACGGCCCTGGCGGAAGGAACAGCGACGAGGAGGAACGTTCATCCTCTGAGCCAGATGACGCGCAACGCCGCCATGCTGCACCTAAGTTCCACCACCCATCTCAGGAGCAGCTTCCGCGCGCAACGCAACCGCCTCCCCCCATGATGTCAGCTGGAAGTTGGCTCCACCACTTTGCCACCCCTGCCCACCACCACCACCACCTGGCTCAGCTACAGGCGTACCACTCGGCGGCGCACCAGGACGCGCTCATGCAGTCCTACATGGAGGCTTACAATATGCAGTATATGAATGCCGCAATGGCGGCACGCTACATGAGCAGTGGTGGTGGTGGGGAGAAGGACGGCGCCTCGCCGCGCCCGCTAACACCCATGACTTTCCCCGACCCCTGGACCATGCGTCGCCGCTCTCGTGAGCCCGCGCAGGAGTGACTCCTCACCTGGCTCGACCGCCCCTTCGGACGGCCTGCATGCACAGCACCGATTTGATATAATACACCATTCAGTCGCACAGTGTACACTGTACAATACCCTAATCAAGCACAACTGCATGAAAGGTGTAGCCCCCCCCTCTCCGTCCCTTCTCCCGCTCCATATACACTAATAGTCAGTCTGCTGCCCGCCATTACGAGTCTCAGGCGCACCATATATTACAGTTCAGTAGCTTCCCTTTCCCTCCTGCTTGCCATATCATGGCCAGCAGTTTAACACTGCGAATTATGTGGGAGCGCTTTGCCAGTGCACCATCTCCTTGATAGACAGCACCGCATGATAGACAGCCCTGCCCGTAATGAAGTGTCAATAAAGTTGTAAACTTCTACATGCGTATACATATATAATTGAGTAGACTGATCACACCGGGCTAATTTCCAAACAACACTTTGTGGAGTCGTCTTGACTTAAAAAAAGGCCATTGATGCCGCATGGACATCAATAATCTTGATGTTGGCGGCCCAACAATAGATAGCAGCGGGAAAGAAGGAATGTTAATTATGACGCGCATGCAAACACGTATCAAGCCAATGGGTGCTTTATCGTGTCATCCATTGTACCACGCACCACGCTACCTTGAATGGGTTGGATTGCGGTCAAATGCCCATAACCCTTCTATGTATTTTGAAATTCACAACCACATCATTTATAATATATGTCCTCGACTGGGCGGAAGCTACAATTGAGATTCTTGGATGGTCAAGATAAATATTATGCTCTATTGTACTAATAAGAATGAGACTTAGCGGCCGGGCGGGATATAATATTAAATGCAAATTACAAAGAATGCAGTGGAATCCACCAACAAAGAAGAAAAGAAAACATGCACAAAAGCCTAAGCCTTCGGAGCAGGAAGGCAGGCAACAGCAACTACAAGGCATCAAGGAGATAGGAACCCACATGCCATGAAGAACCACAGAAAGGCGGGTTTAGGGTTTGAACTAAAGGCGTTCCATGAACTCACGACGCACATCCCGAAGAATAAATCAACGCGGAAGGGAACATATGTACACTCTTCCCATAAAGTCCGTTACTAGTGAAATAGGGCCTTCGCGTAGGGCGGGTGTTTATCATGTAGGGTTTCTAGGGTTTAATTGTACTTTAGCTCGTTGAAAAGGCGGATCGAAACTTGTGTTGACGGTGAAGTAAAGGGGGAAGCGGGGCACAAATGGGGCCCGTCAAGGCTACGAAATGAAGTATTAGGGTTTGCGGGTCAACCCCGATTTCGGGGCATACCCTGATTCGGGCGCCCCGGAATTCGGATTTTCCACACTTTGGCTCGTGAAAACTCCCGAAATCGGCGACACAACACGCGGATTTTATGACCCCAGCATGCTGTCCGTAAACATGGGAGCACGTGGGTGTGATGGCATGTGCCGTTAATTTAAGATGCTTGACGTGGGTGGGATAGGGGCCGGAAACCCAAAGCTTGGGAGGCTTAAAAAAGCCTAACTTTGCCGTACGGTGTCCGATTCGAGCAAACTAAGTTGCAAATGGAAGCCCTTCTCCCAAGTAAATATACGCCTACCGGCCGGTTTTCGCGTCAAATCCGCCGTCCGATGCCATCCAGCCCCTCGTAAAGCCAACTAAAGTTTTTAGGGTTTCAAAATCTGCCACATTCGCGCGGGGCTAGCAACCCTTGGACAGGTGGTACCCGTACACCCGCTCCGCCAATACGCTCAACAATCAGCGCTCTATATTTCGTTTATTCACGGCGTCACCCATTTCATCCCCCATGTTGGCATGGTGCCGTGCCATTTGCCGCATGCCAAACCAAGGCCCGTGCTAGGGTACTTTGAAAGCTCCCCGCCATATTTCACGCCCGGCGATGCGAAAGCTTGAAAGGCCAGCGATCCGCGCGCTAGGGTGCTTACACTCCAAGTCAACCGTCCCTCAAGCCCAATTGGTCCCTAGCCCGTGCTCCTTGGCTTTATTTTCGGGCACTTGGCAAGAAAACCCAGTGCAGACGATATGCCATTCCCGGTATTGCCGCTCTGTAGGCGGCCGGGCGCAATACACTCGGCGGATACTCGTGCAATTGTGCAAACATGATGAAAGCCCAATGTCGAGTAGTCTCCCGGCTTATCGCGACACTACGTGCACCGAGCCACGCATAGAGGCGTGCATAGCCTGCACATCCACAAATTTCGGCATGCAAAATTTCGGCCGCAAATCCAATGTGTGTGCCCACAATAATCGGATCGTGCCGATAGAGGTGCTCACGTTAGTGAACAACGCGCCGTGGTGTGTTGTTTGAAAGTCATTACTCTACCCCCCAATCGAATTGCATAGCCATCGCGGCTGTGCGTGGCGAGTAATTAAATGCGTGCCGCTAGTAACGAACTTTATGGGAAGAGTGTGGGGATGGGCGACGGTGGTTCTCACTACGTTATTTTTGTGAAAGTCTCCACGCAACGGCTTAGCGCATGTCCATATTTTGTGCTCCCGCCTTTCGCAGCAAGGCAAGCTTTCAGCCTGCGCCGAATCGATTTGTACAATGCTCGCATGGCCGACTGTGGCAATTTTTCCCACTCTTCGAAAACCGCGTCCTGGAAGTTTCTAGCAGTCAGATCCGTCCTCGCTTGCAATTGCTTTGCCACGATGCCCCAAACGTTTTCTATCCACGATAGATCCGGGCTGGTCGGCGGCCAATCAATCACTGTGAAATCCGACTGGCTGTGCAGCCACGCTTGGGTAGTTTTAGCTGTGTGAGCGGGTGCGTTATCTTGTTGAAATACCCAAGGTTGGTCTCGCAGCGGCATGGGTCAGTATTCCATCAGTTGTCGGCATGCCGGGATGAGCTTCTCTTCCAGCAACCTCACATAGACCTTGGCAGTCACACCCTTGCTCTCGCTCTTGAATCCCGTGGTGCCCGTTGTGACGAACAAGTCGGTCTTGCCCAATTTAGTTACCGCGGCGTAGGCATGCACTTTTGTGCAGCTTCGATATGCTGGCACGGTAGGGGGGTCATCCTCAAACAAAACCCACCGCTTGTCGCCCACGCCTTTGGGGCATACCCAGAATATCTTAGAGTCCGAAACAGCCACGCTTGCCCAGCTCTTGTCGACCCATTGCCTGCAAAAATGGACGCGCTTGAGTTTGGCTGTGGCTGTAAGGTTGGGCTTCTTTTTCGGGCGAAGGCGCCGAGCTGGATTCGCTTTCACAAACTTGCGCACGGTCTCCCTGCCCACGGAAAGCCCCATGCCAGCCTTTAAGTCGCTGACAATGGCGGTGCATGTCTTCCCGTCGCGAATGCACGCCTTGAGAACCTCTCGCACCGGTGGACTTGCCAACCCCCGCGCAGGCCTCCCCGATTGAGCTTTGTCCAAAACGTCCCCCGTGCCCTCGTAAGTACGCACCCATTTGCGAACCACCGACGCGCTTGTACCGTGCTGCCGGACTACTTTGGTGAGGTTTCCCACGTGTTTGAAGTCCCACACAAGTTGCAGTCGCCACGCGTGAGTGGTTGGTGTAGGCCCCATACTGGTTTTGGAGCCGCGACGCGGTTGAGGTCCAGCGTGGTGTGCGCAATTGGGCGACATCCCACCTCCAACCGAAATTCTCTACTCACACGTGGACGCCCATATCATCGTTGCTTTATCCCCGGCCAATACTAGGGAATTCGAGGTGTTTAGAAATCGCCCACACTCTTCCCATAAAGTCCGTTACTAGTGAAATAGGGCCTTTCGCGTAGGGCGGGTGTTTATTATGTAGGGTTTTTAGGGTTTAACTGTACTTTAGCTCGTTGAAAAGGCGGATCGAAACTTGTGTTGACGGTGAAGTAAAGGGGGAAGCGTGGCACAAATGGGGCCCGTCACGGCTACGAAATGACGTGTTAGGGTTTGCGGGTCAACCCCGATTTCGGGGCATACCCTGATTCGGGCGCCCCGGAATTCGGATTTTCCTAAGACTAGGGATCAAGTGAATTTTGTCGATGTTGATGGTATTGATATCTTGAAACGTCGATGTTGATAGTGTTGATAGTTTGGGATGCTGACATCGATGGCAATTTATTAACTATCGAGCTCAATCGTAGTCGGAACGACGTAATAAAAACCAACACGTTGTACGGTCGACTAAGACGAGATTAAAGCTTATTCGACCTTAGCTGGCGTGCGCAATTTAGCAGTAGCATAAGGTACATGAATGGAAGTGGCGTAAACGTAGACACGATGGTACTTGCCTTCATGTCAAAGTACGCGATCAACAACACCACTTAACATGGTCAACTCATCGACGGCTAGAGTCATGCCGGTTTCCTCAAACAACTAGCGAACGGCTGCGTCGACATGTTCCTCGTTAGGCAATAAATTACCGGCAAGAAAGCACACTTTACCGGTACGAGGCTAACGCTCAATATAAATATTTCTGAAGATTTGAAACCTCCGGTAGGCAGTACGACCACCACATAGTTACCGGGACCATAGAAAGCCATGTCAAACCAAACGAGCAGCAGCGATGAAGGAACGTAGTATCGCCAGAGCATGTTGAGATCAACATCACCGAAACCAGTGTGGCAGTTTGCCTCTTCTATACTATTGAAATTGAAATTGAAATTGTTCACAACATGTCCCGGCAAACTGGACCGAGTGTCGTCTCACGGGCCACTCTACTTCGCCATACAGGACTTATTAGCAAGTTGGGCCCGGGTCTCTCCGACCAGGTTCATTTCTTATCGGCACACCTATCTGCAATGTGTGTCTCGACGTTCCTCGGGAGTTATATAACTGTAAGCAACCTCAGTAATTGCCACAGTCCCCCCACCTAAGCAGTAACAGCGTAATAATTTTGTAATCAAGAAAAACAGATCTAAAAATAAATCCACTTGTCTAGAAATGCAAAACTAAACTGCTGCTCGACCTTCACGATGCACGGCCCGCTCCCGCCGAACCGGGGTGTCGACCGGCCTAGGCCGGTCGGCGTTCGGGAGGGACGACGGGCCAGCCTAATCTAGCTCCCGCGTGACTTCGGTCTTGCCGAAGGAAGGAGGGGAAAGGCTGGCAAAAAACCCCTCCTCGCGCGGTCGCTCGTCGATCCCGCCGCTCCATCCCGTAAACCCCGCCCCAAGGTCTTGCCGCGTCCACCGACGCGGCGGTCCTCCGTGTCGAGGTCCCCCATCACCTCGAGGGCAGGTGGGGGGGACCGAGACACACAGACATAGAAAGAACTAGCGCTCCTGCCTCCGCGCCTGAATTTTCCCCGCCCATTTCCTCGGTTTTTTCTCTGTCTGGTACCCGGGTACCTGTCGGTTTTCCGGCCTGTGGCCGTACCCTCCCCCCTCTGATCGCGCGTCCACCGAGCAGCCTTTTCTTGAGCGGGGGCCTCCGCGCTCACCCGGGCCCACGCTCAAGGACTCCTAGGAGTATGAAGGTCTGTCGGGGTAGTGGGTGTCGAAGAGGGGGGGGGGGCAGGTCATCGTGGCCGGATCCGGCGGGCCGCGGGCGCCCGGAATTAAGCAAAAACCCTCCGTGCCGGGTTTTCCGGCGGCGCCGACCCAAAGGGTCGTCGCCGCCAGATCTTGTCGCTCCACCCATCGCGACTGTCCTCCTTGCCGTCCCAGCTGACTCCTCCCCCCGGGAGATGACGCTGGACGACGTAGCGGCGCGCTAGTGAGCGCCCTACCCTGGTGCTGCTCCCCAACTAGCTCGACGCCGGGTACGGACATTGTTTTAGTTTCCGAAAAAAGCCCTCCGTACAGGGCTTTTCGGCGGCGGTTGATCCTGAGGATCGCCGCCGCCTCCTGTAGCCGCTCCTCCGCCTGCGACTAGCCACCGTCCTGTGCCATGTCTTGCCTCACCCCTCGGCAAGGTTCGACCGGCACAGGGCTGGTCGATAGCTAGCGAGCGCCCTTTCCTGGCGCTGCTTCCCGGCTGGCCACCACCAGCTCCAACACCCGCCTCCCACCGCTGATCCGGCCGTACCCTCCTCGCCATCAAACGCTGCCGTAGTACAGGTCCCACTCCTAAAAGTAAGGCTGTATCTAGGAGTATCTGTGCGCGAAAAAACATATCGGACGGGCCGAGCGGGAGATCTTGGCGCCGGTAGTGCACAGAAATTATTTTTTCAAAAGCCCTCTGTACAGGGCTTTCCCGACAGCTGCTGATCCCACGGATCGAGCTGTCGGCCCTCTTAGCCCCCTACCGTGCCAGGCCTGGCACGGCTACGGGGTTTCCAGCGCCCACCACGGGGAGGTGAGGGGATGCCGACGGGCCTGCGAGCGCACCCCCCTCCGGGGCCGCCGCCGCTGCGCCGCCGGCGGGCGCCTCTTCTATACTAATTACTGAAGCAAATGAGTGTTGATGCTTTTTGAAGTGCATGGAGAGTGAATATGAAGAGAGTAGATATGTTTAGTGTTTGAAATGAATAATCGAATGCAATTAAAAAGGGAATGTTGAACTGTTTCTGTCACCTCCCTCCAATGCACTATGCTCAAATAGGTCTAGCGTAGCTAGCTCCCGCATGGTCTCGCATGCTCATCGTATTTTCCATTAGGGCTCTCGTAACGGTTCGAGCATACTAGCGACGTAGCCTTTGTGTCTCGGGAAACTAGACAAGAGCTTCGTGTAGCATGTAAAATTAATTATGCATAATTTACGTACCGGGAGATATTGGAAAGCTATACTATACAATGTCCTCGAGATGCAATAGTGGCGATGTAACCGCAAGTACGTCGTTCCGATGGAAGAGTACGGATCAAATTAGTAACTAATACATGTACAATGTCTTGTATCTTACTCGCCGCATACTCGCCCGGTGCCAAGTATGCATGGCCCTCCCGTGGTCCCGTCGCTAACTCGTAGAATGTCAAGCTATTCCGCCGCATCGCCATACTCTTTGACGCAACATTATATGTGCTGTCTTCTTCTCCCTCGACCCACAAGTAGGCAAATATCACGAATACGATTTTTCCACGTACCGTGCCCGATAGTATTGTACGTCAATTGCATTATGTAGTGTTGCCGCAGCCAAGCCACAACACTGCATATTTTATCTTACTTATCTCGCCAACCCGATCTTCCCACCGCATGTACGACCATCCGCCATTCCGATGGCGTCAACGAGTAGATCTAAAATCATACATAGAAAACTAAAGCCAATTAAGTAAAATCAAATGCATGATGAAGGACAACTTCAACGACTCTGCACGTAGATCACCGGATCCCCAACCTAGCTAATTGACGTATTCTCTCAAAGCAATCAAAGCATAACTTGCTACAATCAACGTGTTGCACTCATAATTGCGAATAAGACCTTACAATTTCTCTTGGCAAGATCCCTACATTGAAAATGTATGTACGAGTCCAATTTCTCAGTTGCAGTCATGCATGGCGACATCTTGAAAACTCCAAGCGAGACAGTTGTCTAAGGCCCTTTGGGAAAACTCCAACAGCAACAAAAGGTCAACATAAACACGACGAACGAGCTCCTGAAGTATCAATGCTCGAAACTACCCCACAAGCATGCATCAATACATGCCAACTAGTAGCTAGATTTCTAGAATCGGTGACAACCTTTTATTCTATTCAACTTTTAAAATGTCTACAACATGTGCCGGCTGCATGGACCGGCTGTTGTCTCTCGACCGCAGCGCACATAACTATCTAGGAAGAATTACGTGTAGGGTCGGCCCGGGTATTTTTCGACAAGGTACACCTAATAGCGGCACAACTACCTTCAAAATATGTCGCTGTTCCTAAGAGGCTATATAGCTTTAATTAATCCGCAGTAATCAAAATTGCCCCCTGCCCAAGCACTAACAATAAGCATCATTTTGAAAAATGAAAACCATACAAAACTCTACTTGTCTAAAATGTAAAATGATAATATTTCACTAAGCTCCATGACATGCAGCATCCTCCCGCCACTCGGGGTGCTGGCTAGCCAAAGCTAGCCAACGTGTGCGTGTCGAAACGGGCATACGCGACCTCTGCTCATGTTGCGAATTCGGTCGTGCCGGTGCTTGAGGAAATGGCATGCGAAAAGGCTCGCTCAGGTAGTCGACGGCCTTGATCCGACTTGCACCCTCGTCCGAGGCACTTGTTGTTCTTGTCAACGCAACGTGCCATCTAACTAAGGCTTCCTCTCCCCTCCGGGGCTTGGGAAGGAAAGGAATACCTTACCTCCATACGGTATCCAACTAGCGCTCATGCCTCCGCGTTAGGTACTTCTCATGTCCCCGGTCCTTCGCCGCATGTTTTCTATCATCTATCCGATCGTGTTGAATCCACCCGTACTCTCCCCCATTGGTTTAGGCTGCCAGGGGGCCGCCTTTTTCAGTTTTGTGCGTCGCGATAGCCCTAAGCACACCGCATGCGGCAATCTTTTCGATAGTTGGGTGCCGAATAGGGGAGGGGCTAGTTGAATTCATGAATCTAGTCGCCTTCCCCAAAAGATGGGTGCAGATGGGTGCAAAAATTTCTTTAAAACCCCCCGTACCGGGTTTTCCGGCGGCTGTCGATCATGAGGATCCCGGCCTCTAAATCGTGCCGCTCTTCTTGTTGCCACTCTCCTCCAGCCTGATTTGCGTCGTGCCTCGCCTTCATGGGAGGTTCGACATTCACATGGTTAGTCGTCGTCCAACGAACGCTATGCCCTAGTGTTGCTTCCCAGATGTCCGTCGCCGGCTCCGTCAAACACCCGCCTTCCACCGCAGATCGGGTTTTACCCTCCTCGCCGCCAAAAGTCTTGAGATATTGGTGTCACTCCCTCAAGAGGACAATATTCGAGGGGTATCTTGTCGTGAAAATAATATCGGACGGGCCGAGTGTGAAATCTTGGCGATGCTAGTGTACATATTATTTCCAAAACCCCTCCGTATATGGCTTTTCGACAACTGTTAATCGCGCAGATCGCAGCTATCGGCTTAACCCGCCTAGCCCTCTACTTTGCAAGGCATGGCACGGCAATAAGGATACCAACGTTAACCACGAGGAGGTGGGGGAGACTGCCGACGGGCATGCGAGCGCACCCCCGCCCTTTGGGGCCGCCGCCGCTGCGCCGCCGGCGTGCGCCTTACTCCCTTATAAGCCTCCTCCCCCACCACCTACACTCGGCCAAAGAAAAGGAAAAATACGTATATACAAGAACATATTTACGCCATGTTCCAAAAACATGAACCGATTGCTACTTATCACCCTTCCCTCAGTCTATCAATCCAGGCTTTGTATTTGTGTTTAATCGGGAACCCTTTATCAATGCGCATACCTAATGACACATCAAACTCAATGTATGTGGGACGTAATTCCTTGAGGGTTAGAAATAACTAGCAAGTCATTTAATCTCAACGCTTGAGGAGTTTTAATAAAGTAGTACTCGTAATTGAATAGGACAAAGTGTCGTCTCTCATTTGCCAAAAATGCAAAATGCCAAATGCCTTCCTACACCAACCAGCTACGACCAAGGAGCAAGTCCATCTTATCGGAATACAAAACGATATCACCTTCGGTGAAGGCAGCGTGTACTCGTCCTTCTCTACGACTGTCAACATGGCAAGTGTTGACCCAAGGGAACCATAGCCATCGCGTTCGGATCGTAAGATGCTTCATACTCCGACACATAAATGCAAGACGATGCCCACTCCCACACTCCCCCCTCCCCCTCCCCCTCCCCCTCCCCCTCCCCCTCCCCCTCCCCCTCCCCCTCCCCCTCCCCCTCCCCCTCCCCCTCCCCCTCCCCCTCCCCCTCCCCCCCTCCCCCTCCCCCCTCCCCCTCCCCCTCCCCCTCCCCCTCCCCCTCCCCCTCCCCCTCCCCCTCCCCCTCCCCCTCCCCCTCCTCCTCCTCCCTTTCCCCCTTCCCCCTCCCTCTTCCCCCTCCCCCTCCCCCCATTTCTCCCCCTCCCCCTCCCCTCAATTCCATGCATTTCATTCCTGACCCCGTCAGCCCATCCTTCCTCCAAACATGACTTATCAATACCCCCATTAGCGGAGGAGGGGTGGCCTAATTCTTCCTCACCATGTCCTCCAAACAGCCGCGGGTAGTCAATTGCACCAATCTCGCCACATGAGAGATCGAGAAAGCTACTTGGGCCTCTGACGGACTTCCCCCAAAAAGGAGAACTCGCTTTGCACGTCAACACTATAGTATTGAACGCCACAATATTATTTTCGCCTCGGTGACAGTCGACACCCACCGACCTACGGCTCGAGCTACCTCGGCAACTCTGCACAATACCCGACTCCCTCCGCTCGATCCGACTTAATGGGCATGGCTACTTACCTCTGAAAGCACTACCAACCCCCAATCCCCCCCTTCCCCGGTTACCGCCGTAGCACACACCGTGTTGACAACACTACACACGCCCGGCCACATGGTGAAGCAATCATGGACACCACCAGCGATGGCGAGGTTGACGAGTCCTCCCTCGATCGCAGCCGAGGACGCCCCCTTCGTCGCCATGGACGACAACGCCTCCACTACTACTGAAAACCCCCATTTCACACAAAACGCTAAACCCACATCACCTTCAAGCAACGAGTGGCAAGCAATTCAATCGGCCAACCGTCGCCCCCAACCCGTCTCTCAGCACCCGCATGAGCAAGGCTGCTTCCACGACCGACTACTCGTGCTCCGGATCGCCCCCATCATTTATTACGGACTCGCCTCGAGGTGCAAGAGTTCTACTATCTTATCGCCAGTAACACCCTCGACGCCTCTCCGACGCGATGAAGGGGATTGAACAGGGCGCCACATCGATTTCTTTGGGAATTTGGCATGAACCTCACATCTTCACAAAATGCATGCAAGTACTTAATTATCCACTCACGCATTTTTCTGCTCGTCGCCAATTTATCGATATCAAGCGATCTACCTCTAGTTAAACGTCATCTTTTCATAGCAAGTCATAGCCACTACTTTTGACGCTCTCATCCCACCTACTAATCTGAAATTGTTCCCACTTACTTCAGACTGTGCAATGCTCCGTCAAAACCATAACGGGCGCCCCGACATCGGCAAGCGACCCACCGCATACCTCTCATGCTGACGCTCTCATCCCACCTACTAATCTGAAATTGCTCCCACTTACTTCAGACTGTGCAATGCTCCGTCAAAACCATAACGGGCGCCCCGACATCGGTAAGCGACCCACCGCATACCTCTCATGCTGGCATAATCACGAGCGCGGTCATCACACCATTCGGCGTACTAATATCCAAACCGCAACCCCAACGACGAGAGCTCATCGGGAAAAAGGGCTATCTCGCCCACAAACTCAGCCATTCACAAACACCATATATGACATTACGTGTTTCTTTTCTCATGCAACACCACCCCGTAACCCACACACCCCGGGGCGAAAATAACGCGCACACACACCAGGCGCTTTGCCGCATGGCTTGGCTTAGCTTGACACACTACTGACGTGGGCCACCCCCCAGTCTCCCTGTTGTTACCGCAAGCACTTTGATGCACGATGCCGCTTACAAGTGTTTCACTGCTCGTGCTGCCCCGCCCCCACCCCCCAAATCTTTTGTCGCCGTTACTACCTTCGCCGACTTCAAGCTGCAGGTTGCTCTTAGAAGGAACCCAAATGGAGCGACGCACTGTGGATAGCGCATTGGACCATTGCTGACTTATTGTGTTACCCCTGGCCTCTAGTCGTTAACGATTGAGGAGATAGGAGGGGGGGGGGGGGGGGGGGGGGGGGGGTGGAGCGCAACAGCGGGACGAGAGGGGAGGGTAGTACAAAATGGATGAGTGAATGGGGGACACAATGGAAGCATGGTCCCAAGTGATGAGTTAAGACATATTTCGCTGATGAGAGCACGAAGTGTCTGGAAAGGGATGAGTGACACCGGCACAGGGGGGACTCATCACGATGCATCCCATTTGCCTTATTGAGGTTAGTGTTGGACCATTAGTTGTGGAATACGTGGGAGGGTCGACGGTAATGCGCCCGTCACATGTTTTACTCCATTTCACATCGTCTACGAATAGCAGTGTTCTAAGGCGTAATGATAAGCAACGCACGCTTCACCCCCCCCCCCCCCCCCCCCCCCCCCCCTTTCACCTCAACCAGAGCATAACCACCGTCACAGCCGCCAAAATGCGCTGCTATTTCAGGTAATCATCCACCATTCCTGTTGCAGCGCTCGCCAGAGGAAAAAACGCGAATACCGCCGCCGCCCCGCGCTCGTCCTCTGCACGCCCGCTTTCCCGCCATTCCCCTTGACAAAGAAGGGAACCGCTTCCGAAGCTTTACCGGGCGAGGAGGGGCTACCGTCGTTATTCACGCCGCTGCCTCCACACTGCTCGCTGCCCTACAGCTCTTTGAAGCCGGAGTGGATAGCCACCATGCCGCCGGTGAGATTTTCATAGCTGGTGTTACTAAACCCCGCGTCACACATCATCGCCTCAAACTCCGCCTGCGACCAAGGCCGCCACATTAGCTCTGTTACCCCCTGACCCTCCTTTGTTTTTCTCACTGACCACGGGGCGAGGCCGGCGCGCGCGCACCTGGGGCGGAAACTTCCGGATGCTTTCCACGAGGTACTGGTAGCTGTCGCGGTCGTTGGCGACGAGCTGTCCCATGGCGGGGATGACGTTGAAGGAGTAAGCGTCGTAAAACTCGCGCAGCCCGGGGACCGTCACGTGCGAAAACTCGAGCACCATCAGCCGCCCGCCCGGTCGCAGGACCTGACCGGCCGTACCACGTGGGTCAGCCAGATAGAGGACGGTAAACTGTAGGGGAGAGGGGCGAAAAAAAGAAGGTAAGCGGATGGGATGCGCAGTGCTCACCCGGTACGCGTCTCGCAACGCCGCGTCTTTATCCGTCACGTTGCGAATGCCGAACGCGATGGTATAACTGTCCATGCAGTCGTCCGCAAAAGGCAGCGCCTCCGCGTTCCCAACCACCCAATCCAGGTCCGCGCCTACCGACCATACAGCGCGTGCGGATGCGAGCGCGACTCACTCAAAATTGTCACGACTCCGAGTCCACCGCAGGCCCGGAGGGTAGGTCAGACACTCAGGCGCGTGTTGGGTGTTTTCACGCACTCGAGTATCCAAGCTTGGCTGCCCTTTTTCCACCCTCTTTCAGCATCGACACGTTTATGTCGCACACCGTCACGTGCGCCTGAGAGAAGAGTAGAATTCAGTCCAGAGATGTGTGAGGGTATACATGATTGATCCAGGGGTAGCACAGCCCGCGCGAGAGAGCGGCGCGGGGGCGTTCGTTACCTTGGCTTCGGACCCCGACTTGTGCTCTGCTCGGCGGGCGGCTTCAATCACGCGGAACGCGATGTCTCCCGTACCGCCCGCGACGTCCAGGTGGCGCATCCCGGGGAAGGGGCTCAGCCTCCCCACGAAGTAGTCTTTCCATAGGCGGTGCATCCCGGCGCTCATCAAGTCGTTCATGACGTCGTACGACTCGGCCACGTTGGAGAAAACCTTACCAACAAGCCGCTGCTTCTCATCTTTCGGAACGGCCTTGAAACCTAAGCGAGAGGGAAGTGAGGGCAAATCAAGCACAGGAGTGGAAATTGACGTCAGCAAACTAGGATTCTCATCAGTTCGGCCAGTTTGAAAGCAGAGAATCGCGGAGCCAATATCAAGCCCTTCACGCGCACCGAAGTCCACCTCCTCCCCGGTGCTGGAAAACGCCCGGGAGAACAACCCTTGGCAGAGCGGGCCCGTAACGCGAGCAGTCATCTGTGATTTTGGCAGCGCTGGACGTGAGAATGGGCAGCGGCGACAATCTGGACAGTTTTATGAGGTTAACTGGTCGGAGCTGCGAAGAGCTGGGGTACGGGACGTCACTCACGAGCGACGAGTTACTGGCCGCAAACAGACGCCGCTGCGCCACTTCCACAACGCGAAGCATTCTTATTGCGCAGAATATGTCCAGGAAAGCCTTTCTCGCTGAGGAACTCGACTGTCAGGGGACAGTAGCAAAGAATGAAACAAGGAGCTGGCAGGACTCGAGTGCGTACACGCCACGTTCCAGAGCATATACACGGCGGCAAGCGGTTTTGGATTTAGGGCACTTGCGTGAGCCTCACCTAACGACAAGGAATACTGAAAAGGTGTGTAGCACAGCGTAGTCACTTGTATGGTGGCAAGCACAGCCGCAACAACAACCGCCGCACTGGCACGCAAAATTACAATTTATCGCTAGGGCTAGCATAAAGGAAGCTTCTCGCGCGATTTGTACTTGACAGCGGAGGACAGTGGAAGCATATGAAATAAACCCTCCGCCAAGCATGTAGTCGCATAAGTCGTCAGGTGATGGCAGTGACCGCGAGGGCGGCGGTGTGGAAAAAGCGGTAACATGAATAAAGAATATGAAGGAAATGAAATTATAGAAGACGATGAAGAGGGGTTCGGGCAACAGGTATGTGCGGGGTAGTTAGGGTTTCCTTCCCTGCTTGTCTCTTACCTGCATATAGTTTGAGGCCTGTTGTAAGGTGAACTTTGCCACCATTTTTTTTTTTTTTGCGCCCCCGGGATATGGGACTGGCAGGGAACCCGGGGGCTTTGCCACCATATCCGCGGAAGATGAAGAGAGGTCAAACGTCGCAACATATCCGTGAAATCAATAATATGTGTAGATATAAATACACAAAGTTGGTTTAGACACATATCTGGTGACGTGCCCGAGTGGTCTAAGGGGTCGGTTTCAAGCACCGATAGCGAAAGCTGCGCGAGTTCGATCCTCGTCGTCACTAAGTTTTACTATGTTGCTACTTGATTTCTGTACTACAAACTGTTCAGGACATAGTTTTAGGAAACAAAAATTACTTACAAGAAAAAGCAGGGGAGGACACAGTAAACCTATAAGCCCGAGGAACAGGAAGGCATGCCACATCACCAGCAATGCCCTCTTTAAAAAAGTCGCGGAGATCGATGGGAACCTCCCGGAGTGCCAAGAAGAGGAGCATAAAGACGCTGCATGAATTCACGTCGCACATCCCCCCCAAAAACGCCGAAAAGGAACACAAGTACACTCCCCCACAAAAGTCCGGACAAGATTTCGCACCTGCGCAAGTAGAAAATGCAATCATGCGTCGATTTTATTGACAAATATCCTGAAATCCCAGGCAATGCTTTTGCGCGCAAAATGGAATGCACCGACAACTGCGAGGGGCGAGTTCGAACACTGCCGGGCATGTGTACTTGGGGTTATCGCGCCCGCACCCGTGCGGCACGCTCTTTCAAACAGTCGCCGTGCTTGGTAGACGAAACGAGTAACGGGCGCACAACGCCGCTATATGAACGCTGATGCGACGGTCGCGCAAATATTATGCATAGGTGACGGAGGGAGGAGGTGTTGGGCAGGCCGCTGTGGGGGAAACGCAAGAAATCGCGTATGTAGACTTACCACCGATATGCGCACAACCCAAGGGCAACCCGCTTTCGGCAACAATGTTCAAGCGATTATAACTTCCTGGTATATGGTCAAAACTTTTAATAAAATGTACCGTTGGACGCGTCTTTTCAATGCGCGTCGAACGCACCTACTCCAGAGTTCAAACTCACACAAATCGATTTGTTGTGAATTATTTTAATTTACAAACTATTCCGGCACCGCTGAGCCGCAGTGCCAAGCAACACCCATCCAAGTCGGCTCACCTCCTGAGACGATTTGTGCGGGGTTTGTCGATATATGTTTACCAATTCTTCATTCCTATTGACCTCCGAGCCCAATTCCCGACGCGTGCCACGCGTGGGGCGGGTGTGGTTGGCACAAGCACATACCCAAGCATTCCAAACACCACCGTCAACGTGATGCGTCCCTAACGGCCAAGTTGGACCTCGCCCCTCCCCTAAGCCAATCGCCCTCGCATGTTTACAGCGTGCAGTGTTTATCCAAACCTGCGTCATGTGCGTTTTTGCTCGCCTACTTTCCAAAAAATCACCCGTGCCAGCGGCGTGAACTTCCGTGCTCTATTCACACACCCGCAAATCAAACCTCGCGCATTGAACGCGGCACCCACGCCTCCAAACCCCCTCCAAAAACCCCCCAAAAATACGGTTATGTGGAACACAGAGAAGATGCAGCTTGGTATGAGCGCTTGAGCAATGCCCAAGCGTGGCGCTCAGAATGACGTGTGCAGTTCAGACAATTTCTCGGGAGTTTATGGGCTTAATTCGACAAACTCCACCGACAACACCCGCTTTAAGCTGAGGTCTAACCACCCCGGATGGCGGCTTACTGCTTGCTTCTCGGCTCTCCTACAATTGAGTGGTACTCGGGTATCGTCGTGCTTGACGTGGTGAGAGGGGAGCGTGTTCTTGACTAGCTTATGCTTAACATAATGCATGTCCGGACTTCTGTGGAGGAGTGTAGTTCGACGAACCAAATGTTGCATGCGGACATAAATGTAGGAGCGCAAGGAGCGAGAGTCAGCGGCACGCATGCCAGGGAAGCGACGAACAGCAACCAAAATAGCCAATCGCTCAACCAACTCAACCTTAATCGACGCCAACCGGCCCCCACCCTCCATGCCGAAGGGATAGTAGTCATGGATCGACTGAACCGAAGGCGCGGCAAGCAAAAGCAAAAGTGCGGAGGCCCGCATCGAGTTTGCCATGCTTAGCTCCCAATGCAAGGCAGCATGGAGTTGGAGACGAGCACCTATGCGAGGAACATTGGTGTTCGTGCGAGCTCTATTAACCGTCACATCAACAACAAGACGACGGTGCGGAGCCATGAAGTCTAACCAAACTACATCCCCATGGCGATCTCGAGAAGCTCCCGACCGAATACGGCGGACCTCCAACCGCAATTCCCGCCCCTTAGTGGCCCCCGCTTCAAGCATGAACTCGTTAAGCACGTTAACAATCCGGTCGTGGAATTGAATGATGTGATACCAAGAGCACGGGCACCGGGGAATGTGGTCCATAAGCATAGCAACGGTGGGGCGCTCACCCGACATAGAGGTGCCCGATACCGTCGATGAAGATCCAGACCCGCGAGACTATGAAGGAGCCTCATTGCATCGAGGGCACTTTCGAACATGAGAGGCGCGCTCCGTAGTCAGGCCAAGCACCCGGTGAGCTGCCATCGTATAGCAATCGGATAGCTCCTTCAAACCGGACTCATGTGAAGCGGAAAAGAGAGCCAAAGCCCCGCAACATGTACCCGAAATCACCCTCGTATAGTCCGGTGGGGAAGGTCTGCAGAACGCCAAGAGCTCAAGGTAGGCCCGGGCACGAAGAATGCGCGAAATGCCCCGTTGATTGTGGCCCTTGGAATCTCCCAAGCGAGTGAGTGCATCGGGAGTCGGAAGTTGTAGGCAAGTCGATTGGGTAACGGGTGCCACCGTATTGTTGACCGGAGATACCACCAACTCGACATCGGGCCTAGCATAATGGACTTATTTTGTACACTCCTCCACAAAAGTCCGGACATGCATTATGTTAAACATAAGCTAGTCAAAAATCCGCGCTCTTGTCCCCACGTCAAGCACGACGACGCGCGGGTAACATCCACATGTAGTAGGGTCGGGAAGCAAGCAGTGAGCCGTCATTCGGTATAAAAGTCTGAATTTTTTTATTTCAACAAGTGCAAATAAATCGGCCGTTGTCTTAGGGCGTACCCAATACTGCCATCTAGGTCTTCGGAATAGGGTTTTACGCCGTGTCATTCGGTATGGTTAGACCTCACCTTAAAGCGAGTGATGTTGGTGGAAGTTGTCGAATTGAGCCCGTACATTCACAAGAGATTGCCGAAACTACACGTCGTTCCGAGCGCCACCCTCGGGTAGTACTCATACCTACTCTAGTAGCTCTATATTGCTCTCATACCTAGTAGCTCTATATTACTCATTGAGCCACTTGACTGATACACGCGGCTAGCCCTTGGGTTGTGCGCATTACGCTGGTAAGTCTACATTTCCTACGTTTTCCCAAAACGGCATGCCCAACAACTCCCTCCTCCGTCCCCTAATAAGCATCATATTTGCCCGACGTCGCACAATCATTCATATTGCGTTGCGGCGCTTTGAGCCCGTTACTCATTTCGTCAAACCGGGACGACGCTTGTTTGAAACAGTATGTCGCATTGATGTAAGCGCGATAACCCCAAGTTCGTAAGCCCAATAGGGCTCGAATTTGCCCCCGTATTTGCCGGCGCAATCCAAGACATCTAGATTTACGGAGACAACTAGGTTTAAGGTGAGCGAAACAAGTTTACGCTATCTAGGAACGGAATTTTCCGGACAGAATAAGCGCTATATGTATATTGCTCGCGTTCGACCCGGATCGATACCGAACATTACGTAAACTTCTCGGGCAATATGGGCTAACTAAAAGGAATTAATCTCGGCGCGGCGTACGGGTTATCTAATTCGTGGAGATTATCAGTTCCCCGCCGTTACGAGACTTTTGGAAAACCGATTGACGGGTGGGTGAACAAGAACGTCCGACTAGAGGACATTGTTCCTGCGACGTTACACGTATCTACGACCCAATTTGGAACAAGTCTTTCAATGTTGGAAGGCACCTTACGAGGGCATCGATGCCGTATTTTTGTGGATTGTGGCTCTTCAAAAAACTTCGTCAAGGCTGAGTTGGTACGGGAGCGTCACATTCCGACGGTTTCCGGAAAGAAATACCGGATCAAATTGGAGGACGGTAGTACAACTACGACTCGCCAGCGACTACGGAATGAAATGCTTGCAATAGGAACCCTAGACGTACGTTTGGACGCAATTATCACGGAACGGGATGAATTTGACATAATCCTCGGTCACCCTTGGTTAGAAGCCGTCAACCCGGATATATACTGGTCCACTAAAACGATCCGCGACCGTAAAAGTGGTGAAGTTATGGTGTCAGGCGACGAGTACACCGTACCAATGGCAAAACTGTACATCACTTGGAGGCGAATGCGATGGCAGAATTGCTTGGACAACAACCAACATACCTCCTTGTGATTGGACAACGAGAAGTGCACGACGCGGTCAACGACGTCAACAACGACCATCAAGCCGAGTGGACGACTTCGTTGCGAGATTCTGTGAGGTGCTACTTTGGTTAGGATAAGTTGGCAACCTTAGACTAACAACAGAACCTAATCTCTGGATTTAATTATACAGCGTAAAGAGAGTTAATAAGAGTGTCTTAGGAACAAGGTTTTTTACAATCTGGGTGTGGCGTAATTCTGGTCTGTACCGGTCTGGGTATCTTCCCCATGGCCAGGAAGTCCCCGTCTTAAATATCCACGCCTCAAGTGTTCTAGAAAGAGCCTTAGAACCGGTAGCTTGTGCTGTAAGCTAACTAAACCAAACTATTACTAGCGATACAGATTATCTGAGATTATATGTACCGTCTATCTAACCTTATCGCACAAGCTCATAGAAATATCTAGAAAAGAACTATCTAGAAGAGATACTTCTAGTAACTTTGTACTGTCCGGGAAAGTACGGCGACACAGTGGTAGTGCCGTTATGACAATAAAAGAGTCACTGAATATTGCTAAGGTAGAGGTACTATTTAGAGGAAATAAATAATGTCATAAACTAGCCCTTAGATAAATGAGCTAGGATATGACACTCTCCCTTCCTTAAGCACCAGCGTCCTCGCTGTGCAGTACTCAACGTCTTGGTATCTTGATGGTTCTTGCATGCCAGCGGTTGTGAAATCTGACAAAAGCCTCGATAGAAATATGTTAGAAGAAATTCGGAAAAGATGTTTAAGTGGTCGACTCCTCGCATGGGCTCACAAGTGTCCTCGCTAGGTACGTTGAAAGGTGCTGCCCAACGAACTTTGAACAAAAGTCCAATGCCATTGGAGTTGAAGGGCACATCGAATAGTCGGTCGACTTCAAATCGCTTCGCATCGTGCACAATCGGAATTGGCTGCGCACTGTCGGCCTATTATGAGTCTGAATTTTATCTTTCCAGTAGACTGGCGTGTACCACATCATGAATCCGTACTCCATGGGGTAGCTTAAGACGAAATGCAACCGGGGAAACTTCCTCCGTGATGAGAAACGGGCCAATGTAGCGGTCACGTAGTTTAGAACATGGTTGTTTTACAAATCGTAGATTTGTCGCCTTGAGCTTAACTTTGTCGCCAACTAGAAAAGGTACCGGTAACCAGTGCTGATTTGCAACATCTTGCATATGTGCCTGGGCTGCTTTGACGCAGTCGTGGGCAAATCTGTGCATCTCGACCAAAATCTTCATTTGCTCCGGTTAAGTACGGTTGGGCTCGTTGTCTTCAAATGTAGCCGTCGTTGGAGATGTCGGCTCGAATCCTAGTGTCGCCTTAAATGGAGACATAGTAGTCGACGTAGAAACCGCTGCGTTGAACGTGAACTCCACGTTGGTAAGGTGTTGAACCTAGTCGTCGTGCAAGGGGTGCACGTAGCAACGTATGACTTGCTCCCATGTCTGATTCACTCATTCGGTTTGGCCATTTGTATGAGGATGATAGCTCGTAGAAATATTAAGCTTGGTGCCAACAACCCTAAATAGGGTTTGCCATAAGTCGCTCATAAACCGGGGATCTCGATCGGATATCAATTTCCGTGGTAAGCCAAAATGCCGGAATACACCGCGGTGCATAACCTTCGCTAATTGCTCCGCTATAAACGTTTTTGTAATTGGCTCGACAATCGTCCGTTTCGTAAGCATACAGACGAATACCACCACAACATCATACCCATCGCACTCATGAAGGTCCGTAATTAGGTCAAGCGATACGTGTTCGAAGGGCATGGTCGGTACCTCGTGCGATTGAAGGAGTCCATAGGGCTTGTGTCGCGTTGCCTTGTTACGTTGCCATGTAACACATATGCGTGCGTAGTGTTGTACTGTCCGCTTCATGTTAGGCCACCAAAACGTTCGGGTTGCTGCTGCCAGTAGTCTAATGATACCAGGATGTCCCGCGGTCGGTGCGTCGTGTAGTTCGTACAATACTATTTATCGCAATTTAGAAACGTCCGGAACATACAGTCTTGTCCCGTAAGCGTATAAAAGTCCATTCGATTGACGTACCAGCTAGGTAGGCAGGAATTTCCGGGTAATCAGGTATTTATCCGAGTCATAAGCGTTTTTAATTTCCGCATGATGTCCAGAGTCATGATGTAACCGGGATTCCAAGGAAAACTTTGCGCGTGTAACTCGCATTCTGCTTCGTCGTTGGTCCAATCGCGTAACAGTTGCAGCTTCTGTAATGAGTCCTTCAAGTCAGGTCGGCGAGACAGATCATCCACATGGTTGACTACTCCCTTCTTGTACACGATGTCCATATGTCGCTGATAAGGCGCTTAAACTTGTAGCCATCGCACCCGTCGAGTAGACAAATCGCGCTGCCGAAAGAATTGTCGCAACGTGTCGTGGTATGTAATTACCGTAAATCTCGCCGCGCCAAGTAGCAACGGAATTTCAGTAGAGCGTCGCGAACTGCTAGTAGCTCTTGTTCGTGGACATGGTAGTGTACCTCATGCTTGTTCATCTTTCGAGCATGGTACGCAACATGTTGTAGTCCAATACCTTGGTCTTGAAACATCACAGCTCCTACTGCAAATCCAAAAGTATCCGTGTACAAAGTGTACCTTGCGTTAGGAGAAGTGTCCGGAATTACTAGGATTGGTGCACGTACCATCGCGTTTTTAATTTGCTCGTGTGCTGACTGGGCTTGAGGGGTCCGGCGAATCTCCGGTGTCTTCTTGGTCAGATCTTTGTGTGGCGGTTAGCCTCTGAAAGCTAAACGCTAGCACAAATCTGTTCTAGTCTGTCTAGCTCTGTGTCGTAAGATTGCAAATGAAGTTGTCGAGAGGCAATTGATGAAAGATGTTTCACTGCTGTACTTGGGCAGTAGATGTTGTAAATGAACAAAGGAATTGTTAAAAGGTTCTGTCACCTCCCTCTACTGCACTGGGCTTAAATAGGTTTCAGCCCAGACTAGTTACGCCTGCAAGCTTCGCTTACGTGTCAGGCGCTAGTGCTGCTCAACCGTCGTCATCCGCCTCGAGACGCGGCCTGCCTAGCATTGGGTCTCACGACGCGGCTCCTTCTGCATTGGAGAGCTCGCTCTGGCGCGTCATCTGGCTGGTTAGATTAATCATGCATATCTGTACGTACCGGGAGGTACTGGTCGTACTGTAGCATCAGCACCATTACAATATTGCAGTAGCGACGTACCCACGAGTATACGTCCATCCTGTGGAAAAGCACGAATTGATATCCGTAACGAGTACCTGTACAATGTCCTGCAATGTACTGTTGCAGGACTGTACTCGTCACACTCGTACCCTCCCCCTCTTGACAGATCAATGAGGCCGCCGCGAGGCAGACCTCCGTGGTTCTTGGCTCCTTTACTGAAGCAGTTACTGGGACTCAGGAATGCGCGCTGGGTGAGCGTGCATGAAGTCAATGTACGCCTGAGTCTTGGCGAACTTGCGCCATTGGGGCGTCTCCAAGAATTCTTGTAACGCAACTGTTCGATGCACCTCGTTCAATCGGTGCCAGACAGGTGGAATGTCGTCATCACTGAAGTGCGTCATGAAGAGCAAATATTTGCCTCGTCGTCCAGGTAACGACTTGATGCACACAGCAGAGATGTGAGAGACGTCGAACTCCTCGTCGTCTCCTTCAGGGACAGTCACCGGGACAGCTGGCCGTAGCAGAGCGGTAGAGCAGGGTCTTAAGTTGTTAACGTGGAACACAGGATGTAAGCGTACTGTCGCTGGCAGTTTTAATCTGTAACTGTGTTTTCCAATCTGCTCCTCCACTGAAAAAGGGCCAAGCTGTCTGTCTCTGAGTTTCCTGTTCGGTTGTCCTCGCAGAAAAAGATTTGCTGTGACGACTGACACCTTGTCTCCCTTAGCGAAGTGTGGCGCTGTAGACGGTTCTGTGCGCGCTTGCATTTCGTCCTTGTGTAGCTGTAACACTGAGCGTACCAGGGTGTGCACTTCCTGTAACAATCTCAACCGTTCTGTTGCGTCTTGCGAAAAAGGAATCGATGGTCGCATGCTGAAGAGCAGGTCAGGAGGCTCCTCAGGAGAAAAACCAAAGTTAGCCTCGAACGGCGTGTGCTCAATTCCGAGTGCACGCGAAGCGTTGTACGCAAACTCCACTTGCGGTAGAAGTGTCGACCAGTTAGAGCCATCATAGCAACAGAAGCAACGAAGAAGCTGCTGAAACGTGCTGTTTACGCGCTCTGTCAGTCCGTCTGTTTCTGGGTGTCGGCTGGTAGACATGTTCAGACGCGTTCCAAGGCGTCTCCAAAGTGTCTGCCAGAAGGCGCTGACAAATTTCGGGTCGCGGTCGCTAATCAGCACACGGGGAAGTCCATGTAAGCGGTAGACTCCCTGTAAAAACAAATTGGCAGTTTCTTCGGCAGTAATCGACTCTGTGCATGGCAGAAAATGGGCCATTCGAGTTAGATGGTCTACTACAATCAGCACACTGTTAAAGCCGTTGCTCTCAGGCAAGTGTGTCAAGTAGTCAAGACCAACTGTGTGCCACGGTCTGGGTGGAACAGGTAATGGGTAAAGAGTCGCAGCCATCTGCGGTCGAATCTTCGCTCGTCGGCACACGACGCAGCGTTCACAAAAATCTTTCACGTCTTGGCGGATTCGTTTCCACCAGAATCTGTCGAGTGCTTTAGCAAGAGTGCTAGCAACTCCTCTGTGACCGGCTGACGAACTTTCGTGCAGCTCTGCGATCAATCTCAGTCGGAGCTCAGAGTTCTGTGGAATACAGAGGCGATTGAGACGCCAAAAGTACCCATCTCTGGCTTCTATCCGGCTGTCTCTTGTCCACTCACCATCGTCCCCATAAAACGAATCTCGTGAGAACCCCTCGCGAATGAGATCAGCGAACTCAGGGCTCAGCTGCAACGCGTCAACAGTCAGTGAATTTAACTGTGCGTCTTCAAACAGCAGCTGGGACTTCCGTCGTAATTCTCGATCTGACGGAACCTCGCCATCCCAAAATAAGGGTACTGTGGCCTGAGGTACGAAGTCTGGACGCCGGCTTAACGGGTCAGCTTCGTTCAGAGCTCCCTTGCGATATGCAAGTGTCATCGAGCCCACAAACGGTTGCAAATCCCGCAGGTATCTTGCTTGCCGCTTGTTCAGCCTGTTGTTCGGTTGCCTGAGCAGGTGCCGCAGTGTGTCGTGGTCTGTTACGACAAGGAACTTAGAACAGCCTTCAAGATAGCACCTCCAATGCTTGACAGCTTCGCATACGGCCAAAGCTTCTAAGTCGTACGCAGAGTAAGTGTTACCACGCTCAGCTGGATTCAGCTTACGCGCCCAGTAAGAGACTGGTTGAAGACCGCCTCCTTGGTCTTGCAACAGGACTGCTGCAATCCCCACTGTTGAAGCATCTGTAGCTACGGTGAACGTCGCGTCCGAGCCGACCTCCGGAAGGATCAGGCATGGCGCGGAAATGAGCCGTAACTTGAGAGTCTCGAAGGCTTCCAAACAGGCAGGCGTCAGCGTAACCTTCTGTGGCTGGGACTTCCGCAGTAAGTCCGTCAATGGAGCCGTAAGGTCGCTAAAATGGTGTATAAATCTCGCATAGAAGTTGCAGAACTGTACGAAACTGCGAACCTCCTTTTGCGTCTTGGGCACTGGCCAGTCTGCAACGGCCTCGACTTTCTTTGTGGAAACCGAAATTTTCCCGGCTGACACAGTGTAGCCCAGATACTCCATTTCTTGCAATCCGAAAAAGCATTTCTTAAGGCGTAATTTCAGCCCTTCCTCCTTGAATCGCTGTAGCACTAGACGTAGGTGCTCCAGGTGCTCTTCCAGAGTTCGACTGTAGATACAGACGTCATCCAGGTAGACTGTCACGAACTTATGTAAAAAGTCGCGAAGTATGTCGTTCATCATCCTCTGAAATGTAGCTGGTGCGTTACACAGCCCAAACGGCATGGCGACCCATTCCATTAAGCCATCAGGGGTCTGAAAAGCCGTCTTGTGAACGTCCTGATCACGCACTCGAACTTGCCAGAATCCAGAAGCGAGGTCGAGGTGTGTGTAAAAATTCGCGTCCTTAAGTTCGTCCAGTGTGTCATCCACTCTCGGTAGCGGGTAAGCATCTTTACGCGTAACCTCGTTAAGACCACGGTAGTCAATGCACAGACGTAGCGAGCCATCAGCTTTCCGCACAAAAAGAATTGGCGAGCCGAACTCACTGTAGCTGGGGCGTATCAAACCAGCTTCCACTGCGTCTTTGAGCTGTCGATTAAGCTCAGCGCGCTCTGCGGGGGACAATCTGTTCAGACGTTGACGTCGCATCGGGCCAATTGTTTCAATGGGATGATCCCACTGTCGGCTTACAGGTGGAGAGTCGACAGGTTGCAGTAACTCCGGGAAGTCATCAAAGAGTAAAGACCGGAAGTTATCACGTTGTTCTGCTGTTAGTTCCTCTCCAGTGTGAAAGTCTGTCGTTTGTTCAGCGACTGACGTAAGTTCAATGACGTAAAAATCAGCATGACGTCCTCTGCTGCGGCGCGTCTTGCGCATAAGCTTCTGAACTTTCGTAGACGACAGGAGTAGACACTCAGGGCGTCGTTCCTCGAGTGTAGTCTCCACAGCTGTGCCGTCCATTAGTGTAAAAATTCTGGTTGTACCAAATTGTAAAGAGGCATGTTCGTCATCAAGCCATGGTAAACCCAGGATTAAATCAGCTGTGCGTAAATCACGTAAGACATAAAAAGTCCGGTGAAACTCGTGTCGAGCCAGCTCAAAAGTGACGTCGCAGACTGTCGTAGAAGTCACTCGTTGTCCATTAGCGAGTCGAACTGGGGTTTTACTGGCAGACTTCCGAGTCTGTAAAGCAAAGCGTCGTACAAAGTCCTCTGACACAAAATCAAGTGTCGCAGCACAGTCCACTAATCCAGAAATTTGTTGTCCGCCATCAGGAGTTTTCACAGTCAGCTCAGTCCGAATTAACGGGCGAGCTTCCGTGAGGTCAGTCAGTAGGGCTGTAGCTGTCGAAGAAAATTGTCGCAGCGTAGCGATGGACTGTTCCGAGTCGTCTGTTGGTACAGGTACCGAGTCGGGTTGATCAGGTGCTGTAGGTTCTGGTGAGTCGTTAAACGCACAATCTGCGTCGACTAACCACAGCTGTACAGGCCAAGGGGCTGGAGCAACCACCTCCTGTTGCGCTGGGTTCTCCAGTGACTGACGTGTAAAAAGCTGTGTCCTTGCTGGGAATTCTTGATAGAGTTTCCAGTGCTTAGTCACCTGAGTAAATTTCGCCCACTTCGGTAGTACAAATACAGCCATCGTAGATGTCGGAGATGTTCGACGACAATCCTCAAAATGCTGCGCAATCTGCTCAGCTAACTCCCAGGGTGGGTTGATGAACACCCTCTCTCCTGTTAAGTCTCTGTCTAGAATCGAGTCACTCGGCGAACAGTGAGGTAAGTCACCGTGCGAGTTAAGACCTTCATCATCAGCACATCCCTCCAACGTGAAGTTGAATCGTGCATGCAGAGGGTCAAAGACTGAGTCAACCAGTTTCCAATCAACTGAACGTCTGGTTACAGGTTTACGACTCTGTCTCTGCTTAGTCTGACGACGACGACCTGCTACTTGCGTTACAGGTGTCGCAACTGTAGTCGATGGAGATGTCGAAGGAGTCTCGACGACCTCTGTCGCTAACAGTGTCTCAGAATGAACAGTAGATGTAGCCGGCTGCTCCAGTTCATTTGTAGAACAGCCTTGCCACCATCATTGCTTCTTAGGTTGCATTGGTGCCTTGCCTTTGAACTCCGGGCATTGGAACAAACGGTGTCCCTTCTTGTGGCACTTGAAGCAGAGTCCTTCGTCCATGTGTCGCTTACGCTCCTCAGCTGTCATTGCATTTGCGATTGAATTAAAATCTTCGCGGCCGGATGTTTGACCACGTCCACCATTGTTGCCACCACGACCACCATTGTTACCACCTCCACGTCCACGTCCGCGGCCTCGTCCACGGCCACCCTTGTTACGTTTCCAGACGTTAGAGGCTTCCTCAAAAGGGTCTTCAAGGTTGCGCTTGCGAGAGGACTGGGCAGATGGTCCAGCAGCAGACCTTGCATTGCCTAGTTCCGGCGAGTCTGTCACGACGTCATTCAGAAAGTTTTGTAGCTCCACGAGCGTAATCCGGTAACCTAGTTGAGCTCGGTGTGATCTAGCCAGTCTCTGGAGGTCCACGTTTGCAAGGCCAGTAATGAAGCGTACACACTGTACCTCAGCTGTCAGGTCTTGACGAGAACGTCGTAAGTAGTCGTTGTACTTCTTAGTAAAAAGCGCGTAACTCATCGTGTTGCTCTGCGTAAAACTTAGCAAAGCGTTAATTGCGTCGTCCTGAATGTTCGGAAGAAACGTAGACTTGCGTATCTCCGCAACAAGCTCGTTGTACGTAGATGGAATTGGAGGCTGATTTTTCCGGTTCAACCACCATCCACCAAGGAGTCCAGAAAACTGTGAAGTAACCCAAAACACTGCATCGTACGAGTCAGCTGCAATCCCAAGCATTACAAAACGCTGAGGCTGAGCTTCGAGCCAATCCTCCAGTACAGGTGGGTCTTGACCATTCTGGTACGGTGAAGTAATAGCAGCCTTACGCTGAGTCTCCGTAAGAGTCACAGATAGTCCTGCCAAGTTGTGGGTAGGCATCGGCATTCCCACTCGTAAATCTGTAGGCCCTACTCCAGTCAGTCGGTTGATGTGTCCGAGAATCAGTAGCCATACATCACCAGAGTCGACCGTCGTAAACCGAGGGTACATGTGGAACTGTCTCGGGATAGACGTGTCGTCTTGCATGACTGGAACATGTTGTGTCATTGCTCGATAGAAAGATTCCCACTGAGTCACGTAACCAAAGTGAAGTAACTCACTCTTGTGCTTCTCAGCACGAAGTAACCCCTTCTGTGAGGGCGTAAGTGTCAGACCGTCAATGTTGATGGTTTCCGGGACGACGTAAGTGCCATCCGGATTAACTGTCGACTGTTCCAAAACAGCCTGCTCGACCTGAGCAGGTGTACGTAAGTTGCTCGTAGCAAACAGGACAGGAATAGACGCCGAGTACACGTAAACAAGCTGTCGTCCTTGAGGTAGTGTAATGTTAACAGGTTCACCACTCAACAGCGTCAAATCATCCGGTGTCAAAACAAGACCGGTCTCCTCGTGTAACTCGCGAATAGCAGCGTCGACATGCTCTTCGTTAGGTAAGACAGAGCCAGCAGGGAACCAAGTTCTACCAGTACGAGGCTCACGCTGAAACACCAACTTCAAGTCCGACCGTTTAGTTCCTCCAACGTGAATTACCAACACCACGTAATGACCAGCTCCAAGAGAAGCCATCTCAACTCAATCAAACAACGTCGAGCAGTTCAACGAGCGAACGAAAGCGTGCGTCGACCAAAGAGCTCCGAAACCAGTATGGCGGTTAGCCTCTGAAAGCTAAACGCTAGCACAAATCTGTTCTAGTCTGTCTAGCTATGTGTCGTAAGATTGCAAATGAAGTTGTCGAGAGGCAATTGATGAAAGATGTTTCACTGCTGTACTTGGGCAGTAGATGTTGTAAATGAACAAAGGAATTGTTAAAAGGTTCTGTCACCTCCCTCTACTGCACTGGGCTTAAATAGGTTTCAGCCCAGACTAGTTACGCCTGCAAGCTTCGCTTACGTGTCAGGCGCTAGTGCTGCTCAACCGTCGTCATCCGCCTCGAGACGCGGCCTGCCTAGCATTGGGTCTCACGACGCGGCTCCTTCTGCATTGGAGAGCTCGCTCTGGCGCGTCATCTGGCTGGTTAGATTAATTATGCATATCTGTACGTACCGGGAGGTACTGGTCGTACTGTAGCATCAGCACCATTACAATATTGCAGTAGCGACGTACCCACGAGTATACGTCCATCCTGTGGAAAAGCACGAATTGATATCCGTAACGAGTACCTGTACAATGTCCTGCAATGTACTGTTGCAGGACTGTACTCGTCACATTTGAATGGGGCTGCTAGAGTTGCGAATTGGTTGATAAACCTCCGGTAATATCCAGCAAGTCCCAGAAATCTATGTACTTCAATCACAGATTTCGGCCGGGGCCAATTTTGTACTGCCTCCACCTTGTCGGGGTCCATTGGGATGTGTCTAGCTTTTACCACATGTCCCTCGAAGTTGACGCTCGATCGTCCAAAGTAACACTTGGAGAGTTTGATATGCAATTGGTATCGCTGCCGCTCTCGTAACACGACTCGAACATGCCCGAGGTGTTCATCGGCCGTCTTATTGTAAATCAGCACGTCGTCCATATATACCACGTAGAACTTGCCAAGATACGGGGCCAAAACTCGATTCATCATAGCTTGGAATCCAGCTAGGGCGTTGCATAGTCCAAAAGGTAAAACGTAATACTCGAACAATCCGTAATGAGTTCGGAATGTTGTCTTATCTATGTCGCGCTCCTTAAGTCGAACTTGGTGATAGCCCTTATACAGGTCCAACGTACTGAAATAATGAGCCCCATATAGCGAGTCGAGTAATTCATCAATCCGGGGTAACGGTGTACGGTCTTTCCTCGTAAGGTCGTTGAGTTTCCGATAGTCTACGCACATACGCATGGTACCATCATTCTTGCGTACAAATAAGATCGGGGCACCGTACGGAGATTTAGACGGACGAATCCAACCTCTTGCGAGTAAATCTTGTAATTGTACCTAAACCTCTCGGAGTTCTGCCGGTGACATACGGTATGTTCGCTCCTTAGGTGGTTCATCGCACTCCAAGTTAATCTCGAAGTCGCACTCGCGCGTTGGCGGTAGACCGTCAGGCTCCTTAATGATGTCCGTAAACTCGTTCAGGGAATCTCGCAACGAAGTCGTCCACTCGGGTTGTTGATCGGTATCGATATCGTCGACCGCGTCTTGTACTTCTCGTAGTCCAATCACGAAAAGGTCCACCGGTTGTTGCATAAGCAACTTTGCCATCGCATCCGCCTCCAACTGATGTACTACCACAGGTACGGTGTACTCGTCGCCATACACCATAGCTTCGCCACTTTTACGGTCGCGAATCGTTTTAGTAGACCAATGTATATCCGGGTTGACGATTTGTAACCAAGGTTGACTGAAAATGATGTCGAATTTATCCAGTTCTGTCATAATTGCGTCCAAACGTATCACCAAGGTCCCTATTGTAAGCACTTCATTCCGTAGTCGCTAGCGAATCGTAGTTGTACCACCATATGCCAATCTTATCCGGTATTTCTCTCTAGAAACCGTCGGAATGAGATGCTCTCGTACCCACTCAGCCTTGCAGAAATTTTCCGAAGCGCCAAAGTCAACCAAAACACGGCATCGATGTCCGCGTAACGTGCCTTCCAACACTAACAAACTCGCTCCAGACTGGATTGTAGATACGTTTAGCGTCGCATGAACACTGTCCGCTAGTTGAACGTTCTTGTTCATCCACCCGTCGATCGGTTTTCCAAAATCTCGTAACGAAGAGGGAAATGCTGATCTCCACGAAGTAGATAACCCGTACGCCGTGTCGAAATTAATTCCTTCCAGGTAGCCCATACTGCCCGAGAAGTTGACGTAGTGTTCGGTATCGATCCGGGTCGAACGCGAGCGATATACACGTAGCGCTTATTCTACTTCATACACAGTCCTCACACTAATAAAAAAAAAACATCCTACCGTCACTAAAGACTGTAAGAAGATCCGAAGTACTACTAAAGTACTAATGACCCAAAAAATATATAGGGGATGGGTCGGTAGCTCGGATGAGCAACGCCGACCGTCTTCGCTCCGGGCTTGGCCTCCCTATGAGCGATAGACTGGTGACCACAGGGCCCGTCGGACGACGGGCACCGATCACCTCTCCCCACCCGAGCCTAGCTCACCAAGGTCAGTGGATCCGTAGGCATATCAGACGGTACACACTCCAAGGCGCAGCTTTCACAGTTTTGAATTCAGTTCACATGATGGAATCAGCGCCACCCGCTTCACAAACACCTCGCGTACTACGCTCAATACTACGGCACCCCTCCGAGTCCGATAGATTACAAAAAACCCTCCCCACGGAATCGGCGCACCACCGCGCGCCCTTCCGAGCGTCCGGACGTCCACACCCGACGCCCGCAACAAACAAACCCAGGTCCCATCATGCATGGTCGTGTGCCGCCAACACACGCTGACCTCTTCTACCCCACAATCCACCCACATCCACGACATCCGGAACACTTACATCGCAACCCACTTGCCGACCACCATGTCTCAGCCTTCTAACCTCCCAGATTCATTCAAACAGGTCCTCCTTAAGGAACGCCCGACACCCCTCTTCGCGGACGACCACATCGGTCCCAGAAACCGCATGTTGGGTCACCCACTCGCACCCTTCCTAACGGCCCCGCAGCTCGCAACTGCCGAACACGGACGGGGCACGCCCCTGGAAATGAAATGAAATATAAATGAAATATTTTACTCCAATACCAGTAAAACCGGCTGGAGTCTCTGGGCCCCCCCTTATGCTATGCCTAGCTGGACTTAGAAGCGTGAGGTAGACCGTTGAACCACTAATCCCAACCTCTCCAATGGCAGTAACGATACCGTCTAAAACATACCCGTATCCATGTATTTATTATTTTCTGATCTATACGTGTTTTTTTTTTGGATACAATATGAAATAAAAATTGTCGCTAGTCTCCACGATACGCGGCCTGCTCCAGCCGCTGCGGGGTCGCTGATCAGCAAGGTTGTTCAGCTTGAGCTGGTCGAGGCGAACCTGCTTGACCTCGGCTCCTGTGCGACTCCGGTCGTGCCGGAGCTTGGGGGGAAAGGCAGGTGAAAACCCCCCTCGCATAGGTCGTCGTCGGTCCCGCCTCGATCCGTGCCCAACCCCGCCCGAGGTATTAGCCGCTCCTCTCGACGCAGCTCGCCACCTAGCCGAGTCTTCTCTCCTCCTGCGGGGGCTGAGAAGAGAAAAGAACTAGGCTGCATACGGTGTCCGGCTGGCTCTCCTGCCCCCGAGCCAGATTTTCTCCTGTCCCATGTCCTTTCCCCGTCTGTTTCCAACACCTATCTGATCGCGCTGTGGCCGTCCGTGCCCTCCCCCGGTGGTTTACGTTGTTAGGGGGCCGCCTTTACGAGCAGTGTGCCGTTACGATAACCCTAGGCACACTGCATGAGGGAAGGGGTTGAAAGAACACAGGGATCGACTAGGGAAGGGGTTGAAAGAACACAGGGATCGAGTCGCCGGTCCTCAAAAGATGGTGGGTACGGGAATTTTTTCAAAAAACCCCCCGTACCGGGCTTTTCCGGCGGCGGGCGATCCTAGGGACCGCCGCCGCCAAACCGTGCCGCTCCTCCGGCTGCGACCAACCTCCGTCCTGTGTAGCGTTAGGCCTCGCCCCCAGGGGAGACCTAAGGCTCTCGCAGGGCTGGCGACTGCTAGCGAGCGCCGTCCCTAGCGCTGCTTCCCAGCTGTCCGCCGCCAGCTCCAGCACCCTCGTCCCTCCGCTGATCCGTCCGTACCCCTCTTCGCCAAAAAATATTTCGCAAACGCCGCCCCCGCCCCATCGTCGGGAGAGTATCTGCGAGTATTTAGTAGCGGAAAAGACATATCGGACTGGCCGAGCGGGAGATCCTTGTGCCGGTGTACGGATATTATGTTTTTCCAAAACCCTCCGTACATGGCTTCCCGACAGCTGCTGATCCCGCGGATCGCAGCTGTCGGTACCTCGTTCAGCCCCCTACCGTGCCAGGCCTGGCACGGCTATGGGGTTACCAGCGCCCACCGCGTGGAGGTAGAGGTAGGTGCCGACGGGCCTGCGAGCGCACCCCCCTCCGGGGCCGCCGCCGCTGCGCCGCCGGCGGGCGCCCCCATGAACCCACACATGGCACGGGGCTTCAAACACCACTAGTCCTCACGGCTCCGCCGACTGCTCCCGACCTCGGAAGGGCCGTTGACCTATCTGCTCGCTTGATCGACTCCTACCTCCTAACATGCCAATACTCCACCGCCCCCCCTGACCCTGCCAGCTTATGGCTCCACGGTGTGTTCCTCCCGGACACACCATCCTCATCACTAATGCTCATCTTCGCGTGCTCTCTTGCTCGGCGCTGGCTCCTCGAAAAACTTCACACCTTAACCGATATCCCGGCTCGCGCGAATATAATCGGTCGGGAACTCGCCCTTCGTGCTCGTTGGACGGCCTCCGTCACCCGCACTCCACACCCCGCCATGCCCCAGCAACTCGACCGCACTCCCCTACCTGTCGAACTCTCGAATGGGCACCATGAAGTCCGCCTGGACATACCCACCTCTTGCACAGCGGTTGGCCTGCTATATCAACTCGCTTCACGCCAGCGTGAACTCCCATCGGGAGGTCTCACACCTCCCAGCGCCGCCTCGAACCCCCACCTCACGGCCACACTGAGACAGCACGAAATTCAGATTCTCCGAGCAGTCACCGTTCCCGCAATACCAGGCCGCCGCGTGAAAATTAGCTCCCCCCTGTTCACTCATCTCTCCGGCCTAGACGTCGTTCCCCATGTTACAGACCCTCCTACTCGATCGACTAGCAACGGAACTCACCAACACCTAGAGCGCCAGCGCCACTCCGACCCCCCGTGTAGAGGACCTCCCGGAGCCAGCCCAGCTTCTACTCCAGATCGCTGACGCCCTTCAACCTACACGCGAGCCCATCCATGTCGAGAACGACCCCCCATCCTTCTGGATGAATATCCTCCACCCCTCCCATAACCAAGGTCTTTCACAATCAGGCCATGTACATTTTCACGTCACACTGCAAAGTGCTATTCACACAATACCCCCACCCCCCAAAACTACACAATCACCATCACACCCCCCCCTCTCACAGGCCATGTTCCAGGCACCTCTTGGGCTGACACATGCCTTACCACAGTCCTCATCCAATCCCCCCACCCCCTCTCCCTTCCCTGCCCCATGCCCAACGGCTCCATTCCCCCCTCACATTGGCTATCCACCCTCCTCCACCAAACAGCTTCAGAATACGAACACACTCACACTCACTCCCACCAACCCCCGCCCTCCACCTTCGACATCACTCACCACACCTCCCTCAAAAAAATTCCTGACGGCTCATACTTCCGCTCCCACCCCTCCCCATCCCCCCACATCGCCACCAGCATCCAAATCGTTCTCACCAATACCATGTATTGCATCCTCATATCCACCAACGGCACCGCCACCATCCCCCTTCCCCACACCTACATTCACCGCGGCACCCTCACTCACACCACATGTTCCCTCTACATCACACCCCACCACTACTCCACCTTCGGTAGGTCCTGCATCACAGACCCAATATTCACTACCACCCCATCCCCCCCTCAGCTCACCCTCACAAAAAACAAATACCTCCTTCGCAACCCCCCATCTCTTCTACTCGAATGGACAGGACACCTGCAGGCCTCCAACACCTACGAGGCCTAGCAACAAGAGCCCGCGGATGGCTCCCTGCTGGACAACACTGAAGATGCCCCCCTCGATCTCGACTCCCTCCCCGACATTCAACTAGCCACGTCCCTTTCCCCTCCCCTCTCTCATACCCACAGACAGCGCTCCTCCAAAAAACGTCGCTCCCCCTCCCCCGCCCCAACTTCAAACCCTCCCCTCGCACAGCATGATGACCCCCTCGCCTTTCCACATGCCTCCTCTCCACCCCGCCCCTCCCTCTCCACTATCTTCGAGGACACACTCGACCACATGGACTCCTCCTCCACCCCCCTCACACAACCCGCCACCGCCTCCTCCCACCCGACCCCTGACCTCAACCCCCCACCCCCTCCCCCCTCACCCCTACACACAGCCTCCACTCCCGCCCCGACACCACCCCCACTTCAACCCCTCCCTCCCTCTCCTCCCCCCACCGACCCCATGGACTCTTCCCTTACGGCCCGTCCACCAACTGACCCCGCCCTCAAACCCGCCCCCCCGTCCGGCGTCATAAAACACACACGCCCTACCCTCAGGAAGGCTCACCCCTCACCTCCCCACCGCCGCCCCCCCCCACGCCCCCCCAACATCCAAACACCTAACACCCACCTCTTCACCCCAGCACACCCCCAACCTTGACCGCATCCTGGCCCCCGACCCCTCACTCCCCAACCACCCCTCCCACCTCCCTCTGCCTGCCTCGTCCCCTGCAACCTCGGACTTCGACCTTAAAGACCTCCCGGACGAAGACCTAGCCACACTGGAACCCGACGCGGAGCACCTCCCCTCCTCTGAACCTCCCATCCTCCCATCTGACTTCCCCTCGGCCGCAAAGGCCAACCACCGTCCCTAACTCCACCACAGACGGGCTACCCGGCCCGGAGGTTCGAACCCAAACCACCCTCCCACACCCTTCCTACGACATACGTACTCACCTTGTAACCAACTCTTCCAGGGCCTCCCTTCCGTCACACTTCAAACCCGACACCTGCACCATTAAACTACACAATTACATGTTTGACCTTAACCTTATAGACGGCCTCCCCATCCCTATCGGCCACCTAGACTCCTCGGCGGTGCTCTCCTTCCAGTGGGGCCATTACCAGGACCTCTCCAATCTCTATTGCATTGCTACCTTACTAGCCAAACTCCACTCTACCACCCACAACACCTTCACTTTTATCACAAACACAAAGGTCGATAACTTTCACAATCATCAACTAGACCCTAGCCAGTGGACCAACCTCGCTAACAGAGGCGTACCCCCACGCCCGGGCACACCCCACAACTCCCTCCTAGTCCTCACCTGGCAACACTCCCATTTCGGTCTCCTCCACCTGACTCACAACTCAGCCACATGGGTGGACTCCCTCCACCACCGTCCCTTCTTACTCGCTCACTCTCACTCCTCATCGCCTCCTGGAACTCTTCTCCCCCTCCCCAAATCGTTACCCCTCGACTCCTCAACACTCCCCGACAGAACGACACGTCTCACGCGTGGTCCTGTGGAACCCACGTCCTCCCATACATCTACTTTATCCTCACGGCACCCGCCGACCGCGCTTACAACCCCCCTAATTTCGACCCCCGACAAACTGTCTACTCCCTACATACACTCCTGTGGCACCACATCTTCCGCTCCACTCCCCTCCCGGTCGGACGCTCCCAACTCCTTAACACCCTCCATCTCCAACAAACTCCCCCCCTCCTACGCCACCACACCTCCTCCACCCCCCCCCATCATCCCCCCCCCCTTCCTCATACCCTGCCCCCCTCCCCCTCCTCCCACTCCCCTCTCCCCCGCAACCGTCCCCACGTCAACCTCCCAAACACCCCCTCCCTCCCCTCCCCCATCCTCCCACACCGCCGCGAAACCTGCCCCCCCGAAAACCCAACCCAACCCCTCCCTCACCCCTCACCCATCCTCTTACACCATCTACCACAACCACTACACCTCATCAACCTCAACACCAGAGGCCTACACACTTCCATAATGGACGTAGAATACCTCGCCACCACCCACCACCATGACGTCCTCATCCTCACGGAAACCAACCACGCCACCCACAAATCCCGGTGGCGTATTGCCCTCCCCCAATACCTACTCAAAAGCTCTCGACCCTCCTACTCATATGTGCCCCTGCCCAACGCATGCGTCCTCTTCGCGGTCCACAGAGCATCGTTCCGGTCTGCCACTGTCCTAACCCCACCCCCCACCTCATACCACATATCGCCGGACTAAAACTCGTCCCTCACTCAGGCAACCCTTACCTCCTCCTCGGGGCCTACATGCCACAGCTCCACAGCACCTAACTGACCCAAATGTACGCCGAGGTCGCAGCCTGGGGCCTCCGCCTATCGGATGACTACCCGACCCACATTATCCTACGAGGAGGCGACTTCCAAACGACCACCACACAAGGTACTGGCAACCCCGCCCTCACCTCCTTACTCAAATCCCACCTCCGCCCACTCCACTCCCCCCTCCCTACCTTCCCCCGTAGCGGAGTATGCCTTGACCACTGGCTCACCCCTCCTCTCCCCCCCCTCGGCCTCAACCCACCCGAATGCTCGGTCTTTACCTCACCCTCACACTTTACCGACCACTCGGCGGTCCATCTAGTGATTCCAGCCCCCTCCTCTTTAATCGCCCACCCCCCCTCGGCCCAAAACCTACCTCACACACACTACACCACCCGCAAACTCACCTTCAAACTTCCACTACAACCGCACCACATACAAACCTATCAAAATAGCACGCCCTCCCTTATCAACCAAACGGCCTCCCTCCACGCAGAAATTATTAACACACACCCCTCCACAGCCTCTCCAGACACCCTCGACACCCTCGCCTCGAAATTTACAACGCTACTCTCCCAACATATGGACCATGCGGCCACCGTATGGCCCCTCCTACCTCCGAAGAAACCCCGCCCAACTTCCTCGTCCCTTGACCCAAATTGGATAAATAAAATAACACGCAAACTCATACGAAAACTTCGCAGATGTAGCACAAACAATGGCCCCCTACCCCTCGCCCAAACCCTCCTTAATACAACCGACTATCTCTCCCCTACCGACATCCAAGTATCCAACACCAATGCCAGGCACGCATACGCCACCTACTCAGAACAACCACCACAGATATCTTGAAGAAAATTAAAACACGCGCCAATACTGCCTACGACGCCAACCCCAAATCCTCCCACCGCCGCTTGAAAAAAATAAAAGCGGCCTCCTCCCCGCGACCAACGCAACCTCGACTCTCCACCGCATCACCAAACCCGATAAAACCACAGCAACCTCCCCCTCCGCCGTCCTAGAAGCGGTGCACTCTCACTTCACTAACGAACTCAATCGAGCCACCCCACCCGACCTACCCGCACCCCCTTGGGAAAACCCGGACAACCCCGACAACTATACCATCGAATCCCGCGGAGACCCCTCTCTCACCCTTGCTGACATGATTACCCGCGATACATTCGATAAAACCCTCAACTCGCTAGGCACCGGCAAAGCCCCCGGCCCCGACGGTATCCCCAACGAAATAATCAAATTCCTACCACCGGCGACCCGCTCCACCCTCTTCTCTCTCCTCTCCCTCCTCGCCCACAAATCCTACACCCCTCCTGATTGGTGCCACAGCACAACATGCCTGCTACATAAAAAAGGAGACCCCTCCCTCCTTGACAACTACCGCCCCATCACCCTCATGAATAACCTACTTAAGCTATGGACCGCACTAATCAAAGACGCAGCCTCGAAATACGCCGAAACCCACGGCATCCTCAGCGACCAACAAGACGGCTTTCGACAACACCGCAGCATCCACGACGCCCCCTCCTCCATAATCATGGCAATGGAGGACGCGAAACTCCACAAAAAAGACATCTACGTCATGTACGCGGACTTCAAGGGCGCCTTCAACGCCGCAGACCACCGCATCATGTTCAAACACATGAGACAACTCGGTATGCCCTCCACTTTTGTAGATGCATGCGAGCACCTCTACGGGGTCTCATCCACAGACTACATTACCCCATATGGACCCACCCCCTCCATCGACATAAATCGGGGTACCCTACAGGGCGACACCCTCTCCCCCTTCCTCTTTACCCTCTTCCTTGAACCCTTTCTCCGCTGGCTCACCGTGGGCAGCCGGGGCTATCGCCCAGGCCCCCCACAAAACCCACGGCCACATACCCCGGTCACGGATTCGCCGACGACCTCAGCCTCGCCACGTGCTCAACCCCCAACATGGCCATCCAACTCAGGAAACTCTCCCTCTTCAGCGCCTACACAGGTATGACCGTCAACATCCGAAAATGCTGCATTACCGGAGCCCTTTGGCGTACTGGCAACGCCCTCTCCCTTGCCAATATCACACTCTTCGCATCCCGCCTCCAATCACTGTCCATCACCGTCAACTCCACCCCGGCCCCCATCCCCTCTATCGGTCCCTCAAACACATACCGCGTACTAGGAGTCGAACTCAACACCTCCCCCACCTTTTCCAAACATTGGCACGAACTGAAACGCACTACAACATCCCTCATCAACGCCCTCTCCACCTCCCTACTAACCCAATCCCGCAGAATACGCGTCATCCGAGGCCTCCTAATCGGAAAACACTTCACCCTCCAGCTTGGCCGCTTTAGCGACTCTGAGCTGGACACCCTCGAAGGCCAAATATGCCGCGCCCTCCGCTCCGCCATCTCCTCGGTACGTAACCTCCCCCGCACCGCCCTCCAACGACCCACCTCAGACCATGGTTACGGCCTCCCCTCCCTCAAAGCCCACGCCGCACAGCTCACTGTCCGTCACCTCCACAAAGTCATGACCTCCCCCGGATATAGAGGCCACATGGCCAGAGCCCACATACACACCATCTCCACCACATGCTCCCACTGGCCCACTGAATCCATCATGTCAAACAGATTCTCCCCACCCACACTGAGTAGCCTAGTACGCGCCCAGCGCGATGCTGGCACTATGTTTCATAACATCCCTTCCCTCTCCCTCACCAACCTCATTGCCTCCACAATCCGCACCCACTTCACCCGTCCGGATGACGCTCTCCTTGCATCACTCAGAGACAGAGCCACACACATCACCGACCCTAACACATGCAAACAAGCCTAATGCGACTTCTCACCCCGCAAAACACACGCTTCCCTCCTTCCCCGTCTCAATCCCCTCTGGCAAAATCACATAACCACATGGCCACAAGTCCTCCTCCGTGCCAACCCTTCCACCTTCATTCTCAAATCCTGCAAATCCATCTCCAAACTTACGGGGTCCACCGCTTCACTCTCAATCCCAATTCGCCTTCTCGCCGCAATCCTTACCGAACCCTCCGACACTATCCACAACCGCCTCCCCGTCACCAACCTCAACCCCAAACAAGCATCCCCCCCACCACTCTCCACTCCTCCTGGATTCCCCTCCTTTCCCCACACCTTCCCCGCCCCCCTTCCACCCTCTCCCCCGACACCCACACCCCCCGCACCAAAAACTACCCCCCCACTGCACCCATCACGCACATAGACACAACGTACCTCACCCCCTCAGACCACCACTTCCCCCCCTGCGACGCTATGCGCATCATCTCCAAACACAAAGACACAGAATACGGACAAACACAATACATGGTCGAATGGGCCCCGGAACACCTCACGGAATGGGATATTCAACTCCAACTGGACGACGGCTTCCGCCTCATCTCTTCCACCCCCACTTCGGTATGCCTTCCCACCCCCACCCCCGCCGATTGCTCCATATGTCACAACCCATGCACACAGAACCCACCTCCACCTGCTGCACATGCCCGCACTTTGCCGTCTATTCCCATTGCCGCCCCGCCCTAGGTCCCGCCACATGACGGTGCGATTGGTGCGCTCGCGGCAAACAACACGACCTCACCAACCTCCACGAAGTCCAGTGGGCGCCATGCCTACAACTACACGACACCATCAGTGAGACCCCTCCGCCCCCACCGCCCTCACCGCATGTAACTCCGGCTTTGTCCCATCCACCACACCCATTCTGCCACAACCCGGACCCCCTCCCTGGTCACACCCCGTAATCACATTCAACCACGACCCCATCAACCCCGACCTCGACATGCTCCCTTCCGGTAAATTCGCCATCCACGCACACCCATCACTCCACGACACCACAGTACTCTGCACTCCCGACGGCCGCGCGGTCACCACCCTTAACGGCCCCCGCGTCTACCACCTCTACCAACTCTTCCGCCCCGACCTTTCGCAACACACGTTCGAAGAGGAGGTCTACCACCTCCTCACTCGCCTAAGCTCCCGCTCAGGAATCCATTCACCCACACCCGCCACCACCACCCGTAATAGATGGGCCACTAGAGAGGACCTCCTCTCGGCTCTCCGTCACACATTCCACATACAGACAAAACTCTACTCCGACCCCCTCAATAAATCACTCCACTCGCACACCTACCACTCAATTTACCCCGAAGACATACTCTTCTCATCCAGCGGCAGTAATGCCCCACACACATGGCAAGGCATCAACATCGCCAACCCCGAATACGACCACGAATGCATGCGCCGCGCCATAAAACATGCAATCACCAGCGCACACCTCACTGCCTCACACACTCCCAGCGCAACCATCCTCATTCTCCCCCGTTGGGAACACACACCATACCGCCACTCCAAATACATCAACTCCCCATATACACACCACCTCTAACCCCTTCCCACCGACGCGAACACCTTCCTACCCCCCGACCAACACACAAGCCATCCCACTCCTACCCCATTCGGCACGCGCTGGATGGTCGACATCTACCTCATCGCTAACCCCCTCGCACTCCCCACCCTACCCTCCCACACAGCCATGACCGCACTCCACAACACTCTCGAGTCTATCTACGACACACACCTCCCAAGCCCCACCATCACCATCCCATCTCCACACCTCACCGACTCCTACTCACCACACTCCGCAGGCATATACCATCTCCCCCCCAACCCTACTCACCCCCTTACCTACCCCCTCCATGAACGCATGCAACTAACATACTCCCCCACCATAGGCAACCTTGCTTGGAGTTGGCAGGAGTTCGTATACACTGACGGCTCCAAGAAAGGAAGCAGCTCCCCCCTCGGCGTGGCCGCCACCCACCCCGCCTCGGACACCCGCATCAAAATTCTGGTGACTTCTACCCCTCCCTCCCATACTATCAATCAAGCAGAACTAGCCGGCATTGATATAGGCCCCCGAATAGGCCATACCCACCTCCTTAAAGACAGTGCGTGCTCCCTCCGCCTCATACAAGGATACTTAAACTGCCGTTTCGCTTACAGACACAACATCCACCGCGACACACTCCTCTCCATCACACACACCCTCAAAACCCGCTGCGACACATGCATCCGCACGGATATCGGCAAAATTAAAGCACACAGTCGCTTACTAGGCAACGACCTCGCAGATGCACTCGCTAACCAAGTTGCAGATGGTCAACCTCCAGATACCACATACACCACAGGCTCGGAAGTGTCAATAGGCCACTTGACCATGCCTTTCACCCTCATACCACAAACCCAAGGGGAACCCATACCCTACAGATACACCAACCTTAAAGCCGACGCACACACTCACATCAGTAAATACACACATACACCCCTCTCACAAATATCCAAACACGGTGCCCTCCTCGCCCGCGCCGCGGCAGATGGTGCCGACTTCACCTTCTACAACAAACACACAACACTCACCAACATCCAATTCACCCACAAGCAAGAATTCATGTGGGGAGTCCACAACACCCGCCTCCTCACACACAACCCCACCATGCGATGTCCCATGTGTGGCCAATTCACCAGCAACTGCCACATGGCCGGCAACTGCCCATCCATGTCTGGCCTAAGGCAGGACCGCCACAACAGCGCGCTACAACTCCTACTATCTCTCCTAGAACGCCACAACGGAGGTCGTTGGGAGACCATCACTGCAGACTTCGGTAACAAACCCATAAAATCATTCACCCACCCCACTCCCACCCACACCCCTCTTGACTGTCACCCCCTCACCCCACCCACATGCCTACCCGCCTTATAGCTACTGACGAAGGTCTCTCGCCCGACTCCCTAACCTCGTGCCCCGCCATCCTCCCCCCCGAGATTCTCCCACCCGCGCTACGACCCCCGGCGCGCAAACCCGATTTCATTCGCCTCCTCGAACCTCGCTTTGTCGGTCACACCAACGGCCGCCGCCGATACTCATCTATAAGGAAAATTCATATAGGGGAGTGGAAGTACTGCACCGACCACAACCTCTCACACACAGCCCACTGGATTAGGGACAAATACACACCCCTCGCAAATGCCATCCGCAACCACTGGCCAGGTACCGAAGTCGACATCCTCCCCATTTTCATGAGCCGCACGGGCACACCGCACTCATCCACCATCGCAAGTCTCACCTCTCTCCTCACCCTCCGCACCGACCCTCCTCACAAACTCATATTCAAAGCACGACTCGACACATATCGCATCCTTTCCACACTCCATACGCACACCGTCCAATGGCTGCATCATCTCCTCCTTGTCTACCGCATCGAATCCCGCACGACCTCCCGCCGCGCCTCCACATAATGCACCTCCTCAAGCCCCTACTTGCACTCCACCATCACTCCGCATCAGACCCTCCCCGGGGGGGAGGTAAAACCCCCGAACACCCTTGGAGAGATTGGACATAGGTGGTTCACGGTCTAGCCCTGACTTGTAAGTTCCATGTATGGCATAGTTGGGAGGGCCTAGAGACAGCAACCGGCGCATACGGTTTTTTGGCGTAAAACCGGCGCATACGGTACATGTTGTAAACAATTTCAATTTCTAGCGCTTATTCTATCCGGAAGACTCCGTTCCTAAAAGGCGTAAATTCACCTTAAATTCAATTGTCTCCGTAAGAGTTCGCGCCGCTGTGCATTCCGGGGTCGCGTCTTCAATCTCCTGTTTGCCACCAGGAAACCAGACCTTGCCAATATCTTCTTTCGCTAGTAACACTCGTCAGCCATCGGTAACAAGAGTCGTCGAGTGAGTCCAGTAGTACTTCGGGGTGTTCTGCAGGTTATGGGGCAAAAATCGAACTCGATCGGTGTCGTCGACGTGAACTTGTGTCGTCCACTCCCACAATTACCACTCAATTTACCCCGAAGACATAGTCTTCTCATCTAGCGGCAGTAATCCCCCACACACATGGCAAGGCACCAACATCGCCAATCCCGAATACGACCACGAATGCATGCGCCGCGCCATGGAACACGCAATCACAAGCACACACCTCAAAGCCCCTCACACACCCAGCGCCACCATCCTAATACTCCCCCGATGGGAACACACACCATACCGCCACTTCAAATACATCGACTCCCCATACACCCACCACCTCTACACCCTTTCCAACGACGCGAACACCTTCCTACCACCCGACCACCACACAGGCATACCCACTCCTACCCCATTTGGCACGCGCTGGATGGTCGACATCTACCTCGTCGCAAACCCCCTCGCACTATCCACCCTACCCTTACACACAACCATGACCGCACTACACAACACTCTCGAGTTTATCTACGACACTCACCTCCCCAACCCCTCTATCACCATCCCACCCTCACAACTCTTTGACACCTACTCACCTCACTCAACATGCATCTACCACCTCCCCCCAAACCCAACCCACCCCCTTACTTCCCCTCTCTTGGAACGCATGCAACTAACATACCCCCCACCACAGGAACTCTTGCTTGGAATTGGCAGGACTTCGTTTACACATGCGGCTCCAAAAAGGGAAGCTCCTAGCTAACCAAGTCGCGTATGGACACCCACCCGACACTACATACACCCACTGGACCTCGCCACACACCCTCATTCCACAAACCCTAGGGGAACCCATACCCTACAGATACACCAGCCTCAAAGCAGACGCTCACACCTACAGCACCAAACACACACACACACCCCTGTTACATACATCCAAACACGGTGCCCTACTAGCCCGCGCCGCGGAGGCCGGCGCCGACTTCTCTTTCCACAAAAAACATACATCACTCACCAACATACAATTCACCTACAAGCAAGAATTCATGTGGGGAGTCCACAACACCCGCCTCCTCACACACAACCCCACCTTGCGCTGCCCCATGTGTGGCCAATTCACCAGCAATGGCCACATGGCCAGTAACTGCCCCACCATGTCTGGCCTAAGACAGGACCGACACAATAGCGCGTTGCAACTTCTTCTCTCCCTCTTCACCTCTTGGAACGCCACAACGGAGGTCGATGGGAAACCATCACTGCGGACTTCGGTAATAAACCCATCAAGTCATTTACCCACCCCACTCCCACCCACACCTCTCTTGACTGTCACCCCCTCACCCCACCCACATGCCCACCCGCCTTGTTGCTGCTGACGAAGGTCTCTCGCCCGACTCCCTAACCTCGTGCCCCGCCATCCTCCCCCCCGAGATTCTCCCACCCGCGCTACGACCCCCCGCACACAAACCCGACTTTATCCGCCTCCTCGAACCTCGATTCGTCGGTCACACAAACGGCCGCCGCCGATACTCATCAATCAAAAAGATTCAGATAGGGGAATGGAAGTAGTGCACGGACAATAACCTCTCCCAAACAGCTCACCTCATACGTACCAAATACACACCCCTTGCAAACGCCATCCGCAGCCACTGGCCATGTATAGTGGTAGACATCCTCCCCATCGTCATGAGCCGCACGTGTACACCACACTCATTCACCATCACAAGTATCACCTCCCTACTTACCGCCCGCACGGACCCTCCTGACAAACTCATCTCCAAAGCACGACTCGACACGTATCGCATCTTTCCACAACTCCACACGCATACTGTCCAATGGTGACATCACCTCCTACTCATACCCCGCATCAAATCCCGCACGACCTCTCGCCGCGCCTCCACACACTGCACCTTCGCACGCCCTTGGACGCACGCTGCCCTCACCTCGCATTGCACACTCCCCGGGGGGGAGTAAAACCCTCGAACATCCCTAGAGAGGTTGGATTTAAGTGGTTAACGGTCTAGCCCTGACTTGTAAGTTCCTTGTATGGCATAGTTGGGAGGGCCTAGAGACAGCAACCGGCGCATACGGTATTTGGTGTAAACAAGCGCATACGGTACATGTTGTAAACTATTTCAATACCATCCCCAAACAGATGGCCAAACCGAACGAGTGAAATGAAACAAAATGAAATTGTTTACAACAATACTAGTATAAACCGGCTCATGTCCTTGGGACCCCCGTGCTAAGCCAATGTGGACTCATAAGCGTGGGCTAGACCGTGAACCACTAATCCCAACCTCTCCATTGGCAGTGACGATACCGTCTAAAACATACACGTAACCATTGTTTTTTAATCTATACGTAATTTTTGGGATACAGCATGAAATAAAAAGTGTCGCTAATCTCCACAATACGCGGCATGCTTCAGCCGCTGCGGGGATGCTGATCAGCGAGGCTGGTCAGCGTGAGCTGGTCGAGGCGAACGTGCTTGACCTCGGGTACCGTGCGACTCCGGTCTTGCCGGAGCTATGGAGAAAGGCATGTGAAAAACCCCCTCGCTCAGATCTTCGTCGGTCCCGTCTCGATCCGTGCTCTTCCCCGCCCAAGGTAGTAGTTGCTCCTCCCGACGCACTTCGCCACCTAGCCGAGTCTTCCCTCCTCCTTCGGGGGCTGGGAAGAGTAAATACCTAAGTTGCAGAGGGTGTCCGGCTAGCTCTCCCGCCCCCGTGCCAGATTTTCTGCTGTCCCATGTCCTTGTTCCGTCTGTTTCCTATACCCATCTGATCGCGTTGTGGCCGGCCGTACCCTCCCCCGGTGGTTTACGTTGTTAGGGGGCCGCCTTTACGAGCAGTGTGCCGTTACGATAACCCTAGGCACACTGGCTGAGGCAGCATATCGATAACCGGGTACCGACTAGGGTCGGGGTTGACGCGCTCATTGATGTCGGCTTGTAGCTTTGGAAAGATGTCCGTGGCAAACGCTGAAAGGGGTACGAGCGAGTGTAGGCCATCAAGGGACCGGGTAATGTGCTCGTTGTTTTATCGGGCTTCGGCTACGCAGCCTGCGCGAGCCACCGTTGGACGTTGCAGGGGAAGCATCGCTAAGGCTGTGGTTATCAAGGGTTCGGACTCGGCGAGAGCGTGAGAACCGCACGCAGCATCTAAGTGTGCCCGCGACGAAGCGAGTTCTAGCGACCACATGGGTTCGTTGTCGCCGTCGTCTCCGTGCAGTGCACCATGCCTTCGGGACACCGCTGTGGTCATAGTAGTCGCTAACCTTCCATACATGGTCGGCTCCATCGGAGCTTGGTCTGGGGAATCCCCGCGCTCGCAAGCATCTTGTGTTGTAAGAAAACGGATAGCTGATCCCACTGCCAAACCGGCCGCTCCGACATGGGCTGCATCCGCCAAGGCAACCAAGTCCCCCACCCCCATGCCTCCAAAACGTATAGGACGAGACATCTCGGAGCGAGTGTTGCGGGGTAGGCTAGCTGCGGGAAGGCCCGATATCTCGGCCGCCACATCTAGGGTGGCATTGTCAGCGCGCTCGAGGAAGGTCACGACGGTGTCACCGTAGCCCTCCCCCTTGCCAAGACCTCGGGGGACTGTACGGGCAAAGTGTCCGAAGCGGCGGTTGCAGTGTTGATGGATACGAAGCGCAGTGTGAGAGTGAGCCGCTAGACCCCTTAGACGTTCGCCGTGGGCCTCATACTTACTGAAGGCCGTTTCGAACACGTCTCGAGAAAAATCGGATGTACCCATTGGCCCCCCCAAATACTTTCTTCCCTTTCATAGAGATATTTACTCCCCGCATGATGTGGCCGTTGGGTAAGTTATCGAAAGCGTCACCAACACCCAAAGGGGAATACAAACAGATTTTGCGGATGGTTAGTGTGAGGCCGACTCTAGCATACGCCTCCGGCATAGCGTCGCCAAGGGGCACGAGAGACGATGGGGGTCCCATGAAGTGACCATCATCAGAATAACCGCAGACAACGGATTCGTTTGGGGCAATCGCAGCCAATTAGTTGTATACCCGGGAGGCAACTATTGCGAAAAACATGGCCCCGAGAACGCAACCTTGATGGACTCCACGGGTACTTGGGATGCGCATGGCCGGGCCGTGAGCATTTGATGAGTCGTAAACCGCGCAAGACGTTGTCCGCGTGAGTAACATAGACGGCGAGAGAGACCTTTCGACGCCATGAGACCAACAACTTGCCCACATGCATCCCTTTAGATTCGGCTGCCTGTTTGCCTAGCTCCGTCAAGAAAGCGGTGGCGTGGCCGCCGAGAGTTCCAAATTCCGTGACTGCAAAAGGAATGAAACATCGGTCAGGGCGACTCCTCACCCCCTCCGAGAACTTCTCGATCTTGGTCTTCTCAGCGATCCTATTGATCAGCCGCCACCGGAAAGCCATGTACGGAGGGCTTTTTGGAAACTAAACTTATGTCCGTACCCGGCGTCGAGCTAGTTGGGGAGGAGCACCAGAGCAGGGCGCTCACTAGCGAGCCGCCACGCAGACAAGTTATACATCTCCCGGGGGGGGGGAGTAAGCTTGGGCGGCAAGGAGGCTAGTCGCGACGGAAGGAGCGACAAGATCTGGCGACGACGACCCTCTAGGTCGGAGCCGCCGGAAAACCCCGTACGGAGAGTTTTTGACTAATTTCCGTGCACCCGCGGCCCGACGGATCCGGCTACGGTGACCCAACCCCCCCCCCCCCCCCCCCCCTCTTCGACACCCACTACCTTGATAGACGAGACCCTTGCGGGGGGGGGGGGGGGGGGGGGCGGGTGGGCGCGGGGGCCCGTGTTTCAACAAAATCTGCTCGGTGGACGCGCAATCAGAGGGGGGAGGGTACGGCCGCAAGCCGGACTACCTGAAAAGTACCCGGGTACCATACAGAGAAAAAGCCGGGGAAATGAGCGGGGAAAATTGAGGCGCGGAGGCAGGAGCGCTCATGTTTTCTATGTCTGTGTGTCTCGGTCCCCCCCACCTGCCCTCGAGGTGACGGGGGACCTTGGCAAGGAGGACCGCTGCGTCGTTGAACGCGGCATCGACCTTGGGGCGGGGCTTACGGGATGCGGCGGCGGGATCGACGAGCGACCACGCGAGGAGGGGTTTTCTGCCAGCCTTTCCCCTACTATCATCGGCAAGACCGAAGTCACGCGGGAGCTAGATTAGGCTAGCCCGTCGTCCCTCCCGAACGCCGACCGGCCTAGGCCGGTCGGCACCCCGGTTCGGTGGGAGCGGGCCGTGCATCGTGAAGGTCGAGGAGCAATTTAGTTTTGCATTTCTCGACAAGTGGATTTATTTTTAGATCTTTTTTCTTGATTACAAGATTAGTACGCTGCTAGTGCTTAGGCGGGGAGCTGTGGCAATTGCTGCGATTGCTGACAGTTTGTTAACTCCCGAGGAATGTCGACACACAGTAAAGCTAGGTGTGTCGATAGGTGTACCTAGTCGAAGAGACCCGGGCCCAACTCACTCAGTCCTGCATGGCTAGGTAGAGAGACCCGATAGACAGCAGCCGGTCGAGTTTGCCGGTATTGTTGTGGTCAATTTCAATTTCAATTTCAATTCTGAGCGGTGTGGACCGAAGCATCTTCGCCTCATCGAGCCAAAATGGTCCGCAAAAGCAGTGGCCCAAGCATCGTCCGACATGTCAACACCCGCCGACGAGAACGCACCCCGCATAGCTTGAACCGAGAGAAGGTAAGAAGCACAAACAGTGGGGGAGCGTGGAGTAGTGAGGATGCGGGATGAGGGTAGGCCGAAGATGCGACAGACCGCGACGCAGTAACTACGTCGTAGTGCTCAAGGAAATTGTCACGGAACTCGCCCAAGCGACCCGAAGTAGGCGGATCCGAAGCAAATAACGCAAGGGCGCCGTGGCCGAGACGAGATACAAAACGCCTAGACTCCGGCCGAGCGCGGTTGAAAAAGGTGGGAGCGAGCTTCGCGAAGCGAAGCAAGTTGACGCGCTCATTGATGTCGGCTTGTAGCTTTGGAAAGATGTCCGTGGCAAACGCTGAAAGGGGTACGAGCGAGTGTAGGCCATCAAGGGACCGGGTAATGTGCTCGTTGTTTTATCGGGCTTCGGCTACGCAGCCTGCGCGAGCCACCGTTGGACGTTGCAGGGGAAGCATCGCTAAGGCTGTGGTTATCAAGGATTCGGACTCGGCGAGAGCGTGAGAACCGCACGCAGCATCTAAGTGTGCCCGCGACGAAGCGAGTTCTAGCGACCACATGGGTTCGTTGTCGCCGTCGTCTCCGTGCAGTGCACCATGCCTTCGGGACACCGCTGTGGTCATAGTAGTCGCTAACCTTCCATACATGGTCGGCTCCATCGGAGCTTGGTCTGGGGAATCCCCGCGCTCGCAAGCATCTTGTGTTGTAAGAAAACGGATAGCTGATCCCACTGCCAAACCGGCCGCTCCGACATGGGCCGCATCCGCCAAGGCAACCAAGTCCCCCACCCCCATGCCTCCAAAACGTATAGGACGAGACATCTCGGAGCGAGTGTTGCGGGGTAGGCTAGCTGCGGGAAGGCCCGATATCTCGGCCGCCACATCTAGGGTGGCATTGTCAGCGCGCTCGAGGAAGGTCACGACGGTGTCACCGTAGCCCTCCCCCTTGCCAAGACCTCGGGGGACTGTACGGGCAAAGTGTCCGAAGCGGCGGTTGCAGTGTTGATGGATACGAAGCGCAGTGTGAGAGTGAGCCGCTAGACCCCTTAGACGTTCGCCGTAGGCCTCATACTTACTGAAGGCCGTTTCGAACACGTCTCGAGAAAAATCGGATGTACCCATTGGCCTCCCCAAATACTTTCTTCCCTTCCATGGAGATATTTACTCCCCGCATGATGTGGCCGTTGGGTAAGTTATCGAAAGCGTCACCGACACCCAAAGGGGAATACAAACAGATTTTGCGGATGGTTAGTGTGAGGCCGACTCTAGCATACGCCTCCGGCATAGCGTCGCCAAGGGGCACGAGAGACGATGGGGGTCCCATGAAGTGACCATCATCAGAATAACCGCAGACAACGGATTCGTTTGGAGCAATCGCAGCCAATTGATTGCATACCCGGGAGGCAACTATTGCGAAGAACATGGCCCCGAGAACGCAACCTTGATGGACTCCACGGGTACTTGGGATGCGCATGGCCGGGCCGTGAGCATTTGATGAGTCGTAAATGTACAAGGTAGATGGACGGCCATAAAACATAGTAGCGACGCGGAGCAACGGTCGAAGCTCGGGATTTGCTGACAAGTCCTCAAACAAGGGACGCCGCAAGAATTCGTTGAGCGCGTTGGATGCGTCGCCTTGCATGTCCGCCAAGTCCGGTGAAGCTTCAAGCGCGGCTCGAACCATGAACTGTACGATCTCAACCCCACCGCGGACGCCGACCCCAAATTGGTACCGAGCAGCTAACCATTGAGATACTTCGTCACCAATTACGGTGAGAAGCGCACGATTCGCTAAACTAACTAAAACGGAGCCAATTCGAATCGGGCGCAACGTCCCCTTTTGGCCGCGAAGTTCTTGCTCTTGTGCGCGTCTCTGTTCGGGATTAAGCTAGTCTAGCAGGATAAGTGTGGCAACGCAGAGGCAAGGAATGAGGCAACGCCTGTTGGAACCTTTGCATTCACGATGGCTTTGGCTAAACCGGTGAGAGTGCAAGGGTAACCCAACGCGCGAAGAGTTTCAAACCTCCAACCGTCGATGTGAGGACTAGAATTTTCAAGGGCATCCAGCAACGACCTCCATGATATCAACTTCCGAAGCACGGAGTTTGATACGAGGGTGGGAGAAGGGATCCGGCAACACATCCGTGAGGTCGTCATCGTCTTATGGGTGCAACCGTGATAATTCCTCGTGCACCCCACGACCAGTTGCAACGGGGTTGGAGCTTAGGGCCTCCATAGCACGACGGTACTCCCCAACCGCAGCTAGACTAGCCGCCCGGTTGGCGACCTTGGCCGAGACGCCGTTATGAAAGGGATGCCAAGTGGAGATGGGGTCGGTACCGGCCCTCGAAAGTGAGGTAGGTGGCGGTGCCCGCCCATTGGCAAAGGATGCGTGAGCGCGACCTGCGGAAAACAATGTATCGAGATTTCCTGACGTCCAGTGGGCTAAGCGGCTTTCACGGTAATCAACGACCGGGTCAAGGGGCATATGCCCCGCAGAAGTGAAATCAGCCATGGGGCGCAAAACTAAGCGCGGAAATAAAAGCAACGCCGCCCAAGCCGCTTCCGCGGAAGCCCCTTGGGTGGCCCTACCGCGGAAAGACAAAACGCAACCGACGAGCTCCTCGAAGACCGGCTTGACGAGGCGTACCACTGAAGGGGGGACGCCGTTCGAGGACGTATTAGATCGGAGGGAAAAGAGGTAGGACTCGAAGAAGGCTTTGGAGCTCTCCCATTAGTGGCCCCATGGTCAAGGCACCATTGGACGAGGGGGGGCAAGGACTGGGGATGCGGCGGGGACGGCCGACCGCGCGGAAGCGAAGCACCGCATTCCGGCGGTTGGGAGGGCGTAGTATTGCGATGAGAGAAAGAATATTGGTGTCTACTAAGGCCACCGCTCCGAAAGTATCGTCCGCAAAAAGTGCACGGCGCGAGAAGGTGGCGAACGGCATTCACTATTGGGCAATTGTCAGGCGCAAAAGTGCACGCTGTCGCGGGGGAATTTAGATGGGCGCATAACGCTTGAAGGCTCGGGGACGACGCGGAGCAACCAACGCACCTCAAAGTAGCGGGGGAGCGCATTGTGGGAGCGGGGGGTAAAAACTGAGACGGAGTTTTTCTAGGTCGTAAGGGATGCGAAGGAGCTTGAGCATTACGTGATGATGTCGGAAGGTCACCCGGGGTGGGGGCCATAGGGCACGACCAGGGCCCACCGCCGGGCGACCGGTCTAAAAGTGACGGTGGAGGACGCGGATGACTGTGTCCCGGCCGGGTCGCCGCGGCGGTCATCCGGGGTGGCACGTGTGTCGCTTCCTAAAAATTGGAAATTGTTTACAACATGTGGAGGGAAACTGGACCGACCGCTGTCTCTCGGGCCACTCTACTTCGCCATACATGACTTATTAGCAAGTTGGGCCCGGGTCTCTTCGACCAGGTACACCTATCGACACACCTATCTGCAATGTGTGTCGACGTTCCTCGGGAGTTAAAAAAATGTAAACAACCGCAGTAATTGCCACAGTCCCCCCGCCTAAGCACTAACAGCGTACTAATCTTGTAATCAAGAAAAACAGATCTAAAAATAAAAACACTTGTCGAGAAATGCAAAACTAAACTGCTGCTCGACCTTCATGATGCACGGCCCGCTCCCACCGAACCGGGGTGTCGACCGGCCTAGGCCGGTCGGCGTTCGGGAGGGACGACGGGCCAGCCTAATCTAGCTCCCGTGTGACTTCGGTCTTGCCGAAGGTAGGAGGGGAAAGGCTGGCAAAAAAACCCTCCTCGCGCGGTCGCTCGTCGATCCCGCCGCTCCATCTCGTAAACCCCGCCCCAAGGTCTTGCCGCGTCCACCGACGCGGCGGTCCTCCTTGTCGAGGTCCCCCGTCACCTCGAGGACAGGTGGGGGGACCGAGACACACATACATAGAAAAAACTAGCGCTCCTGCCTTCGCGCCTCAATTTTCCCCGCTCATTTCCCCGGCTTTTTCTCTGTCTGGTACCCGGGTACCTGTCGGTTTTCCGGCATGTGGCCGTACCCTCCCCCCTCTGATCGCGCGTCCACCGAGCAGCATGTTCTTGAGCTGGGGCCTCCGCGCTCACCCGGGCCCACGCTCAAGGAATCCTAGGATTATGAAGGCCTGTCGGGGTAGTGGGTGTCGAAGAGGGGGGGGGGGGGGCAGGTCACCGTAGCCGGATCCGGCGGGCCGCGGGCGCCCGGAATTAAACAAAACCCTCCGTGCAGGGTTTTCCGGCGGCGCCGACCCAAAGGGTCGTCGCCGCCAGATCGTGTCGCTCCTCCCGTCGCGACCGTCATCCTTGCCGTCCCAACTAACTCCTCCCCCCGGGAGATGACGCTAGACGACGTAGCGGCTCGCTAGTGAGCGCCCTACCCTGGTGCTGCTCCCCAACTAGCTCGACGCCGGGTACGGACATTGTTTTTTAGTATCTGAAAAAAGCCCTCCGTACAGGGCTTTCCGGCGGCGGCTGATCATGAGGATCGCCGCCGCATATAGCCGCTCCTCCGTCTGCGACTAGCCACCGGCCTGTGCCATGTCTTGCCTCACCCCTCGGCAAGGTTCGACTGGCACATACTGGTCGACGGCTAGCGAGCGCCCTTTCTTGGCGCTGCTTCCCGGCTGGCCACCACCAGCTCCAACACCCGCTTCCCACCGCTGATCCGGCCGTACCCTTCTCGCCAACAAACGCTGCCGTAGTAATGGCCCCACCCCTCAAAGTAAGGCTGTATTTAGGAGTATCTGTACGCGAAAAAACATATCGGACGGGCCGAGCGGGAGATCTTGGCGCCGGTATTGCACAGAAATTATTTTTTTCAAAAGCCCTATGTACAGGGCTTTCCCGACAGCTGCTAATCCCGCGGATCGAGCTGTCGGCCCTCTTAGCCCCCTACCGTGCCAGGCCTGGCACGGCTACGGGGTTTCCAGCGCCCACCACGGGGAGGTGAGGGGATGCCGACGGGCCTGCGAGCGCACCCCCCCTCGGAGCCGCCGCCGCTGCGCCGACGGGCGTATGTCGCTTCCTAAGATAAGTAGAGCACGCGGGGTCGAAGAAGGGGAGGGGGGTATGTGGCTTGAAGTATACCGGAAGTCGCCCGAGGTGGCGCTGTGGCGTGCCTTGGAGGGAAGAATCACTGCCGACGTGGTGGGCTCCTCGATGCCGGTCCTTCGCGCCTCTAACCTCGCGTTGCTTGTACTGGGAGCCTTGAAGCCCGCGATGGAAATGCTTGCAAATAGCGGGCTCCGAGTACGGGTAGTGATTAGAATGAAGTTATGTGATGACTCCTTTATTGTCATCACGGCAGTACCACTGTATCGCCGTATTTTCTCGAATTGTACAGAGTTACTGGCATGATCTCTTCTACAACTATATAATTCTTTTCTACATAATTATATGAGCTTGTGCGATAAGGTAAGATAAGACGGTATAGATAATCTCAGATAATCTGTATCGCTAGTAATAGTTTGGTTTAGTTAGTAAACAGCACAAGCTAGTAAGCTACACGTTCTAAGGTTGTTTCTAGAACAGTTGAGGCGTGGATATTTAAAGACGAGGACTTACTGGCCATGGGAGAGACCCATACCGGTAGAGACAAGAGTTACGCCACATCCATATTGTAAGAAACTATGTTCCTACTAAGACAGTATTATTAATTCTCTACGATGTATAACTAGATCTAGAGATCGTGTTCTACTTTTACTCTAAGGTTGCCAACTTAGCCTAACAAAATAAGGACATCACATCCTGCCCGATCACTTCCTTTGCATCTTCATGCTCGTCGGGATGACTAAAGAGGGACCATATGGACACGCCAACAATGCATCGTCAACGCCTTCGGCCCCAATTTTCCCCTCTCCGCCGCAGAGGTCACACAACAATTTCTCCGCCAAGTTGACCACCTTGACGCACCATCACCAATCCTTGACGAGCCCGTGCAGCCCGCCTAGGCTTTTCGTTGAATATCCGCCCAACTCGTTGGGCTACAAAATCTACAAGCCCATGACGCGCCGCATCACCACGTATGTGCACGTTGTCTTCCAAGAGGATATTCCGGGCTACCACCCCGCCCATGGGACACCTTCCTCCCTTATCATATTTGACGCACCACAAGGTGATCTTCCACCCCTGCAATAAGACAATCATACATCGCTCCTCCCCGTCCAAATAATGATACTACTCGACCATCTCGCGACCACCGACCTCCTGTTCGCATGACGAACTACGTGGCCATTCTCGCATGCGCGCCCTTCCTTTGTGCCTTAGCATGCCACAACAAAATGTGTCGACCCTTCCCCCGACGATCTTGTCAAAATGTTCCCCCTCGACATACTACCCTCACTCTCCACACATCGCACTCCGGGCTCGTTATCCAACCACTTGGCCCTACTGTCCGCTAAAGACTGCCCGGAACCGACCGCCGTTGCGGACGCCTGCCGCAGCCCACACGCCCCCCAATGGCGCGAGGCCATGCAACAAGACTTTGACTCCCTACAATCGACCGACACGTGGTCATTGGTCGACTTGCCACATGGCCGTCGTGTAGTCAACATGTGGATCTACAAGGTTAAGACCGACCACCTCGAGCACGTCTCCCGCTTCAAGGCCCGGTTAGTTGTCTAGGGCCGGAGCCACAGAGAGAGGGCATTGATTACACAGTGACATTCTCTCATGATATACGCATGGCCAGCCCCTGCGTCTTTCTCGCCATCTCGGCGGCAAAGGACCTTGGCCTCTTCCGGTTGGATATTGACAATGCCTTCCTATATGCACCCATAAAGGAATATGTCTACGTCAAACAACCCCTTGAATTTATAGATGGCGCAACCAAAATCTGCCACTTTCAGCGACGCCTCTATGGTCGGAAGCACTCCCCACGTGAATTCAATGAGCCCCTTCTTGGGAGGCTGGTCTCCCAAGATTGGACACAATGCAAGTCAGATTCATGCATCTATATCTACCGCCGAGATAAGGTCTTCGCCAGGATTGGCGTCTATGTCGACGACCTTCCCCTCGTGTGCTACAAGATTGCATGGGTGTCCGAGTTTAAATCTACCCTCAATAGCCGCTTTAAAACGAAGGACCTAGGCGGCCTCAATATCACATCCTAGGCATGCACATCACGCGTGATCGCCCAGCCCGCACAATCTCCATCAACCAATCGCAATACATCGTTAATGTCCTCAACAAGCATGTCATGACGGACTGTTCGCCGTTAGCCCTTCCCATGGACTCCGGAGCGTAACCTTGGCTTCGTTGGGGCCGATAGCATGTAGGTGGGCGACGGCGGTGACGAACCCAACGGGGGGCGGCACCATCGCGTCCATCACGCGGAGCGCGAGAGCTGCACGCGGCTGGTGAGAACGGCAGGGGGGGGGAGTTGTCGTCGAGGTCGGTGCCAGCTCCCGTGACTGTGTGCGTTGCGGTGCCGACGATAGCGAATGGGAGGCCGTCGGTGACGCGAAATAGCGCCTCGCTGAGGTCATTTGGCAGGCCGGGCACAGGTTGTTGCACCCCGCGGCACAGTTCACGGAAGGCCCAGAAGAAAGGAGAAGAGCGTGTGGGGTTCTGCAAGGAAGGGTAAAAACCACACAATTAAGGACGCCGTTAGCGTATGCTGCATAATGATTATTGTATACTTACGTGGTATTTTCGGCCTCATAGTATTCTCGTGTTTTTTCAACAGCCCTTCGACCAACGTCGGCGATCTCTTACCTCTGACGCGTACACGAGTGCCCACTCGCCGTTAAGTCAAGGCTTTGTACGGGGCTATCGTATCGGAGCCCGTTGCTTTCTAGCTGCGCTACCGCGCAACCACCATATGTGAAGACAACCATAGCACCATCGCGTACTCGCAAAACGCACTGCTGAGCGACAAAACTAAACACGTTGATCTCAAGCAATACTTCGTCAAGGACTACGTCGCACACGGGACAAGCCGAGTCAAGCACTTGCCGACATTGGACATGTGGCGGACACCCTGACCAAGCCACTGCATGGTCGAGCGGTGTACATGCGCACAACAACCATAATGGGCGCCATTGGACCCATGCATAGACACATCCCTTACCTATCTAAAGGGGGTTTGTTGTACGTAGCTCAAAAGCACATCTAGGTTAAGATATTTCGGTGATGTACCTAGTATATATTACAACCAAGAGACTAGTTACCACTCCCGATTATACTAGTTACTTCTCTTTCCACTAACAACGTGTGCCTTGCGCTCCTTTGGAAATCAATTAGCAACCACCACCAACCCTTTTGTCATGATGTGGTCACTATAACCACACTTTTACTTTGCTTCCTTTCCAAACCATGCACCGTGATCAAAAGTTGTCCCTGCGGCCTATGTTGGTGCCGCTTTTATTGAGGTTTTTATGTTGTGATTCGATTGGTGTGTCTCCTTTCCTTGCTTATGCTCGTATTTGTGGTGTCATTCTTTGTTTTCATGTAGTTGTTAGTGTTGATGTAGCTGCTGTGAATTGCCACTATAACCAGTACTGATGCCGCGTCATATGCTACTTGATGTAAGGAAACGCTGCTAGGATGCATGTGAGTTGTAGCTTGTCGTTCATGTATGTGCATTACCGCTATAGTACACGTGACATTTCTTCCTTCGCCTTTGCATCATGCACAAATATGGTGCATATAAAACGACATCGAATTTTAGCCACCCGTAACAGAAAGATAACGCTAAAAGGCTGTATGTAAGAGTTTAAGCTATAATGTTAACAATGTTGGTGCTGCCTTGCCACAAATTGCTGGCACAATGGTCAAACATACTATCTAGACTATGGTCTCCTTACATGATGTCAAGTCTCAACGCCCCTTCCCCCATTCGCTACGTAGCGAGTCCGCCATGACTCTACCGTTGCGAACCGCAATTCTTGCTGCGTTCGATGTACTTGCTCCTTTCTATTATGGCGGTCGCTAATCCCATTCTCCTCATTATGGCGGCGGCCTTTCAATCTGCCGTTTCCCGACCTCATTCGAGTGGTGTTTTCGTTTCATGTCAAGCACCCCCCTCACAGTCACATTCTCTCTTCCTCTCTCTCACACTCTAACAAGCACACGCACAATACCTCCCCGTTTTTGGTCACGTGTCAGTAAATATTCGTCTCAAACTTCGGCAAGCAAGTCAAAGTAGACATATAAAGTGCAACCAAACGATAAATGTAGCGGTACCACTTGCACGTGAGGGCGACTATCATAGGATATCAATGCCCGTACACGTATCCATATATCATGATGCTTACAGACGTGCGGTCTAAATATATATACACGCGGGAGCATGCGTGATACCGCTCACATTTCACAAATCCCTAATCATTTGTGACAATCCCTAGCATACATCCCGCGCATTCGCCAGCAAGCACCGCAAAGGGGTTGTAGTAGCTGAGGATTGAGCAATATCGGGAGGCCCTTCCCCAACAGTTCTCCGATAATAGGTTATGGGCCCTCTTAGCCTTACGGACACTCCCATGCCTCCGCTACACAAACGTCAAGCGCTTGCAATGTCAACGGCAAGCGCAATGGCGTTAGTACTGATACAAAAACCATGGCCGGTAACTCACCGCCTCCACCGCCGTCATCGTGGAACAACAACCAAGCCGATACCGACCAAGGGCACACACGTCAGCCGTCACTCACAAGTGGCCATCACGAGAACACTAACGACCACCAAGACGTGAGCCGCTCACAAGCGGAGAAGTAGTCACACATAAGGCGGTGACATAGTCACACGACAACATATCAACACCATGGCCGGCACAACCCCGCTGCCGTCGCCACCCTGGAAGGGGAATACTAGTCCCGACTTCATCAAAGCGGCCGCAAGTTCGAAGCCGCTCATTAGCGGCCACTCCCTCAGCAACACTTGCCACACATCGGTCGCTTGTCACAAGTCCAACGGTCACGCACACGACGATGACCCCCTCAACATATGTGGCCACACAACAATCGCTCGCCACCAAGCCTAAGGTCACGCACACGGCAACGACACCCTTAGCACGAGGGGCCACACAATAGTCGCTCGCCACCGACAAGTCATCCTACCGTCACTTAACACCATAATAATATCCAAAGTATTGCTAAAATACAAATGACCACAACACCCAGGGATAAGTCGGCGCTCGAATGAGCTACACCGACCATCTTCGCTCTGGGCTTGGCCACCCCGTGAGGGACATATTAGTGGACACCGGGCCCGCTGAAGAGCATGCACCATCCACCTCTTCCCCCCGAGCCTCGCTCACCCCGGTCAGTGGGTCCGTAGATACACCAAACGGTACACACTCGAAGGCGCAGCTTTAAAAAATTCGAATTCTATCCCCCTGACATCTCCCTCGCCACGACCTTCAAATAAAAACCGAAATACAAACACATTTCAACTCAACACCGAAAATGCACATCGCTTACAAAAAACCCCTCCACAAGTACGGCGCAGACCATCGCTCCCCAACGTGCGTCCGGACGTTCATGTCCGCCGCCCTCAACCGAAAAACCCAGGTATCGACTCAGGTCGTGTGCCGCCAACAAACGTACTCTACCGCAACCCCGAAACAACATCCGATCATCAACCTATCAATATCTCTATTTATGTTTACATATCCCTCCGTAGGACTACTAATGGACACATCAGTACGCTAGACTCCGGGGGAGTCTTGGCCCTCCACATATAGGTGTTCGCTATAGGTGTTCGCCGCTCAGTCGCGATGCGATGCGATGGGTTCATATACACATTATGTTCTTATCAGGTACCGACTTTTGGCGGTACTTGGATAAGGCGTACAGCTCCGTTCCGGGAAGCGGCGCTTCTATCCCCCTTCATGCCATTCCGTGTGTACATGGATTAACAAGTTATGGGCCCTCCGCGTTTACGCGGGGTTTACTAGGGCACCGGCCGGAGTTTGTCCATTAAGGGGGAGTGTTTACATATCCCTCCGTAGGACTACTAATGGACACATCAGTACGCTAGACTCCGGGGGAGTCTTGGCCCTCCACCTATAGGTGTTCGCTATAGGTGTTCGCCGCTCAGTCGCGATGCGATGCGATGGGTTCATATACACAATATGTTCCTATCGGGTACCGACTTTTGGCGGTACTTGGATAAGGCGTACAGCTCCGTTCGGGGAAGCGGCGGTTATATCCCCCTTCATGCCATTCCGTGTGTACATGGATTAACAATTTGCTTTCCCAACGCTTTGGAACATGGCAACTCTCCAATCTCAACTCCTTCACACTTACAAGCATGCCCTAATGCGCGATCGACCCGCTACGCTCTAGCCCGGAGGTCACTCCACTCCCCGGAGCCGCCTCACATGTCACATGCTTGCCCCCTTCATCACGGCTCCCGAGCTCCCCACTTAGGACGCGCCCATCGCCTTTGCATTGGAGCCGGCCCGTGGTCGGGGACTCCATACACCCCTATTTCTCGCAGTTCCTCGGTCAATAACTCCTCGGGGACGGGCCGCTAACCTGTCGGCCCGTATGGCCGACTCATTCCTCCTCACATGCCATGACTCCACCCCCCCCCCCGCCCCCCGAACCCACCAGTTTCTGGCTCGAGGCTTGGAGTTTGCATTATTCACACATCTCTTATGAGAATAATATAGACCCGGCGAACCCCTCGGAATCGCACCTTTCCGTCTGCTCGCCGCTGCCTCCTCAACAAACTTGACAAGATCGACGACTTCACAACCCCTGCGAAAAATATATTCGGTCGAGAACTAACACAACACATTCGCTTGACAACCTCGACCGCGCGCACGGACATTCCCTATTTACGACAACACTCCTCTTTTCCGGCCATGCCTCCCGCATTTCATAAGGTACGCTTGGACATACCTACCTATTGTAGGGCAGTGAGTATGCTATATAAACTCGCTTCACACCAACGCGAACTCCGATCGAGCGGTCCCGCACCATCCAACCCACCCACTCAGGGCATTCTGCGACAACAAAAAGTTTATGCGAGCCACGACGGCCCCCGAAAATTCGGGTCATCGCGTGAAGCTGAGCTCCCCCCTCTTCGTTTCTCTCACTGGCTCGGAAACAACACAAATGGTCAAAGATTTGCTCACCGACCGCCTTGCAGTCGAGTTAAAACCTCAAATGGAGCCGCACGCTTCTTCCCCAAGCGACCAATATCGAAGACCTCCCGGAACCCACCCAGTTCCTGCTCCAGTTCGCGAGCGCCCTACAAGCAGTCGGAGCGCAAGCCTCACCCCGAGGATGACCCCTCCTCATTCATGGTAAATATCCTCCACCTGCCCAATAACCCGATACATTCACGTTCCGGCCATGTAAACATCCAAACTCCCACTCACACCCTTCACACAGCAATACCCCCCACCCCCCAAATTCACATCACCACCATCCACCCCCCCCCCCCCGCCCCCCGTCACATGCCATGTCCCACACTCCTCCGTCTTCGGTCTTCACGAAATGGAGTACTCGAGGTACACCGTGTTTGATGGTAAAATTTCAGTCTCGACAAAGAAAGTCGAGGCCGTTACACACTAGCCAATCCCTACGACGCAGAAGGAGGTTCACAGTTTCATGCAATTCTGCAGCTTCCACGCCAAGTTCATTCATCCCTTTAGCGACCTTACAACTCCATTGACGGACTTACTACGGAAGATTACATCCTAGCCACAGAAAGTTACGCTCACGCTTGCATGTTTAGAAGATCGAGACTCTCAAATTACGGCTCGTTTCCACGCCACGTCTAATCTTCCCAAAGGTATGCTCGGACGCGATGTTCACCGTAATTGAAGATACCGCAACAATGTCGCAGCACATTCGAATAATCCGGAAATTTGCTGTCCGCCATCACTCATGAGTTTTCAGGTTCACCTCGGTTCGAATCAACCGGCGAGCTTCGGTGGGGTCCGTAAGCAAGGCGGGAGCGTCCGTAGAAAAGTTAGCGATGGACTCCGTAGAATCGTCTAGCGGTACATGTACTGAGGTAGATTCACAATGAATTGTAGTCGGAATTGAATCTTTAAAATCACAATTAGCATCGACAAGCACAATTGAGCTTGTCAAGGAGCATAAGCAGCAATCTCATGCTGAGTCGGGTCATTCAACGACTGGCGAGTCAGCAACGACTGTGTCAAGACATGAAGTTCTTGATATTGTTTCCAATGTCGAGTGGATGAGGTCGTTGACATTGGCCAACTTATGAAGAACATACACTGCCATCGTAGATGTTGGAGTTGTATGACGAAAACTCTCAAAATGTTGCGCTGTATATTTCGCTAACTTCTAAGGTGGATGGAAGAACACTTGTTCCGCACTTAAGTCTCCCTCCATGAGATAGTCACTTGGCGAACAATGAGGTAAGTCACCGTGATGCGAATTAAGACCTTCGTTGTATGAACAACCTTCTAAAGTGTAGTTGAATCGTGCGTGCAAAGGCTCGAACACAAAGTCAATAAGTGTACTATCAATCGAACGTCTTATTCTTACATGTCTACGACGGTCTCTTTGCTTGCTTTGACGACGACGGCGTGCTACTAGCTTCGCATGTGTCGTGTGACGAGTACAGTCATGCAACAATACATTGTAGTACATTGTATAGGTACCCGATAATAATTCCAATTCGTGCTTTTCCATCGGACGGACGTACACACGTGGGTACGTCGCTACTACAATATTCATTAGGGTGCTAATGCTTTCTGTACGACCAGTACCTCCCGGTACGTACATGTACGCATAGTTAATCTAACTAGCTAGATGACGCACCTAAGCGAGTTCTCCGATGCAGAAGGAGCCGCGTCGTGAATCTCAATGCTAGGCAAGCCGCGTCTCGGGACAGATGACGACGGTTAGACAACCCTAACGCCCGACACGTAAGCGAAGCAAGGAGGCGTAAGCTATCTGGGCAGAGACCTATTTAAGCCCAGTGCAGTAGAGGGAGGTGACAAAACCATTTAACAACTTCATTGTTCACTTACAACATATATTGCTTAAGTACAACAACGAGACATCTTCTCAACATCTTTCACTAGCATCTCTCGACAACATCATTTTGCCATCTTGCAACGACAGACCTAGACAGATTAGAACTGATTTGTGCTAGCGTTTAGCTTGAGGAGGCTAACCGCCACACTGGTTTCGGAGCTCTTTGGTCGACACACGTTTTCGCTACCATTTTATTCGCTCGACGTTGCTTGATTGACTCGATATGGCTTATGTTGGACCCTGGACGTTACGTGGTAGTCGTAATTCATGTTGGAGGGACTAAATTGTCGAACGTGAAGCTGGTGTTACAACGTGAGCCTCGTACCGGTAAAACTTGGTTCCCGACGGGCTCTGTTGCAGCTAACGAAGCGCATGTTGATGCTGCCGTTCGTGAGTTACACGAGGAAACTGGCCTTACTTTGACACCGGATGATTTGACGCTATTGAGTGACACACCTGTTCGAGTTGCGTTACCTGAAGGACAACAGCTTGTTTACGTGTACTCGGCTTATGTTCCCGTTCCGTTCGCAACGAGTCACTTGCGTACTCCTGCTCAGGTCGAGCATGTTGTTATTGCCCAGTCCACGATTAATCCGGATGGTTCTTACGTCGTCCCGGAAACGCTTGACATTGGCGGTCTAAGTCTTACGCCCGCTCAGACGGGGTTACTTCCTGTTGTGAAACATAAGAGCGAATTACTTCACTTCGGTTACGTGACGCAATGGGAGACTTTTCGTCGTGCAGTCTATTCGTCTCATGCACTCCTTCATGACGACACGACTATTCCAAGACCGTTCTTCATGTACTCCCGGTTTACGTCGGTCGACTTTGGTCATGTCTGGCTACTGATTCGTGGACACATTAATCGGCTATGTGGTGAAACGCCGACGGATTTACGCGTGGGACTGCCGATGCCTACACGGAACTTGGTTGGACTACCTTGACCCTTACGGAGACGCAGCGTAAGGCTGCGATTAACTCCCCGTTTCAGTCTGGTAACAACGCTCGTGAGTTGGAGGATTGGCTCGAGGCACAACCTCAGCGTTTTCTCTTACTTGGCATTACGGCTGATTCGTACGACTCGGTCATCTGGGTTACGTCACAGTTCTGAGGACATCTGAATGGGTGGTGGCTGAACCATAAAGACCAAGCTGCTATTCCGTCTACCTATGACCTGCTTGTCGCGGAATTACGCAAGACTACGTTTCTCCCGAACATCCAAGATGACGCGATTAACGCTTTGCTCAACCTTACGCAGAACAACATGATGAGTTATGCTGTCTACACCAAACAATACAACGACTTCTTACGTAGGTCACGTCAGAACCTGACGGCTGATGTGCAGTGCGTGCGCTTTATTAACGGTCTGGCAAACTCGACGTTAAAGAATCAAGCGAAGTCACACCGAGCTCGGAGGGGTTACAACGTCACTCTGGTGGAGCCGCAGAATTTTCTGAATGACGTCGTAACGGATTCACCGGAACTCGGTAGCATGCGGTCTTCAACTGGCCCGTCTGCTCAACCAACAAGGAAGCGCAACTCTGACGACCCCCTTGTCGGAGCTTCTAAGATATGGCAGAGCAATGGTGGTGGCCGTGGTCGAGGCCGTGGACGTGGAGGCAATCAAGGTGGTGGTCGAGGTCAACCATCTTCAAACACTGGCCGTATCGACTTCAATGCAATCGCAAATGCAATGACTTCCGAGGAGCGCAAGAGGCACATGGAAGAAGGTCTCTGTTTCAAGCGCCACAAGAAGGGACACCGTTTGTTTCATTGCCATGAACTGAAGGGCAAGGCACCTATGGGGGCACCGCAATCTAAGGAGCAATGATGGTGGCAAGGCTGTTCTACTAACGAACTGGAGCAGCCGGCTACATCTATTGTTCGTTATGAGACACTGTTAGCGACAGAGATCGTCGACAAGCCTTCGACATCTCCATCGACTACAGTCGCGACACGTGCACCTCTTGTAGCAGGTCGTTGTCGTCAGACAAAGTAGAGACAGAGTCGCAAACATGTAACGAGACGTTCGATTGATTGGAAACATGTTGACTCTGTTTTTGACCCTCTGCATGCACGATTCAACTTCACATTAGAGGGATGTGCTAATGATGAAGGTCTAAACTCGCACGGTGACTTACCTCACTGTTCGCCGAGTGACTCGATTCTTGAGAGGGACTTGTCAGGAGAACGGGTTTTCATTAATCCACCCTGGGAGTTAGCTCAGCAGATTGCACAGCATTTTGAGGATTGTCGTCGATCATCTCCGACATCTACGATGGCTGTTTTTGTACTACCAAAATGGGCAAAAATTGTTCCTTTGACTAAGCACTGGAAACTCTACCAAGAATTCCCAGCGCGGACACAACTTTTTACTCGCCAGTCACTAGAGAACCAAGTGCAACAGGAGGTGGTTGCTCCAGCTCCTTGGCATGTACAGCTGGGGTTAGTCGACGCAGATTGTGCGTTTTACGACTCGACATTACCTACAGCATTTGACTAACCCACCTCGGTACATGTACCTTCGGGCGACGCGGAACAGTCCATCGCTACGCTGCGACAATTTTCTCAGCCAACTACAATCCTACTGACTGACCTCACGGAAGCTCGCCCGTTAATTCGAACTGAGCTGACTGTGAAAACTCCTGATGGCGGACACCACATTTCTGGATTAGTGGACTGCGCTGCGACGCTCGATTTCGTATCTGAGGACTTCGTACGACGCTTTGCTTTACAAACTCGGAAGACTGAGACCCCAGTTCGACTCGCCAACGGACAACGAGTGACTTCTTCGACAGTCTGTGATGTTACTTTTGAGCTGGCTCGACACGAATTTCACCGGACTTTTTACGTCTTACGCGATTTACGTGCTGCTGATTTAATCCTGGGTTTACCATGGCTTGATGACGAACATGCCTCTTTATAATTTGGTTCAACCCGAGTTTTTACTCTAATGGACGGCACAGCAGTGGAGTCTACCCTCGAGGAACGACGCCCTGAGTGTCTGCTGCTGTCATCTACTAAAGTTCAGAAACTCATGCGCAAGACGCGCCGCAGCAGGGGACGTCATGCTGAATTTTACGTCAATGAACTTACGTCAGCTGCTGTCCAACCAACCAAGTTTCACATTGGCGAGGAGTTAACTGCATAACAACGTGACAACTTCCGGTCGTTACTCTACGATGAATTCCCGGAGTTACCGCAACATGTCGACTCTCCACATGTAAGCCGACAGTGGGATTATCCCATTGAAACAACTGGCCCGATGCAACGCCAACGGCTGAACATATTGTCACTTGCAGAGCGCGCTGAACTAAATCGACAGCTCAAAGACTTTGTGGAGGCTGGTCTGATCCGTCCCAGCTACAGTGAGTTCGGCTCGCCAATTCTTTTTGTGCGGAAAGCTGATGGCTCGCTACGACTGTGCATTGACTACCGTTACCTTAATGAGGTTACGCGTAAAGATGCTTACCCGCTTCCGCGTGTGGATGATACGCTCGACGAACTTAAGGACGCGAACTTTTACACACACCTTGACCTCGCCTATGGCTTCTGGTAAGTTCGAGTGCGTGATCAGGACATCCACAAGACGGCATTTTAGACACCTAATGGCTTAATGGAATGGGTCGCCATGCCGTTTGGATTGTGTAATGCGCCTGCTACGTTCCGGAGGATGATGAATGACATACTTCGCGACTTTTTACATAAATTCGTTATTGTCCTACGACACACACCTTCCCAGCCCCACCATCACCATCCCACCCCCACACCTCACCGACTCCTACTCACCACACTCAGCAGGCATATACCACCTCCCCCCCAACCCCACTCACCCCCTTACCTACCCCCTCCATGAACGCATGCAACTAACATACTCCCCAACCAGCGGAGACCTTGCTTGGAATTGGCAGGACTTCGTATACACAGACGGCTCCAAGAAAGGTGGCAGCTCTCCCCTCGGAGCAGCCGCCACCCACCCCGCCTCGGAAACCCGCATCAAAATCTTGGTGACTTCTACCCCCCCCCTCCCACACTATCAACCGCGCTGAATTAGCCGGCATTGACATAGGCCTCCAACTAGGCCATACCCACCTCCTTACAGACAGTGCATGCTCCCTCCGCCTCATACAAGGATACTTAAACTGCCCATCCGCTTACAGATACAACATCCACCGCGACACACTCCTCTCCATCACACACACCCTCAAAACCCGCTGCAACGCAGGCATCCGCACGCACCTCGGCAAAATTAAGGCACACAACCACTCACTAGGTAACGACCTCGCAGATGCACTTGCTAACCAAGTTGCAGATGGACAACCGCCAGATACAACTTACACCACATGCTCAGCCGTGTCTGTCGGCCACTGGACCTGGCCATACACCCTCATTCCACAAACTCAAGGGGAACCCATACCCTACAAATACACCAACCTTAAAACAGACGCACATACCCACAGTATCAAACACACACATACACCCCTCTCACAAACATCCAAGCACGGTGCCCTCCTCGCCCGAGCCGCGAAAGCGGGTGCCGACTTCTCCTTCCACAAAAAACACTCAACCCTCACAAATATCAAGTTCACACACAAGCAAGAATTCATGTGGGGAGTCCACAACACCCGCCTCCTCACACACAACCCCACCCTACGTTGCCCCATGTGTGGACAATTCACCAGCAACGGCCACATGGCCGGTAGCTGCCCCACCATGTCCGGCCTAAGACATGACCGCCACAACAGCGCGCTACAGCTCCTCCTATCTCTCTTGGAACGCCACAACGGAGGCCGATGGGAGACTATCACTGCAGACTTCGGTAACAAACCCATAAATTCTTTCACCCACCCCACCCCCACCCACACCCCTCTCGACTGTCACCCCCCTTACCCCACCCACATGCCTACCCGCCTTGTTGCTGCTGACGAAGGTCTTTCGCCTGACTCCCTAACCTCGTGCCCCGCTATCCTCCCCCCCGAGATTCTCCCACCCGCACTACGTCCCCCGGCGCACAAACCCGACTTCATTCGCATCCTCGAACCTCGATTCGTCGGTCACACCAACGGCCGCCGACGATACTCTTCTATCAAAGATATACAAATAGGGGAGTGGAAGTACTGCACCGACCACAACCTCTCTCACACAGCCCACCTGGTTAGGGAAAAATACACACCCCTCGCAAATGCCATCCGCAACCACTGGCCAGGTACCGAAGTCGAAATCCTCCCCATAGTCATGAGCCGCACGGGCACACCGCACTCATCCACCATCGCAAATCTCACCTCTCTCCTCACCCTCCGCACCGACCCTCCGGACAAACTCATCACCAAAGCACGAATCGACACGTCTCGCATCCTTTCCACACTCCATGCACACACCGTCCAATGGCTGCATTATCTACTCCTTGTCTACCGCACCAAATCACGCACGACCACTCGCCGAGCCTCCGCATAACGCACCTCCCCAAGCCCTTCTTGCACACCACCTTTAACCCGCTTCAGACCCTCCCCGGGGGGGAGTGAAACCCCCGACCACACTTGGAGAGGTTGGACATAGGTGGTTCACGGTCTAGCCCTGACTTGTAAGTTCCCTGTATGGCATAGTTGGGAGGGCCCAGAGACAGCAGCCGACGCATCCGGCTTTTGGTGAAAAACCGGCGCATACGGTACATGTTGTAAACAATTTCAATTTCAATTTCAATTTCAATTTCAATTTCGTTATTGTCTACCTCGATGACGTCTGTATCTACAGTCAAACTTTGGAGGAACATCTGGAACACCTACGTCTCGTTTTACAACGATTCAAGGAAGAAGGCTTGAAGTTACGCCTTAAGAAATGCTTCTTAGGACTGCAAGAGATGGAGTACCTGGGCTATACTGTGTGAGCTGGTAAAATTTCGGTTTCCACAAAGAAAGTCGAGATCGTTGCAGACTGGGCAGTGCCCAAGACGCAGAAGGAGGTTCGCAGTTTCGTACAGTTCTGCAACTTCTATGCCAGATTTATTCATCATTTCAGCGACCTTACGGCTCCATTGACGGACTTACTGCGGAAGTCCCAGCCACAGAAAGTTACGCTGACGCCTGCATGTTTGGAAGCCTTTGAGACTCTCAAGTTACGGCTCATTTCCACGCCATGCCTGATCCTTCCGGAGGTCGGCTCGGATGCGACGTTCCCCGTGGCTACATATGCTTCAACAGTGGGGATTGCAACAGTCATGTTGCAAGACCAAGGAGGAGGTCTTCAACCAGTCTCTTATTGGGCGCGAAAGCTGCATCCAGTTGAGCGTGGTAACACTTACTCTGCGTACGACTTAGAAGCTTTGGCTGTATGCGAAGCTGTCAAGCATTGGAGGTGCTATCTTGAAGGATGCTTTAAGTTCCTTGTCGTAACAGACCACGACACACTGCGACATCTGCTCAGGCACCCGAACAACAGGCTGAACAAGCGGCAAGCAAGATACCTGCGGGATTTGCAGCCGTTTGTGGGCTCGATGACACTTGCATATCGCAAGGGAGCTCTGAAAGAAGCTGACCCGTTAAGCCGGCGTCCGGACTTCGTACCTTTGGCCATAGATCCATTATTTTGGGATGGCGAGGTTCCGTCAATTCGAGAATTACGACGGAAGTCCCAGCTGCTGTTTGAAGACGCACAGTTAAATTTACTGATTGTTAATGCGTTGCAGCTGAGCCGTGAGTTCGCTGATCTCATTCGCGAGGGGTACTCCCAAGACTCGTTTTATGGGGACGAGGGTGAGTGGACGAAAGACAGCCGGATTGAAGCCATAGACGGATATTTTTGGCGCCTCAATCGCCTCAGTATTCCACTAAACTTTGAGCTCCGACTGAGATTGATCACAGAGCTGCACGCAAGTTCGTCAGCAGGTCACATAGGAGTCGCTAGCACTCTTGCTAAAGCACTCGACAGATTTTGGTGGAAACGAATTCGCCAAGATGTGAAAGATTTTTGTTAACGCTGCGTCGTATGTCGACGAGCAAAGATTCGACCGCAGATGGCTGCGACTCTTTACCCACTACATGTTCCACCTAGACCGTGGCATACAGTTGGTCTTGACTACTTGACAGACTTACCTCAAAGCAATGGCTTTAACAGTGTGATGATTGTAGTAGACCATCTAACTCGAATGGCCCATTTTCTGCCGTGTTCAAAGACTGTTACTGCCGAACAAAATGCAACTTTGTTTTTACAGGGAGTCTACCGTGTGCCGATCAGCGATCGCGACCCGAAATTCGTCAGTGCCTTCTGGCAGGCACTTTGGCGACGCCTTGGAACGCGCCTGAACATGTCTTCCAGTTGCCATCCAGAAACCGACGGACTGACAGAGCGCGTGAACATCACGTTTCAGCAGCTTCTTCGTTGCTTCTGTTGCTATGATGGCTCTGATTGGACAACGCTCCTACCACAAGTGGAATTTGCGTACAACGCCTCGCGTGCACTCGGAATTGAGCACACACCGTTTGAGGCTAATTTTGGATTCTCTCATGAGGAGCCTCTTGACCTGCTGTTCAGCATGCGACCATCGATTCCATTTTCGCAAGACGCAGCATAACGGTTAAGATTGTTAATGGAAGGACATACTATGGTACGCTCAATGTTACAGCTACACAAAGACGAGATGCAAGCGCGCACAGAACCGTCTACAACACCACACTTCGCCAGAGGAGAGAATGTGTCAGTCGTCACAGCAAACCTTTTTCTGCGTGGACAACCGAACCGGAAACATAGAGACAAACAGCTTGGACCCTTTTCAGTGGAAGAGCAAATTGGGAAACACAGTTACAGATTGAAACTTCCAGCGACAGTACGCTTACATCATGTGTTCCATGTCAACAATTTGCGACCTTGCTCTACCGCTCCGCTACGACCAACTGTTCCGGTAAGTGTACCTGAAGGAGACGACGAGGAATTTGATGTCTCGCACATATGTTATGTGTGCATCAAGTCGCTACCTGGACGACGAGGCAAATACCTGCTCTTCATGACACATTTCAGCGATGACGACATTCCGCCTATCTGGCACCGGTTGAACGAAGTACACCGGACAACAGCGTTACAAGATTTCTTGGAGACACCCCAATGGCACAAGTTTGCCAAGACTCATGCGTACATTGACTTCATGCACGCTTACCCAGCGCGCATTCCCGAGTCCCATTAACTGCTTCAGTAAAGGAGCTTAGACCACGGAGGTCTGCCTCGCGGCGGCCTCAAAGATCTGTCAAGAGGGGGAGGGTACGAGTGTGACGAGTACAGTCATGCAACAGTACATTGTAGGACATTGTACATGTACTCGTTGCTAATTCCGATTTGTGCTTTTCCATCGGACGGACGTACACACGTGGGTAAGTCGCTACTGCAATATTCATTAGGGTGCTAATGCTTATTGTACGACTAGTACCTCCCGGTACGTACATGTACGCACAGTTAATCTAACTAGCTAGATGACGCACCTAAGCGAGTTCTCCGATGCAGAAGGAGCCGCGTCGTGAATCTCAATGCTAGGCAAGCCGCGTCTCGGGACAGATGACGACGGTTAGACAACCCTAACGCCCGACACGTAAGCGAAGCAAGGAGGCGTAAGCTATCTGGGCAGAGACCTATTTAAGCCCAATGCAATAGAGGGAGGTGACAGAACCATTTAACATCTCCATTGTTCACTTACAACATATACTGCTTAAGTACAGCAATGAGACATCTTCTCAACATCTTTCACTAGCATCTCTCGACAACATCATTTTGCCATCTTGCAACGACAGAACTAGACAGATTAGAACTGATTTGTGCTAGCGTTTAGCTTGAGGAGGCTAACCGCAACATGTCGGAATTGTAGTCGATGGAGGTGTCGACGTTAAATCATGCACCTATGAAGCTAGCAAGGTCTCATGACGGCGAGAAGATGTAGCCAGCTGCTCCACCTCATCCGAAGAGCGGGCTTGCCACTATCATTACCACTTGTTAAGTGTGTGGACCGGCGCCTTGCCAAAAAGTTCCGGGCACTCGAAAGCACTGTGCCTCTTCTTGTGGCACTTGAAGCAAAGTCCCTCCTCTTTGTGCATCTTACGCTACAAAGGGGTCAAAGCTCATGCGATGGCATTTAATTAGATTCGATCAGAGTTCGAAGAAAATTGTCCTCTGCATCCTCGATTGCCACGACCACATCCACGACCAAACCTTTCGCCACATTGAAAATTATCGTTGCCTTTGGGTTCATGGTTGTCGATATGGAGGGTCGGCTGCCTCAAAGGTTGTCAAATGGAGTCGGTGCGCTCCTCGCACGGCCCAAATTAGGTGAGTCGGCCACGAGGTCATTCAAAAAGATTTGTAACTTAATCAACGGCATGTTTTAGCTTTTTTGCTGGGAGCAATAGGACTTTGGTTGAGTTTGAAGCTGAGAATTCGTCAATCCGTTCATGATGTAAACGCACTGGAAGCCGTTTGTACGAAGTTGTCAAGTCCTCCGTAAAAACTCGTTGAATTAATGGGTTCAGTCGGCGTAACTCATGGAACCTTGCGTAAGTCCAATCAAGGCGGTAATCGCGTTATCCCTCATGTTAGGCAGCAAAGACGTCTTACGAATCTCTGTGTCCAAAGAGTCGAAAGTGTCTAGAATCCAACTCTACTGTCTACGGTCTAACCACCACTAGTTCAAAGGTCTAGAAGATTGAGACTTAACCCAAATAACGGCGTTGAACGAGTCAGCGGAAATGCCGAGCATGACGTGACTTTGAGGCTGCATCTCCAACAAGTCTTCAAGCTTACGTGCATCTTGACGTGATTGGTATGGGGCGTCGATTGTTGCCATACGCTGCGTCTTAGTAAGTATTACTCTCGAACCAGCAAAATTTGTTGTCGGCGCCGGAACTTAAATGCGTAAATCAGTTGGCGTCTCTCCACACAATTTATCAATGTAGCCTTTAATCAACATCCAGCACACAAGACATGAGTTTGCCGTTGTAAAACGAGCTCAGAAGAAGAGCGGTTTCGATAGCGAAGCATCTTTGTGAAGAAAGGATTGATGAGACATCACATATGTTCGGAACGACTGCCATTAGGCCACGGAGTCAAAGAGTAACACTTTTCATTTACTTTGAGTCTACTTCACAAGTCCAATCTTAGACGGCGTGAGAGACAAGCCGTCAATATCGACCGTAGTTAGAACGATGTTAGAACCATGAAGATGAATGCACGATAGAGCAATAACGGCTTGTTCGACCTTTGCATGTGTACGTAGGGTAGGAGTGACGTAAGGTACCTAAACGGATGCTGAAAATACGTAGACAAACGGGTACATGGCATCATGTAACGGCACTCGAACGAGCTTGCTACTCAACAACGTAAAATCATGAGCAGTCAAGGTAAGGCCCGTTTCTTCAAACGGTTCGCGCACGGCCGCATCGAAAGGCTCTTCCTCAGGCGAAACAAACCCGGAAGGGAATCAAGTTTTACCAACACGGGGTTCACGTTGTAAAACAAGCTTGATGTTTGAGGCTTTCGAACCTCCGACATGCAGTACAACCAACACGTTTTGACTGAACCAACGCTCGCCATGTCGAGTCAAATAGAGCAGCGTCGAACGAATCATACAACAACGAAAGCGTGTGGAGATCAAACCGCTCCGAAACCTGTGTGGCAGTTTGCATGTCAAGAGCTGACCGCTAACACAAATCTGTTTTGTTTTGCTCATGCTTCCGATGATAGGAATGCAAATGGAGAGAGAGGTGGAACATAACTAACATTGGATTGCAACTGAACAAAGGGATTGTTTGAATGGTTATTATGTCACCTCTCTCCACTGCATTTCGCTTAAATAGGTCCAGCCTAGCTAGCTTGCACAAGTTCTCGTATGGTCCTCGTGCCGGGTGCTAGGGCTCTTGTAACGGTCTGAACACACGAGCGATGCGGCTTGTTTGTCTGGGGAAATCAGACTAGCGCGTCTTGTAGCTAGTTCGATTAATTGTGCGTACATGTACGTACAGGGAGGTATTGGCAATAAAGTACAAAACAATACCCTCGCTAAATTGTAGTGGCAGCGTAACCACGTAGTACGTTCTTCCGATGGAAAAGCACGAATACATTTAGTACCGAACACATGAGCAATGTAATGTAATGTACTTTTGCAAGACTGTACTCGTCACAACGCCTTCCATTTAGTCCGCCCATGGCTATTACCCCTTGCTTTTGATGACCGGGGCCGGCTAGCTCCAACGGCGTTTGACCTTGTTGCTCGCTTGGTTAATTTGGTGGCAATACACCGTTTCCCAAGATTGGTGCGGCGGACTCTCGATATGTACGGTCTGAAAGTCATGCCCACATGAAGGAGTTCATTGTTCATGTGGCGGTCTACATATGTTACCTTTGAATTCGTCGATTTCTTGGGGATGTGCCGTGTGCGTCGTGCGTTCATGCGGCGTTTTTCTGTGTTTCTTCATGGCACGCTCGGTTCCTCTCTCCTAGATGCCTTGCAAGAGGGTGGTGCAGCTATTGTTGCCTGCCTCCATGCTCCGCGGGCTTAGGCTTCTCATGCCTGTTTTTTTCTTATTATTCATCTCTGCTAGTGGATTTCACTACTACTTTCCTTGTAATGAAAAATGCTTAATAATTTACTTCACCCGGGTACCTGTACGACCCGGTAATTTTTATGGTCATATTGATTCGAATCTAGAGGTTTGCATATCCAACTTCCATGTGTACGGGACAATAACACTAGCGGTTACTGTTACCGTTAATAGCGGCGCGTCACACCTGCAAGGCAAACACCTCGCCTCGGCAGTTAGACGCAACCAACGACCAACGACTTCCCCAACGGTCAGCTCTAGCTAGCCCGCGCCTTATAAGCCGTAGCTAGCCACGAGCCTAGGCACTCTATGCTTTCGCGCTCAGCCAATCTAGGCTTCGCGCGAATGCATTCTCGACTCTCGTAGTCGAGCAGGGTGTCAGTTTACCATCGTCCCATGCGCACTCGAGCGTCACGCGACACTTCCCCTCGTTCTTCTACGTAGTTACGCATCATGCAGCCCGAGATGTTTACGTCCGCCGCAGCGGCCGATCCTCACGCTACCTCGATCGAACAACGCACAGCCGAACAGATTCGTACGGCAGTTTTGGCTTCGAAACAACGGATAACTGAGCAGTTTTTGGCGGCTAACGCTGCCTTACTCGCCCAGCTCCATCTGACGACAGCCCCACCCGCTACTACCGATCAACAACAGTCCATTCCCGCCGACGCGACCCCAACGACGGAGGGTGGTAAGGCGGCCCATGAGCCACCTATCGACCTGCTTGACGACGAAACCGAACCCTCCGCGTCCGAATTCGTCGACTTCGCCTACTACGGCGAAGTCATCCCGGCCGGCCTCGAGCGTCCTCCACGCGACGTTGAGGACTCACGTCTGTGGACACTTACGGGCGACACCGCCAGTGCTCTAAGCGACAAGCGCACCCCAACAGCCTACGACGAGTACCTCCACATCGGCTGCTATGCCTTCTTCGACAGCTGCGCCAACGCGGCAATTGGCGAGGTTTTGGACACGCTGTCGCACGGCCCATCTCTATCGGCTGAGCAGACGGCATCGACTGCCCTTATCAAAGCGAATCATCGCACCCACACAGCGACGGAGGAGGCCGCCCGCACTCGATTGGGCTTCCTCCGCCTCACCAAGAGCGGACAAGCGAGCACGGATGCGGACCGCGTCTTCGTCGAATTGGCCCACGAGTGCTTTTGCCGCCCACGCCCTACGGCGGTCTCCGGCCCATTGGATGCTCTCCGCCAAGCGTTCATCGACCGCACGCTCGAGGTCAGCCTTCATGTCGCCAGCAAGGCAGCAGCTGGCGCAGCATTCGCCAAGATCACGCCGGACAAACCCACAGGCCTTGACGCCAAGGCCCGCAAAGCGGCCGCCGACAAACGCAAGGCAGCAGCATCAACAACAGCAGCAGCCGCCGCCCGACCACCTCCCCATGCCAAGCCGACCGACCCGACACGGCCACCGCCCAAGAAATGATGGTGTGGCCCGCCGCGCTGATTCTTGCTCCCCGACATCTCCCTTCATGCGACATCGCGTGCGTCGACGATGGCGGGAGTTGGAGCCCATCGGCGCGAGCGGCCAAGTCCTAAGTTAGATCCGCCATGGTGTGCGCGTCAAGTTCAAACACGGCGCACGCCCCAAGCCTTTCAACCACGGCACCTCTATGCTAGACGCTACACCAGCCCAACTCGAATTTCTAAACTCGGAACTCCCACGATTCGAGGCTTGCGGAGCGTAGGAGCGCTCGGACAACCCTCGCTACGTCTCCCGAATGTTTTTCGTCCCCAAACCCGGATGCAACATGTGGCGCCTCATCATCGACCTTCGCGAATTCAACCGCTACTGCTTCACGTTCAACATGACCTGCGAGACTCTGAAGCACCTTCGCCACCTCTCTCGCCCGGGCGTTTATTTTGTCTCCCTAGACCTCACCGACGGGTATTACACCCTTGGCATCCGGGAGGCAGACCGCGACTACTTCACGGTCAACTACCGCGGCACCTTGTGGCGCCTCGCTTGCCTTCCAATGGGCTCGTCCGGCTCGGCTTACTAATTTTGCAAGCTCACGCAAGTGTTTACGAACCACCTGCGTCGGCCCCCTCTTCCTACGCCGGCATCTACGCCGGAACGCGCGCGCCCGTCAAAACGTTTTCTCCGGAACGCTCGATGGCGCGGTACGCGACTCCTCCCCTACATGGACGATTTCTTTTTCTTGGCCGACTCGTACCAAGACGCGCTGCTCCTTCGCCATCCCGTCGAGGCCCTACTAGACAGCCTAGACCTCCAGCGCAACCCCAAGAAAGGCGTATGGACGCCAACGCAAGTCGGCGACCATTTGGGCTTAACAGTGGATTTACAACTCGGCATGTTTCGCGCCCCAACCTCAAAACTGAAACATCTCGCTCAACACGCATCATCCCTGCTCGGCCGAGCGGCTTCGAACGCCCGATGGCTACCCACTCGCCAACTCGCGGCCTTCGCGGGAAAGGCCCAATTCCTCTACCTTGCTATCGCGCCCGCACGCTTCTTTTCACGCGAGCTGCACAACGTGTTGGCTACACGCATTGGCTGGGGAGGACGCGTCCGCCTCACCAACCAGTTGCGTCGCGACCTCGAGTGGTGGCGTACGGTGCCAACCCAAAACAATGGTCGGTCCATCTACAAACCCATCGAGACCGCCTACCTCCATGCCGACTCCAGCGACTACGGATGGGGCGCCGTGTTGAACGACGACTCAAACTACCAAGCGCGTGGTTTTTGGAGCGCTACCGACCGGCTACAACACATCACATGGAAGGAGCTTCGCGCGCTGCGACACGCGGTCGAGTCCTTTCTACCCCAACTCAAAGGCCGACAAGTCCTCCTCCACGAGGACAACACGACGGTGGTCGCCGCCCTAACCAAGCTTACCCCCCGGTCGCCCGTCATGATGACCGAGCTCCGGCGCTTGTGGTACCTACTCGACACCAACGACATCCACATCCGCCCGCGCTACATCCGGTCGGCCGCGAACGTGTGGGCGGACACACTTAGCCGCGAGTTGAACACATATGATTGGTAGCTCAATCCCCGTCTATTCGCACACCTTCAAGCACGGGTGGGGCCCCCATACGATCGATCGTTTCGCGTCCATTAAACGCCCAGCTCCCACGTTTCAACGCCCGCTGGCGGGACCCTCAGTGCGAGGACGTCGAATGCTTACGCCTTCCCGACGCAGCCTGGCGACGCGAAAACAACTACTGTAACCCTCCTTGGACCGCCCTACCAGCACTCGCCGCAAAGCTGGACCAAGCGCAAGCCCCAGCAACCGTCATTGCCCCCTATTGGCCGGACAAGACGTGGTACCAAGCCTTCTATCGCCTCGCCACAGCAACCTTGCACTTCCCGGCGTCCCGCGACCTTTTCCTTCCCGGCAAGCTTGGCAAGCGCGCGGGGGTCGGACCACCCGCGTGGAGCATCGTGGCTTTTCGACTAGCACCCCCTCATGGCTCTACACCCGACGCGGAACCATAGGCCGGGCTTTGCGCCCCGCCCGGAGATGGTCTACAACACCGCCGATTCGCCACCCCCGTACCGGCCCACCCCGCTACCGCCTCCACACAAACTCAACACAAGCGCCGTGGTCCTCCGATCTGGCTGAATCTTTTCACCCGCTTTTGGGAACCGACAAGCTCGGGGTAACGGCTATCACCCTGCTCAGCAACTCGCTAGCGCCGTCTACATACGCCAATTACGACAGTGCGCTACGCATGTTTTTCGCATTTTGTACAAAGGAAAATATTGCCCCGTTACAAGCTACGCCGGCTACCATGATTCGCTACACAGCATGGTTAGCCCTACTAGGCACAGTAGCAGCGAGCTTGCTGCATGCCTACTCCTCCGTAGTTAACAAGTAATTCCGCGACCACCAGCGCCAACCCATCGTTGTAGGAGAGCTACTGGCCGACGCAAGGCGTGGCCTCGAGATGTTGCAACACCGCCTCGTCCCGGCCGACACGCGACTCCTACTACCCGCATCCGTCGCTCTCGACATTCTACAGGCCGCTAACACGTTACGCGACGGCCTCAAATGGTCGCCCGCCACACGTCCCCTGCTAGAGCGTTTCCGAGCATGCTTAGCGGTGTGCGTCAATTACACATTTTTTTGTCGCGTAGAAACCGGCGCCCGCTGCCAAACCGGTGACCTAATCGTCGACAGAGCCTCTCAGCAAATTTGCCTGTTCGTACGAAAGTCTAAAGGCGAACAACGTCGCAACACCCGCGACAAGCTCGTGTTCGCGGTACCTATTGCCGCTAACCCCATCCTGGCAGATCTCCTGGACTACTTCACACAACACCGCGCCGCTTTCTGCGCTACCTACTACAAGCGACCACCCCCTGCCGCCTTTTGGAGCTTCTCACCTGCGGAAGCCTCCGTCGAATGGGGGGCCGCGTCCACAATTACCGCTTGGCTCTCCCTCTCACTTCGCACAGTCAACACGTCTGCGCCCGCCGGATTCAAGTGGACATCGCACAGCCTCCGGAAAGGGGCCGCGTCCGCTGCCAGGTGCATCGGCGCGCCCCTCCCCGTGATCAAATACATGGGTGGTTGGGCCAAGAACAGCTCCGTGACCGAAGGAAAGTACATTGACCCCACCATGACCCCTACACCTGCTGCTTGGCGTTTCTTCGGCTGGCTCGCCCCGTCCCCCCCGGAGCACTGATTTTGGCAGTGCAAGGCTTTGGCTTTGAATTACTGGTAAACGTGCCCTAGGGTAAATGGTCAGATTGATTCGAATCTAGAGGTTTGCATGTCCAACTTCCATGTGTACGGGAAAATAACACTAGCGATTATTCTTACCGTTAATAGCGGCGCATCACACCTGCAAGGCAAACACCTCGCCTAGGCAATTCGACGCAACCAACGACCAACGACTTCCCCAACGGTCAGCTCTAGCTAGCCCGCGCCTTATAAGCCGTAGCTAGCCACGAGTCTAGGCACTCTCTGCTTTCGCGCTCAGCCAATCTAGGCTTCGCGCGAACCCACCCACCCAACCCTATAATCCTGCGCTAATCGTCCCCCAGCCCCCGCCTGTGGGTGTCTTCTGGCAAAAATGTAAGCAAACTGATATCTTTGGCAAAAGGCGCCCAAGGTTAAATTTGTATTTCGCCGCCGGGATGTGCTGGGTTGGAATGCTGCAGGCAGGTAATACTGGGATGATCCCGTGAGACTGTTCACATACCCGTACCTGTACCTCTTTTCCCTGGCTTGCATTATGCTGTAGTATGTCACGGAGTTCAATGCCAAATGAAATATATAGATCCTGTTTTGCGAAATCTGTTATGGAAGCACGAAGCAGTTGAACGGCTATCTAGTCACTGGGTTGTCGTGATAACCAGTACGTACAGTCCCTATGCCCGAGTGGTCCAAGGGGGCGGTTTTAAGCACCGCTAGCGAGAGCTGCACGGGTTCAAACCCCGTTGGGGACAATTTTCCTTTAATTTTTCTTACTCACAAATGATGTCCTGACCTTACTCGGTGCCAGTGTCCCTCTATCCTAGTAACCTGCCAGGAATAGAAATCTTCTTACAGGGAAAAGAAGCATAAGCCACTAAGGAAAAAGAATAAAAGAGAGAAAAACCTGCTCAACCAGAGGAACAAAAAGAAGAAAAGAGGAAAAGTAATCCCGTTAGGAACTGCCCTTCAGGTATCCTTGCCGCTCTGGGGTGCCGCTTACTCTCGTTCCTTGCGCTCTGACAGTTTTGTCCGTATGCAGCATTTCCTGTGTCGAACTACTTCTGTTCCGTTTCGGCGTTTTTTGGGGGATGTGCGACGTAAATTCATGCAATTCCTTTGTGCTGCTCTTCAAGGTACTCCGGGTTCCTATCTCCGCGACGCTTTTCAGGAGGGCAGTGCCGATGCTGTGGCATGCCTTCCTGTTCCTCGGGCTTACGTTTTTTCCTCTTTTCTTCTTTTTGCTTGGTGGCCTCCACTGCTTTTTCTTGTAAAAAGTTTTTTATAATTGCCCATTATATCAACATGTGTGTTCGCATAGCCATCATCCTCTTTTTTCTGAGAAGACCGGTCGGTGTGGAACTCTTACTGCCCCCTCTGTTACCCGCCTGCCTTTTCCCTGTCCCTTCTGTCCACGGTATTCCCATAAGCCACCTTTCGCGAACTGTGGCAACTTGTGTCTACGGTGCAACTTCCACCTCTGCAACCCAGGTAGTGAAGTGGGAGTAAAGACTATATGTACCAAATACACCTAATATCTTTACCTGCCGTATCGTCTGGCGGTGTTCATCTTAATAATCTGTGCATAGAGTCGCTAGTAAAACAAGGAGTGGCTAGCTCCTCCTCCTCCTCCGATACACCGCACGGTCGGAGGAGGAAGACGACTCCTGTCGCGTGTGTGCAGTGACAACTCTTGTGGTAGTATCTACCTGTAGCATATCAACTGAGGCGTGTTTGCCACATTCGAAACCAAACTTGACGACCCTGTGTGTCTCCGCATTAAAAGGATATACCCTCGTTGTTCAGGCCGCCTCGCACTGCTTCAGCCTGTTCGTTGAGAGCCTGGCAGACTCTCGCCTTTGGACTGCCGGCCTACAGCATTTCGTCATAGTCACCAAGCCACAAGGATGGAGCGCGGGCCGCAGGTGCCGTTTCGACTGTTTCGTGACAATAGCCCCCCTCACCGATACGCACAGTGCTGATCGTGCAGCACTGGTCGTCTTTCTGCTAACCCGTGGTGATATTTCCGGCTTGACAAGGTGGGGGGGGGGGGGGGGGGGGGTGGCGCGCAGACCTACAGTAGCTGATCGCCGTGCTGCACTCGCCTTTCGGGTCTTGGGGTGTACAGGAGAACCTGGTGGACCTAAACGACTACAACCCACCTGTACCGACCTACGATGCCACCCCCGAGTATGGCGGCTCCCCTGTAATGGAACCCATCCAGGGCCTGGACGCCTCGGCCGTCGTGCCTAGCTGGGACCAGCTCCAGCAGCAGTCGGCGGTCGTGGCTGAGGAAGAGAACACGGCATCCGACTGCGTAACGCTTGAGTTCACAGGCAACCCTCTTTCACCCCCCTTTACCCTTTTCTCCTCGTCGCCCCTCCCTCTTCTTTCACCCTGTGCTTGCTCTGAACCTGGCGCCACGCGTGGTGTGTCTCCCCCAGACTCGCAAGTGTCTCCTTACGCCAACCTCAGCGGCAAAATTGGCTCAACAAGTGGAGGCACCGTGCCAGCAGGTAGCGCCAACGCCAAAATTCAAAGTGACACGCCGAATGTCAGTGTATGTGCCAGTGTTTGAGCAGTTCGATCTTTGATGTCCGGCGCAGTGGACGCGGGAGACGGCGGGCGTCTGATGCAACAGAATCAACCGTCCTCGACGGACCCCGAGTTTAGTTCAGCACCGCCTGGAGGGGAGGCGCCCCATGCGAGCGGCGCGCAGCCAGCCGACCCCACCCGCGCATGGTTCTGGAACCCGCGCCGCTACCAGCGCTACTTTGACGTGGATACCAACGAGGTGCTGAAGCGAATGCGGAACTCGCTGAAGGGGCCGCTTATGCCGCGCTTTCTGGATGACATCAGGAGCAACCCCGACCTGTGCGAGCCCCCCTAAACCCCTTCATACGTAGTCGCAAATGCACGTGAAGGGAAGCTGGAACGCACTCACGGACACACACACGGACACGGGGACACACACACGCACGGACATACACACACACGAACACACACACACACACACACACACACACACATGTTGGTGAACTGAAGCACTCGTGCGCACAGGTGCATATAATGCACAAATTTACGCGCAGAAGCTGGTAGACGGGAGCACTTGCATGACAAGCAAATTCATAACGTCGCACATTAACATTCGCAGGCTTAGGCACACAGGGCGACGAAATGCTAGAATTATACACATTTCGCGCACCCTCTCCACTTACGGAGCCGATATCAGAGACAGACACACGCAACACAAGAGCTTTTCTTCTTGAACTCAGTCTAGTCCACGTCAATAGGAAAGAAACACACACACACACACACACACACACACACACACACACACACACACACATGCTTAACGTAGGCACGCTGGCGAACGTAGATGCATGTGAGAAGTGAGTGGACACGTCGAAAAGCGCGCAGAAGCAGCCATAGCAACAAATGGAGGAGAAAGTAGAAGGAAGCACTAGCAGTATCTGTTCTCATAAGCACACGCAAAGAAGTACACAATCACATTCAAAAACCTTCACACAGCAACACCCAAAGGTTTAAGCGTGAAGGGCGAGACGACACTAAATTTTCACGCACACCATACGCTTTTTTTACACATCCGGAACGACAGGCACAGCAACAACCATACACCTTCAACTCCACTTCTCCAGACCTCTCCAGATATCTCAAGCCCACAACTCCACTTCCACAGACGCAAACGAAATACTCAAGCACACACACAATTATAGCAGGACCTTAATGTACAACCCCACCCTCTCACGTCCAGTCGCGCCGCTGTCCCCGCATGCAAACTTGATTTGCACTACACTGTCAAGAACACGGATGCTTACATGCCGTGCACACAGAAACGCCACACAAAACCCACTTGTTTAGACGCCACTCTCTCAATGCCTACCCATCTACCTGTCCATCCCCGGAACTTCCAGATAGGCACACATACTAGATGAAAAGGAGCAACAGAGCAAATCCCTCTCTCCCTCCCTATGTACCACACCCAAGAACAACTTCTGAAGGATAAAACCACAACCACACACTGATCATGGCCTTGCACTCACCAGCTGACAGCCTTGCGTGCTTGTACTCCGCTTTCCTAACTTATCGTCGGTCTTCCCCCCTCCCAAAGCTATGGACCCTTCTGGGTGGCTACCACGGTGATCTTCATCACCGCTGTGACTGGGAACCTCGCGTACTACCTCGCGCTGGGATCTTCGGCCTCTGAAGAAAAGTCCATGGATTGGGTCTACGACATCGACAAGGTGCACTTCCCCCTTCTCCCCACTCCCCTGCTCCTTTTTTCATTGGAACACCTTGCCTAAGCATTCGTGTGTGGTGGCCTGGTGACCTACTGCCCGGATGCGCAGGTGTCCCTGAGCGCTTTGCTGTTTTATGGGTATGTTGGCCTGATCGGCGGCGGCCTGTGGGCGATCCTCGCATATTACAAGTCGATGCTGAGTCTGGCGCACGTGTGGTGCACCTACGGCTACGCCCTAACCATCTTCCTGCCCGTCGCGCCCTTGTGCACCATAAACGTGGAGTGGCTCCGCTGGCTCCTCGTGCTGGGCGCCACCCTCATGTCCGGCCTCTTCCTGCTCATCAACTTCCAGGCCGACGTGCGGGAGGCCGCGGGCGCCAAGGGGTTTATGATGTTGGCTGTCATGGGTGGCATCCACCTCGCGCTTGGCCTTAGCCTCAAGCTCTTCTTTTTCCAGTTTTAGGTCTCTCTCCCCCCGCCCCCTTTCCCCCCCGCCCCCTATCCCCCATGCTTCTCCTTCCCCCCCCCCCCCCCCCCCCCCCCCCCTTCACGGCTATCAATCACGTGTGCAGCCCTAAAATAAAGTGAGGGGCGTGTCCGTGTTGCGTTGTAAGTGAGGAGGCGGAGATGAGCGCGGTAGCAGTGGGACTGAGCACTGGATCACATTAGCGGGTGCAGGAAAGGGAAGTGTCTACGCAGGGGGGCTAGGGCTTTTTGAAGAGGTAGTGCCCCACGCCCCACTCGTTGCCCCCGTTGTAGTTGAACAACTCAGAGCATGAGAGGTAGAAGAGGCGCCAGTAGACCCACCACTTCAGGCTCTGGTGCGCTCCGTAGGTGTCCTGAACGGGAGGAGCAGCAGCAGGACTTGTCTGTATTTATGTATGTGTCTGTTGTTGTAACTATTTGTGTGCGGGTGTTCGTCTGTGTGCGTGCACGTATTTGTATGTGCTTACACGTTCGCAATGTGTGTTTCGATTGACGGTGGAGGGTGTGTGTGCGTGTTTGGGTGTATGTATACATATGTGGCTGTGCTGGTTGTGTGTGACAGTGTTTGCGCAAGTGTGTGGGCGCCTATCACAGGTGGAGGGGGTGGGGTGTATGGGTATTTATGTGTTGTGGAAGGCGTAAGGCACACTACCTTGAATATGGGCATGATGCTGCCACGGTGGGCATCCTGCTTTAACAGCCATGCCTGCGCAAGCAGCCACGAGCGCCAGGGTTGTCAGAGTAACAGTTGGGGCTTTACAAAGTGCACAACGCAGGGGTGTGCAGGGTGAGTTGCAGCTCACCTCCAACGTTTTAGAGTAGTGCTGTCCGTTGACGTACCACTGTTCCTGGATGGAGAGGTCGTCCTGTGGGGAGTATAGCAGTTGATAAGGGGCGGATAGCATTGATTCACATATGGGGAATTATTCATATATGCATGGTCTTTGCGGCATAATTGATGAGACACGTGTGTGTGTGTGTGTGTGTGTGTGTGTGTGTGCGTATGTGTATGTTGGTGTACGTGCGAGTGTGTGTGTGTGTATGTGTGGCATGCGACTGTACCTGGAAATGAAGAAGTAAGTCCATGTGGGGCATGGTGCCGCCACTGAAAAAGTACTTGGCCATCCAATTGCCAGGGTCCTCGTTGTCGCTTTCGAAGTGGTAAGGGTAGCGGCGGTGCACGAAGATGTGAACAAACAGCAACCCACCCGGTTTCAGCCAGCTCGAGATGCGCTGCATCAGCAGTTGATAATTCTTCATGTGCTCAAACATCTCCACGCTCAGCACGCGATCGTAGGTGCTAGGCGCCTTGAAGGTAACCATGTTATCCGTCAGGATGGTCAGGTTCTTGATGCCACGCTCATGCGCCCTGTCATTGCATACCACACCGCACATGAGTCCGAAATCGCTCAGTCTGAACGCCAAATTCCGGAAGCACCAACACATTACACACACAAAGCATACCCACTTCATCACACAGGCATCCGAAGGAGTTGTTCATGAGGGAAGTACGTACCTCTGCGTGATGAACGCGCGCTGGGTGGCGGAGTTGGACACCGCGGTGACGGTGCTGCCGGGATACTTGGCAGCCACGAAGAGGCAGAGCGAGCCCCAGCCGCAGCCCAGCTCTAACACGTCCAAGCCGTCGCGAAGCTGCGCGCGCTCGCAGTACAGGTCTGTCGACGAGAGAAAGCGATGGTGAGACATGGGTCATTTCAGCGACAGCAGGATGTTGGAAAGGGGCGACAGGTGGCGGGCGTACTGAGCATAGCCTCCTCCGCCTCGCCGAGGCTCTCGTGCCCTTTCGGATATATGCAGGAGCTGTACTTCAGGTGCGGGCCGAGGGAGAGGAGGAAGTACTCCGTGGGAACCTGGCACGTGTTGGCCGGCACAGGTCATTATACAGGGCGACAAGGGGGAGAGACATTATTGCGAGCGTGAGTTTAGCTTAGGGGTTGGTAGTTTCCGCGAACCTCGTAGTGCTGCTCATTGGCGGCGTCGGTTTCGATAGCGAGCGGCATCGTTTTTAGCTCTTTCACGAAAGCGTTGATGTGCGCGATGGCTGCTTCGCCATTCGGGCTCTCCTACACTTCAGCGTTCAGTAATGGTGCACGCTAACAGGTACTTCAATGTTGCTATTATGGTGGTGAATGTGATTTTGGTATGTTGCTGGGTCGGACCTCTTTCAGGCGGCTGCTCAGCAGGTGCCTGATGCCGCGACGGAGAACAAAGTCGGGCACGAGGTTCATCTCGACCAGCGACATAAACGCACGGAACCCGGCATCATATAAATGGTTCAGAAGGTCCGTGATAAGCGTGATCGCCATATCGGCTCGCCCCCCTTGCAGCGACTCGCCGCTGATGTCGACTGATGGTCGTGCCAATGCGGATCGATATGTCATCACCGGCAGGAAGGATTTCGCGCCGGCCGGATGTCAGCCGCCCAGCCTTTGATGGCAACAAAAGCAGCGGTAGGAAGTTCCAAAATACTTAACAGTAATCCCTAACCAATATTTAAATGACAATCACTATTGATATTATGGCACGTGCAGTGTGTGCGAAATAAAGTACAGGTACATAAAACATGTCGCTGAATTTATGGTCAGATTGATTTGAATCTAGAGGTTTGCATATCCAATATCATGTGTACGGGACAGTAACTCTAGCGGTTACTGTTACCGTTAATATCGGCGCGTCTCACCTGCAGGGCAACCACCTTGCCCGAGCAGTTAGACACAACCAACGACCAACGACTTCCCCAACGGTAAGCTCTAGCTAGCCCGTGCCTTATAAGCCGTAGCTAGCCACGAGCCTAGGCACTCTCTGCTTTCGCGCTCAGCCAATCTAGGCTTCGCGCGAATGCAATCTCGACTCTAGTAGTCGAGCAGGGTGTCAGTTTTACCTTTTCGTCCCATTCGCACTCGAGCGTCACGCGACACTTCCCCTCGTTCAGCTACGCAGTTCCCCAATATGCAGCCTGAGCAGTCTGCGTCCGCCGCGGCGGCCGACCCTCACGCTACCACACTCGAACAACGCACAGCCGAACAGATTCGTACGGCAGTTTTGGCATCGGAACAACGGATTACTGAGCAGTTTTTGGCGGCTAACGCTGCCTTACTCGCCCAGCTCCGGCAGACGACAGCCACACTTGCTACTACCGATCAACAACAGTCCATTCCCGCCGACGCGACCACAGCGACGGAGGGTGGTAAGGAGGCCCCCGAGCCACCCATCGACCTGCTCGACGACGAACCCGACCCTTCCGCGGCCGATTTCGTCGACTTCGCCTACTACGGCGAAGTCATTCCAGCCGGCCTCGAACGTCCCCCTCGCGACGTCGAAGAGCCACGTCTGTGGACACTCACGGACGACACCGCCCGCGCTCTAAGCGACAAACGCACCCAGGCGGCCTACGACGAGTACCTACACATCGGGTGCTATGCCGTCTTCGACAGCTGCGCCAACGCGGCAATTGGCGAGGCTCTGGACACGCTGTCGCACGGCACACCTTTACCGACAGAGCAGGCGGCAGCGATTACCCTCATCCGAGCGGGTCATCGCACCCACGTGGCGACGGAGGAGGCCGCCCGTACTATATTGGGCTTCCTCCGCCTCACCAAGGGCGGACAAACGAGCACAGATGCGGACCGCGTCTTTGCCGAACTGGCCCACGAGCGCTTCTGCCGACCACGCCCTACCGCGGTCTCCGGCACATTGGATGCGCTTCGCCAAGCTTTCGTCGACCGCACGCTGGAAGTCAGCTTACACGCCGCCAGCAAGGCCGCCGCCGGAGCTGCCTTCGCGAAAGTCACACCAGACAAGCCCCCCGGCCCCGACGCGCGAGCCCGCAAAGCCGCCGCCGACAAACGCAAAGCCGCAGCAGCAGCAGCAACAGCGGCAGCCCGCTCTACCCCGCCACCCAGGCCGATCGACCCGGCTAAACCCTCGACCAAGAAATGACGGTGTGGCCCGCCGCGCCGATTCCCGCTCCCCGACGTCTTCCTACATGCGCCACCGCGTGCGTCGAAGATGGCGGGAGTGGGAGCGCATCGGCGCGAGCGGCCAAGTCCTAAACTGGATCCGCCATGGCGTCCGCGTGAAGTTCAAGCACGGCCTACGCCCCAAGCCCTTCAACCACGGCATCTCTATGCTCGACGCGACACCGGCCCACCTCGAGTTTCTAAACTCGGAGCTCCCCCGCTTCGAGGCTTGCGGTGCTTGGGAGCGGGCGGACAACCCTCGCTACGTTTCCCGGATGTTGTTAGTTCCAAAACCCGGGTACAACCAATGGCGTTTGATTATCGACCTTCGAGAACTCAACCGTTATTGCTCGACCTTCACCATGACGTGCGAGACGCTCAAGCACCTACGTCACCTCTCTCGTCCGGGCGACTACTTCGTCTCCCTCGACCTTGCCGACGGGTACTACACCCTTGGCATCCGGGAGGAAGACCGAGACTTCTTCACGGTCAACTACCGCGGCACGCTATGGCGCCTAGCATGCCTTCCCATGGGCTGGTCGGGTTCGGCTTACTACTTTTGCAAGCTAACTCAGGTGTTCACGAACCACCTACGTCGCCCCCCGCAACCGGTACCAGCGGCTACTTTCCCCCACAGTCGCCGCCCTACCAAGCGCTTCCTCCGAAACGCGCGATGGCGTGGGACCCGACTACTCCCCTACATGGACGACTTCCTTTTCCTCGCCGACTCCTACGCGGACGCCCTCCTACTGCGACAGCGCGTCCAAGCCCTCCTCGACACCCTCGGCCTCGAACGCAACCCCAAGAAAGGCGTTTGGACACCGACTCAAGTGGGCGACCATTTGGGATTAACGGTGGACCTCCAACACGGCATGTTTCGCGCCCCGCCCGCAAAACTCCACCAGCTCGCGCAACAAGCCTCTTCCCTACTCGGACGAGCCGCTTCCAACGCCCGATGGCTTCCTACACGCCAACTTGCGGCTTTTGCCGGAAAAGCACAGTTCCTCTACCTCGCAATCGCCCCCGCGCGCTTCTTCTTGCGCGAACTCCACGACGTGTTAGCCACACGGGTTGGGTGGGGCGGACGCGTCCACCTCACCCACCAATTACGCCGAGACCTCGAGTGGTGGCGCACGGTCCCCACTCAACACAACGGCCGGTCCATCTACAAGCCTATCGAGACCGCCTACCTCCACGCCGACTCGAGCGCCTACGGTTGGGTGCCGTTCTAAACGAGGACTCCAACTATCAAGCCCGGGGCTTTTCGAGCGCTACCGACCGCCATCAACACATCACGTGGAAGGAACTTCGAGCGGTGCGACACGCGGTGGAATCTTTTCTACCCCAACTCCGAGGCCGGCAAGTCCTCCTACACGAGGACAACACGGCTGTAGTCGCCGCCCTCACCAAGCTCACCTCGCGCTCGCCCGCCATGATGGCCGAACTCCGTCGCCTATGGTACCTCCTCGACAGCAACGACATCAACATCCGGCCGCGCTACATCCGCTCGGCGGCCAACATATGGGCCGACAAGCTAAGCCGCGAGTTGGACTACGAGGACTGGCAGCTCAACCCCCGTATTTTCACCCACCTGCAACGCCGGTGGGGGCCTCACACGATCGACCGTTTCGCGTCTATGCTCAACGCGCAGCTCCCCCGCTTCAACGCCCGCTGGCGCGACCCACTGTGCGAAGACGTCGACAGCCTCCGCCTCTCCGACGACGCGTGGCGCAGAGAAAACAACTACTGCAACCCGCCCTGGTCTGCCCTCCCTGCCCTCGCCGCCAAACTCGCCCAAGCCCAAGCTTCGGCCACGGTCATCGCCCCCTTTTGGCCCAACAAACCGTGGTACCACGCGTTCGCTCGATTGGCCACCGAAACGCTACACTTCCCAGCGGCGCGCGAAACTGAAATTGAAATTGAAATTGTTTACAACATGTACCGTATGCGCCGGTTTTTCACCAAAAGCCGGATGCGTCGGCTGCTGTCTCTGGGCCCTCCCAACTATGCCATAAAGGGAACTTACAAGTCAGGGCTAGACCGTTAACCGCCTAATCCAACCTCTCCAAGGGTGTTCGGGGGTTTTACTCCCCCCCGGGGAGGGTGCAAGTAGAGGTGAAGGAAGTGTGCAGTCAGGGTCGTGCGTGGAGGCAATGTGCGGATGCGCGGCGGGAGGTCGTGCGGGACTTGATGCGGCATATGCGTAGGAGGTGATGTAGCCATTGGACAGTGTGCGTATGGAGTTGTGTAAGAATGCGAGATGTGTCGAGGCGTGCTTTCGAGACGAGTTTATCAGGAGGGTCTGTGCGGGCGGTGAGAAGGGAGGTGAGACTCGTGATGGTGGAGGAGTGCGGTGTACCTGTGCGGCTCATGACTATGGGGAGGATGTCGACCGTTGTGCCTGGCCAGTGGTTTCTGATGGCGTTCGCAAGGGGTGTGTATTTGGCACGTATGAGGTCGGCTGTGTGAGTGAGGTTGTTGTCTGTGCAGTACTTCCATTCCCCTATCTGAATCTTTTTTATGGATGCATAACGTCGGCGTCCGTTGGAGTGGCCAATGAATCTGGGTTCGAGGATGCGGATGAAGTCAGGTTTGTGTGCTGAGGGACGAAGCAGTGGGGGGAGAATCTCAGGGGGAAGGACGGCGGGGCATGATGTTAGGGAGTCATGCGAGAGACCTTCATCAGCAGCAACGAGGCGGGTGGGCATGTGGGTGGGGTGAGGAGGGTGGCAGTCGAGTGGGGAGTGGGCAGGGGTGGGGGATTCAAACGATTTTATGGGTTTGTTACCGAAGTCTGCGGTGATGGTCTCCCAGCGGCCTCCGTTGTGGCGTTCCAGTAGGGATAGTAGGAGTTGTAGAGCGCTGTTGTGTCTGTCCTGTCTCAGTCCAGACATAGAGGGGCAGTTACCGGCCATGTGGCCGTTGCTAGTGAATTGGCCACATAGGGGGCAGCGCAGGGTGGGGTTGTGGGTAAGTAGGCGGGTGTTGTGGACGCCCCACATGAATTCTTGTTTGTGTGTGAACTGTGTATTTGTGAGAGTTGAGTGTTTTTTGTGGTAGGAAAAGTCGGCGCCGTCCGACGCGGCGCGGGCGAGGAGGGCTCCGTGTTTGGTTGTTTGCGAGAGAGGAGTGTGTGTGTGTATTGTGCTGTATTTGTGTGCGTCGGATTTGAGGTTGGTGTATCTGTAGGGAGTGGGGTCCCCTAAGGTTTGTGGGATGAGGGTGTATGGCCATGTCCAGTGGCCTATCGTGACTTCTGAACCGGTGGTGTATGTAGTATCGGGTGGGTGGCCATCCGCTATTTGGTTGGCGAGGGTGTCTGCGAGGTCGTTGCCGATGGAGTGGTTGTGGGCTTTTATTTTACCGAGGTGTGTACGGATGCCTGCTTCGCATCGGGTTTTAAGGGTGTGTGTGATAGATAGGAGGGTGTCGCGGTGAATGTTATGGCGGTAAGCAGAAGGGCAGTTTAAGTAACCTTGAATAAGGCGGAGGGAGCACGCACTGTCTGTGAGGAGGTGGGTGTGGCCAAGTTGGAGGCCTATATCTATGCCAGCTAATTCAGCACGGTTTATTGTATGTGAGGGAGGGGTAGAGGTCACCAGGATTTTGATTTTGGTGTCCGAGGCGGGGTGGGTAGCAGCTGCTCCGAGGGGGGTCGAGCCGCCTTTTTTCGAGCCGTCTGTGTAGACAAAGTCCTGCCAGTTCCAAGCAGGGGTGCCTCTGGAGGGGGGGTACGTTAGATGTACGCGGTCCGGGAGGGGGTATGTGAGGGGGTGTGTTGGGTTTGGGGGGCGGTGGTAGATACCGGCTGAGTGGGGTGAGTAGGCGTCAAAGAGGTGTGGAGGAGGGGGGTTGATGATAGGGTTGGGGAGGTGAGTGTCGTATATAGATTCGAGAGTGTTGTGGAGTGCTGTCATGGCTGTGGGTGATGGGAGGGCGGTGAGTGCGAGGGGGTTAGCGACGAGGTATATGTCCACCATCCATCGTGTGCCGAATGGGGTAGGGGTGGGGTTGCCGGTGTGTTGGTCGGGGGGTAGGAATGTGTTTGCGTCGTTGGGGAGGGTGTAGAGGTGGTGGGTGTATGGGGAGTTGATGTATTTGGAGTGGCGGTAGGGCGTGTGTTCCCACCTGGGGAGGATGAGGATGGTTGCGCTGGGTGTGTGAGGGGCTGTGAGGTGTGCGCTGGTGATTGCGTGTTCCATGGCTCGTCTCATGCATTCGTGGTCGTATTCGGGGTTTGCTATGTTGGTGCCTTGCCAGGTGTGTGGGGCATTGCTACCGCTAGATGAGAAGACTGTATCTTCGGGATAGAGGGAGTGGTATGTGTGGGAGTGAAGGGATTTATTGAGGGGGTCGGAGTAGAGTTCTGTCTGGATGCGGAATGTGTGACGGAGGGCTGTGAGGAGGTCTTCTCTGGTGGCCCATCTATTACGGGTGGTGGTGGCGGGTGTGGGTGAGTGTATTTCAGAGCGGGAGCCAAGGCGGGTGAGGAGGTGATAGACCTCCTCTTCAAACGTAAGATGAGAGAGGTCGGGACGGAAGAGTTGGTATAGGTGGCGAACTCTGGGGCCGTGAAGGGTGGTGACCGCTCGGCCGTTGGGAGTGCAGAGTATGGTGGTGTCGGGGAGTGAGGGGTGTGCGTGGATAGCGAATTTTCCGGTAGGGAGCATGTCAAGGTCGGGGTTGATGGGGTCGTGGTTAAATGAGATGAGGGGGTGTGACCATGGAGGGGGTCCGGGGTCAGGCAGAATGGGTGTGGTGGAGGGGACATAGCCGGAGTTAAATGCGGTGAGGGCGGTGGGGCCAGAGGGGGTCTCACTGATGGTGTCGTGGAGTTGTAGGCATGGGGCCCACTGCACTTCGTGGAGGTGGGTGAGGTCGTGGTGTTGGCCGCGAGCGCACCAGTCGCACTGCCATGTGGCTGGGCCTAGAGCCGGGCGGCACTGGGAGTGTATTGCAAAGTGCGGGCATGTGCAGCAGGTGGAGGAGGGTTCTGTGTTCAGGGTTTCGTGGCAGATGGAGCAGGTAGAGGGGGAGGGGGAGGGGAGGCATACCGATGTGGGAGTGGAGGAGATGAGGCGGAAGCCGTCGTCGAGTTGTAGCTGGATGTCCCATTCCGTGAGGTGTTCCGGGGCCCATTCAACCATGTATTGTGTTTGGCCGTATTCTGTGTCTTTGTGTTTGGAGATGATGCGTGTTACGTCGCAGGGGGGGTAGGGGTGGTCGGAAGGGGTGAGGTATTCTGAGTCTAGATGTGTGATGGGTGCTATGGGGGTGGGGTGTATGGTGCGGGGGGTGTAGATGCCGGATTGGAGGGCGTGGGTGGAGCGGGGGAGGTGAGGGGAGAGGAGGGGAATCCAGGAGGGATGTATAGTGGTGGGGGGGGATGCCTGTTTGTTATGGAGGTTCGAGATGGGGAGGCGGTTGTGGATAGTATCGAGGGGTTCGGTGAGGATTGCGGCGAGGAGGCGGATGGGGACGGAGAGTGGGGTAGTGGACCCCGTGAGTGTGGAGATGGTTTTACTTGATTTGAGGATGAAGGAGGATGAGGTGGCTCTGAGGAGGACTTGTGGCCACGAGGTGATGTTATTTTTCCAGAGGGGGGTGAGGCGGGGTAGGAGGGAGGCGTGTGTTTTGCGGGGAGAGAAATCGCAGTAGGCTTGTTTGTATGTGTGGGGGTCGGTGATGTGTGTGGCGGTGTTACGGAGTGAGGCGAGGAGTGTGTTGTCCTGAGTGGTGAAGTGGGTGCGGATTGTGGACGCGATAGGGTTGGTGAGGGTGAGTGGGGGGATGTTGTGGAAAAGGGTGCCTGCGTCCCGTTGAGCGCGGACTAAGCATTTTAGTGTGGGTGGAGTGTGACATGTTGACATGATGGATTCAGAGGGCCAGTGGGAGTACGTGGTGGATATGGTGCGTATGTGTGCGCGGGCCATGTGGCCTCTATATCCCGAGTTGTTCATGATTTTATGTAAGTGACAAACTGTGAGTTGTGCGGCGTGTGCTTTGAGGGAGGGGAGGCCGTATCCTAGGTCTGTGGTAGGGCGGTGGAGGGCGGTGCGGGGAAGACTACGTACCGATGAGACGGCGGAGCGGAGTGCGCGGCAGATTTGTCCCTCGAGAGTGTCGAGTTGGGAGTCGGTGAAGAGGCCGAGCTGGAGAGTGAAGTGCTTTCCGATGAGGAGACCACGGATGACCCTGATTCTGCGGGATTGAGTCAGTGGGGATGTGGAAAGTGCGGTGATGAGGGATGCAGTGGAACGTTTGAGTTCTTGCCAATGTTTGGTGAAGTTAAGGGAGGTGTTCAGTTCAACTCCTAAGACGCGGTACGTTTCTTTGGGGCCGATGGAGGGGATGGGGGTCGGTGTGGAGTGTAGGGAGATGAACTGTGATTGCAGGCGGGATGCAAGGAGGGTAGTGCTGGCCCGGGTAAGGGCGTTGCCTGTACGCCAGAGGGCTCCGGTGATGCAGCACTTGCGGATGTTGACTGTCATGCCGGTGTAGGCGCTGAAGAGGGAGAGTTTTCTTAGCTGGATTGTCATGTTGGGGGTCGAGCCCGTGGCGAGGCTGAGGTCGTCCGCGAAGCCGTGTCCCGGGTAGGTGGCTGTGGGTTCTGTGGGGTCAGCGTTAGTGGCGGGGGGGCCTGGGCGGTAGCCCCGGCTGCCCACCGTGAGCCAGCGAAGGAAGGGTTCGAGGAAGAGGGTGAAAAGGAAGGGGGAGAGGGTGTCGCCCTGGAGGGTTCCGCGATTGATGTCGATGGAAGGGGTGGGACCGTGGGGAGTGATATATGCCGTGGTTGAGACCCCGTACAGGTGTTCGCATGTGTCGACAAAGGTTGGGGGCATACCGAGTTGACGCATGTGTTTGAACATGATGCGGTGGTCCGCGGCGTTAAAGGCACCTTTGAAGTCCGCGTACATGACGTAAATGTCTTTGCTGTGGAGTTTCGCATCCTCCATCGTCGTAATGAGGGAGGAAAGGGCGTCGTGGATGCTGCGGTGTTGTCGGAATCCGTCCTGTTGGTCGCTGAGAATGCCGTGGGATTCGGCGTACTTCGAGCCTGCGTCTTTGATTAGTGCTGTCCAGAGTTTAAGGAGGTTGTTCATGAGGGCGATAGGGCGGTAATTATCGAGGAGGGAAGGGTCGCCTTTTTTATGTAGGAGGCAAGTTGTGCTGTGGCACCATTCCGGGGGGGTGTATGATTTATGGGCTAGGAGGGAGAGGAGAGAGAAGAGGGCGGAGCGGGTCGCCGGGGGTAGGAATTTGATTATTTCATTGGGGATACCGTCGGGGCCGGGGGCTTTGCCGGTGCCAAGGGAGTTGATGGTTTTATCGAAGGTATCGCGGGTAATCATGTCTGCTAGGGTGAGAGAGGGGTCGCCGCGGGGCTCGATGGTGAAGTTGTCGGGGTTGTCAGGGAGTTCCCATGGGGGGGTGGGGAGTTCGGGGGGGGTGGCGCGGTCGAGTTCTTTAGCGAAGTGAGTGTGCACCGCGTCGATGACGGCGGAGGGGGAGGAGGCGGTGGTTTTATCGGGTGTGGTGACGCGGTGGAGGGTGGAGGATGTGCCGGCGGGGGGCAGGAGGCCACTCTTAATTTTTAATCGGCGGTGAGACAGTTTGGGGCAGGAGTCATAGGCTATGTTGGCTCGAGTTTTTATTTTATTAATCCTATCCGTGGTGGTGGTGTGAAGTAGGTGGCGGATGCGTGCTTGGCATTGTTGTTTGATGGCGGTAGGGGAGAGATAGTCGGTTGTGTTTAAGAGGGTCTGGGCGATGTGAAGAGGGCCTTTGAGTTTGCTGCATTTACGGAGAGTGAGTATTTGAGTGCGTGTTTTTTTTGGGAGCCAGGTGGGGGTGTAGGTGCCTTGGGTTGGGCGTCTTTGTTTGTCGGGGAGGAGGGGCCAGATTGTGGCAGCGTGGTCCATGTGGCGGGAGAGGAGTGTGGTGAATTGTGAGGCTAGGGTGTCGAGGGTGTCTGGGGTGGCCGAGGTGTGTGAGGTGTTAAGGATTTCTGCGTGGAGGGATGCCGTTTGGTTGATGAGGTCTGGTGTGCTGTATTGGTATGATGTGATGTGGTCCGGTGTGAGTGGAAGGCGGAAGGTGAGTTTGCGCGTCGTGTGATGTGTGCTGGGGTGGGTGTGGGTAGTGGGGGGGTGTGCTATTAGTGAGAGAGGAGCTGGAATGACAAGGTGGATAGCGGAGTGGTCGGTGAAGTGGGAGGGAGAGGGGTATATCGAGCAAGAGGACGGTGGGAGGGTAGTGGGAGAAGGAGGGGTGGTGAGCCAGTGGTCGAGGCAGCCCCCGCTTCTGGGGAAGGTGGGAATGGGGTCGTGGAGGGGGTGGAGGTGGGATTTGAGGAGGGAGGTGAGAGCAGGGTAGTCCCCTCCCCAGAGGGTGCGGTGGTGGGGGTGGTCGTCCGCCAGTCGGAGGCCCCAAGCCGCGACTTCTGCGTAGAGGCGAGTCAGGTGGGGGGCGTGGAGCTGGGGCATATACGTGCCGATGAGGAGGTAGGGGTTGCCTGAGTGGGGGACGATTTTCAGGGCGGCTATATGGGGGATGAGGTGGGAGGGCGGGGTTAGTACAGTGGAAGATTGGAATGAGGTCCTCCGGACCGCGAAGAGAACGCCTGCGTTGGGTAGGGGCACATTTGAGTAGCAAGGGCGGGAGCTCTTGAGGTGGTATTGGGGGAGGGCCGTGCGCCAGCGGGATTTGTGGGTGGCGTGGTTGGTTTCTGTGAGGACCAGGACGTCTGGGTAGTGGGTGGTGGAGAGGTGTTCGACGTCCATGATGGAGGTGTGTAGGCCGCGGGTGTAGCGCTAGGGGGGGTGTCCGAGAGGTTGTCGACGAGAGGGGGTCGTGTTGGGGGGTGGAGCGGAGAAGGGAGGGGAGTATGTGGCGGGTGAGGCGAGAGGCGGGGCGGAAAGGTAGGAGGGGGGGTGGGGTAGGTGTGGGGGGGGTTTGCGAGGAGTGGCGGCTTGGGTGGGGGTTCGAAGCAGGCGGGGGGGGGAGAGGGTTGGGGGGGGCTGGGATGAGTGTGGGGGGGGTGTTGAGGGGGTGAGGGTGGGGCAGGGGGTCGTAAAGCGTCTAGGAGGTGCTGGCGTCCCTGTGGGAGGGGGGCTGCGCGAAAGGTATGGTGCCATAGCAGAGTGTGTAGGGAATAGACGGAGGACCGGGGGTCGAAGGAGGGGGGAGTATAGTTTTGGTCGGGGGGGGCAGTGGCGATGAAGTACGTGTGTAAGAGGACGTGGGTGCCGCACGACCATGCCCTGTCGGAGTCGTTTTGGCGAGGTGGGTTGAGGGAGTGGAGTTCGGCGATGGGAGGGGGGGGGGAGGAGTTCCAGTCGGAGATGAGTGTGAGTGAGCGGGCTAGGAGGTCGGGGGGGGGGGGGAGTGATGTAGGGAGTCTATCCAGGTAGCAGAGGAGTGTGTTAGGTGCAGAAGGCCAAAGTGCGAGTTTTGCCATGTCAAGACGAGGAGGGAGTGGTTAGGTGTTCCTGGACGTGGGGGGGAGCCACGGTTGGCGAGGTTGGTCCAGTGGCTGGGGAAGAGGGAGTTAAAGTGGTAATTATCGACTTCACTGTTAGTAATGACTGTGTATGAGGAGTTGGAAGTGGAGTGGAGTGTGGTAATTGCGGAAGCTAGGCAGTAGAGGTTAGAGAGGTCCTGGTATTGGCCCCACTGGAAGGAAAGGGCAGCGGAGGTGTCCAGGTAGCCGATAGGGGTGGGAAGGCCGGAATCAAGGTTTAAGTCGAAGAGAAAGTTATGCAGAGTTGAGCAACAGGTGTGGGGGTTAAAGTGGGCCGGGAGTGTGAAACGAGTATTGGTGTTTACAGGGTGAGGTTGGGTGTTCGGTTGGGAGTTCGGGGGGGGGGTGTGGGGTCTAACCTCAGTTATGTCCTGAGGGGACCTAATGATGACAGTCGGCCTGGTCGGCCGGGGTTGACATGTGGGGGTGGCTGGCCCTGGGGGAGGCGGTGTCGGCCGGTGGGGTGTCAGTGGTCGCCGCGTCGCCCTCAGGAAGGTCTTCGTAGCCTTCGAAGTCGAGGTCTTCGTAGTCAGGGGAGACGGGTGGAGGGGGGGGGTGGGTTGCGGCGGTAAAGGGAGTGGGGGAGGCTCCTGGAGGGAGGGAGGTGGGGTCGAGAGGAGGGTGAGGAGAGGGTGGGGCGGGGTGGGGTGGGAGGGAGGGGTGCGGGGGGGCGCGAGCCGAGGGGGATGGGGAGCGGTGTTTGTGGGGGGGTCTGGAGGGTTTGGTAACCCCTGCGGGGGAGGCGGGTTTAAGGGAGTGGTCAGTGGGGGGGCGTGTGCGGGGGGGGGAGGCTGCCGATGGGGGCTGTGCTGGGGGGTGGGAGGTAGGATTTTGGGGGAGGGTAGGAGGTGGGGTTAGGGTGAGAGTGTTGTTTGGGTGGGCGAGGATGAGGGGGGGGGAGTGGTTGTGGGGGGGAGGGCGGGGTGGTGAGGTGGAGGAGTCCATTGGTTCGGAGGAGTCTTCTGTGATGGTGTGGAGAGGGGAAGGGGTGATGGTGGGATGTGGGAGCGAGGGGGGGGCCGGAGGGTGGGGGGGGATGCGCGTGGTAGGAAGAGGTGGAGGTGGGATGTGAGGGTGAGGGTTGGGGAGGAGGCCATGTGGTGGGGGATGAGATGGCCGGGGTGTTGGAGAGTTGGATGTCCGGGAGGGAGGAGAGGTCGAGGGGGGTGTCCTCGATGTCCTGCTGGAGGAAGGTAGAGGGTGCCAGGTGCCATTGATTGGGGATGTGGTTATCTGTGAGGTGATGGAACCATTGAAGGAGGAGGGCAGGGGTGTTGCGGTGGAGGGTGTATCTTTTTGTGATTGTGAGGGGTTGGGGGGAGGGGGGGGTGGTGAAGATGGGGTCGGAGAGGCGGGCTTTCCCGAAGGCGGAGTAGTGGTGAGGGGTGATGTTGAGGGTGCAAGTGGAGTGGGTGAGGGCGCCTCTGTGTGTGTATGTGTGGTTCAGAGGGATGGTGATAGTGCCGTTGGTGGAGATGATGATGCAGTACATGTCGGGGCATAGGGAAATTTGGATGCTGGTGGTGATGTTGGAGGAGCTGGAGGGGTGTGACCGAAAGTATGAGCCATCGGGGAATTTTCGCAGTGATGTGTATTGGGAGGGGTGGGGGTGGTGTTGGGTGGGGGGGGTGTTTGTGGGGTTGGTGTGGGTGAGGTGTTCGTTGGCAGTCTGGGAGAGGAGGGTGTGCAGCCAATGAGAGGGGGGAATAGTGCCGTTGGGTTTGATGCAGGGGAGGGAGAGGGAGTGGCGGGATTGTATGAGGACTGTGGTGAGGCAGGTGTCAGTCCATGATAGACCGGGGACAAGACCGGAGACTGGGGGGGGAGTGATGGTGATGGTGTTGAGGTGATTATCAGGAGGTACGTGTTCACGGGGTGAAAATGAAAGGATTGGAATGGATACAGGTCCGGATTGTGAAAGGATGGGGTTCTCGGAGAGGTGTAGGATATTTACCTAGAATGAGGAGGGGTCGGCTTCGATCGGGGTCGGTGTGTCCAGCGGTTGGATGGCGTCCGCGAACTGGAGGACGAACTGGGCTTGTTCCGGAAGGTCCTCGAGTTTGCATTGGGGGTGAGTCGAGGGGGCTGGGCCGGTCGAGGTGAGTGCAGTGGCGAGGTCACAGGTAAGGAGGTCCTGGAGGAGGGCGATCATTTCTGGGCCGGTGATACCGGAGAATAGGGGGGAGCGGATTTTCACGCGACGACCTGAAACTGCGGGAGCTGTGGCATCTCGGAGGAAGCGAATTTTCTGCTGTCGCAGAATGTTCAGGACCGAAGGGGAGAAGGTCGTGGAGGGAGGCACGGGACCGGCCGAGCTGAATTCACGCTGGTGTGAAGTAAGCTGGTACACGAGACCGACCGTTATACAGGAGGTGGGGATAGCGAGGCCGATCTCGTGAAAGCCTGAGCGGAGCTCGTCGGGGAGGGGGGTGGCATCATTGCATTTTGTTGCAGTGGGGTGTGGAGTGCGAGAGAGAGTCGCAGACCAGCTCGTCTGGTGGGCGAGTTCCCGTCCGATTATATTTTTAATTCGGTTGGGTAGGTCGGTGAGGCCGTTGACGCGTTCGAGGAGCCATCGGCGGGCCGACGAGCAGGCGGACGCGATCGGGTCAGGGTGTGACTGGTCGGGCATGAAGATGCCGTGGAGCCAAAAGCGGGCAAGGGGGGGGGGGGGGGTTGGTGGAGTACTGGCCTGTGAGGAGGAGTGTGTCGATCATTCTGGTGGAGAGGTCGTCGGCCGTTCCAAGTTGCGCGGTTGACTGCGGGACAGAAAGGACCAGGGGGGTCTGTAGGCCTCGATGGAGCGGTAGAGGGTCTGAGGCTGTGCCTAGGACCTGTTGGGGGCGGGGAAGTTGGGTGGTGGAAAGGAATGGGGTCAGCGGGTGACCCGCGAGTGTGTTTCTGGGATGGTGTATGTCCGTGAAGCGGCCATGTTGCGGGGGATCCCACAGCAGCACCTGCTTGTAGGTGGGGGGGGGGTTGAGCGATGAGGACATGGTCGTCGAGCAGTGTGTCGAGAGAGGAGTGGGGGTAGTTAGAGGAGGTGTGGCTTGTCGAGGCAGGTGAGAGGTGTAGTGCGCGTGTTGGCTGCACGCGACCAGGTGTGATGGGACCTGGGTTTGGTGGATGTTGGCGGCGGACAGGGACGTCCGGACGCTCTGAGGGGCGCGATGGAGTGCGCCGGCCGCCGGGGAGCAGGGTTTTTGTAAGCGATGTGTATCGCAAAGGTTCTGTAGTACTTTAACGGGTACCGATGTGGTTTTCGAAATGGATGGCGCGGTAGCTGTTGGGGGGATGAAATTCAAATCCCTGGAAGCTGCGCCTTTGAGTGTGTACCGTCTGGTGTCGCTACGGATCCACTGACCAGTTTGAGCTAGGCTCGGGTGGGGAGAGGTGAATGGTACACGCTGTTCAGCGGCCCTGTCCACCAGTCTTGCGCTCGATGGGAGGCCAGGCCCAGAGCGAAGACGATCGGCGTTGCTCATTCGAGCTACCGACCCATCCCCGTTTTTTGAGGTTCAGTAGTACTTTAGTAGTACTTTGGATCTTTTTACTGTCTTTAGTGACGGTAGGATACGTTTTTTATTCGTGAACACTTGGGTTAGCTTGCAAAAATAGTAAGCCGACCCCGACCAGCCCATCGGGAGGCATGCGAGGCGCCACAGCTCGCCGCGGTAGTTGACTGTGAAGAAGTCTCGGTCCGCTTCTCTGATGCCGAGCGTGTAGTAGCCGTCCGCTAGGTCGAGGGAGACGAAGTAGTCGCCCGGGCGGGACAGGTGGCGAAAGTGCTCGAGGGTCTCGCAGGACATCTTGAATTCCGCGCAATAGCGGTTCAGCTCGCGGAGGTCGATGATAAGGCGCCACTTGTTTATACCGGGTTTCGGGACGAGGAACATGCGGGAGACGTAGCGGGGGTTGGAGGCGCGCTCCCAGGCTCCGCAGGCTTCGAAGCGTGGAAGCTCTGTAGCTAGGAAGTCGAGTTGAGGTTGGGTGGCGTCCCTCATGGAGACTCCGTGGTTGAAAGGTTGGGGACGTAGGCCGTTTTTGAACTTGACCCGCACGCCATGGCGGATCCAGTTCACGACTTGACCGCTCGCGCCGATATGCTCCCACTCCCGCCATTTCAGCCGCACGCGGTGACGCATGTAGCTGGAGGACGGGGAGCATGAATCGGCGCGGCGGGCCACACCATCATTTCTTAGTTGTGGGTTTCGCCCCGTCGCTAGGTTTAGTGCCGGCCGCCGCTGCCGTTGCTGCTGCTGCTGCGGCCTTGCGCTTGTCGGCGGCTGCTTTCTTGGCCTTGGCATCTTGTCCGGGTGGTTTGTCCGGCGTAACTCGAGCGAACGCCGCTCTAGCAGCTGCCTTGCGGGCGGCATGCAGTCTGACTTCGAGGGTCCGATCGACGAACGCTTGGCGTAGCTCGTCCAGTGCGCTCGAGACCGCGGTAGGGCGTGGGCGGCAGAAACGCTCGTGGGCGAGTTCGGCGAACACTCGGTCCGTATCCGAGCTCGTTTGTCCGCCCTTGGTGAGGCGGAGGAAGCCCAGTCGAGTACGGGCGGCCTCCTCCGTCGCTGTGTGGGTGCGATGACCCGCTCGGATGAGGGCAACGGCCGCCGCCTGCTCCGCTGGTAGAGGAGGTCCGGTTGATAGCGTGTCCAAAGCCTCGCTGATTGCCGCGTTGGCGCAGCTGTCGAAGAAGGCATAGCACCCGATGTGGAGGTACTCGTCGTACCCCGCTTGAGATTTCCGGTCGTTGAGGAAGCGGGCCGTGTCGTCCGTTAGCGTCCACAGACGAGGTTCGTCGATGTCGCGAGGGGGTCGCTCCAAACCGGCCGGAATGATTTTACCGTAGGCGGTAAAATCGACGAACTCGGGCTCGTGGAGCTCGGGGTCGTCGTTCAGCACGTTGATAGGCTGCTCAGGGGCTGCCTTGCCACCCTCAGTCGCAATGGTCGCGTCAGGGGGAATGGACTGCTGTTGATTCGGAAGCACGGATGGGCCGGTCAATCGTTCGAGCTAGGCCAGTAAGGCGGTGTTAGACGCCTGAATCTGCTCAGCCAATCGGAGTTCGAGGGCCGAAACCGCGCTTTGAATCTGTTCGGAAGTACGCCGTTCGATTACAGAGGGGAGGGGGTCGACTCCGGGGGCGGAGGACGACGGCTCAGGCTGTATGTTGTTAGACGGCGACTTAGAACGTGGGGAAGTGTCTCGTGACGCTCGAGTGCGCATGAGGCGATGGTAAACTGACTCCCTGCTCGACTACGAGAGTCGAGACTGCAATTGCGCGAGCCAGATGGGCGAGCGCAAAGCAGAGAGTGCCAGTGCTCGGGGGTTGCACCGGCTTAAGGGGCTGCCGCTAGCTAGTGCTGCTGGGGGCAGGGCATGGGGCGTTGCGCTAGGCGTTTCCTCAGTCCTCGAGGGTTACCTCGAGGACTGGGTGAGACGCGCCGCTTTTACAGTAACGCTTTACCGTTCAGTTTTGCGTTCTGTCACATATGTAAGTAAGTTTTTCAAACCTCTAGATTTAAAACAATCTGATTATATAAATCGATCGGTTTTTCCCTCTTTTCTTCTTTTTGCTTGGCGGCATTCACTCATTTCTCTTGCAAGAAACTCATTATTATATTGAATAAAACGATATAAGCGATGATCCGATACTCCAACCCGTATTGAAATTGAAATTGAAATTGTTCACAACATGTGCCGGCAAAATGGACCGACTGTTGTCTCTCGGGCCACTCTACTTCGCTATACAGGACTTATTAGCAAGTTGGGCCCGGGTCTCTTCGACCAGGTACACCTATCGACACACCTAGCTTCACTGTGTGTCGACGTTCCTCGGGAGTTAAAAACTGTAAGCAACCGCAGTAATTGCCACAGTCCCCCCGCCTAAGCAGTAACAGCGTAATAATTTTGTAATCAAGAAAAGCAGATATAAAAATAAATCCACTTGTCGAGAAATGCAAAACTAAACTGCTGCTCGACCTTCACGATGCTCGGCCCGCTCCCACCGAACCGGGGTGCCGACCGGCCGAGGCCGGTCGGCGTTCGGGAGGGACGACGGGCCAGCCTAATCTAGCTCCCGCGTGACTTCGGTCTTGCCGAAGATAGGAGGGGAAAGGCTGGCAAAAAACCCCTCCTCGCGCGGTCGCTCGTCGATCCCGCCGCCCCATCCCGTAAGCCCCGCCAAGGTCGCCGCCGCATCCGCCGACGCGACGGTCCTCCTTGTCGAGGTCCCCCGTCACCTCCAGGGCAGATTGGGGGGACCGAGACACATAGACATAGAAAAAATTAGCGCTCCTTCCTCCGCACCTGAATTTTCTCCGCTCATTTCCCCGGTTTTTTTCTCTGTCTGGTACCCGGGTACCTGTCAGGTAGTCCGGCATGCGTCCGTACCCTCCCCCCCTCTGATGCGCGTCCACCTAGCAGACTTTGTTGAAACAAGGGCCTCCGCGCTCACCCGGGCCCCCCCGCAAGGGTCTCGTCTATCCGGTAGTGGGTATCGAGGAGGGGGGGGGGGGGGGGGGGTCAGGTCGCCGTAGCCGGATCCGTCGGGCCGCGGGTGCACGGAAATTAGTCAAAACCCTCCGTACGGGGTTTTCCGGCGGCGCCGACCCGGAGGGTCGTCGTCGCCAGATCTTGTCGCTCCGTCCTTCGCGACAGGCCTCCTTGCCGCCCAAGCCTACTCCTCCCCCCTCGGGAGGTGTATCCTGTCGGCGTGGCGGCTCGCTAGTGAGCGCCCTACCCTAGTGCTGCTCCCCAACTAGCTCGACGCCGGGTACGGACATTATTTTAATTTTCCAAAAAAAGCCCTCCGTACAGGGCTTTCCGGTGCAACCCGTATTTTGTATAGTTTTTCGTTATATTCTTTTTTTTGCACCCCCGCCCCGGGCACTACGATGCAGTTTTCCGCGTCGCGGTCTGTCGCATCTTCGGCCTACCCTCATCCCGCATCCTCTCTACTCTACGCTCCCCCACTGCTTGTGCTTCTTGCCATCTCTCGGTTCAAGCTATGCGGGGTGCGTTCTCGTCGGCGGGTGTTGACATGTCGGACGATGCGTGGGCCACTGCTTTCGCGGACCATTTGGCTCGATGCGGCGGAGATGCCTCGGTCCACACCGCTCACTCTTGGTTAGTGACGGCCCTTGCGGAAATCATCTCCGAGGTTCGTGGCGCACTCGGGGTTGGCGTCAAGGTTGTCACAGATCCCACGATGTTAGTTCAACTCCCCAACGGCCGCGACGGTCTCCCCGCGGATGTGGGTGTCTTGCACTATCACGGCATCCGAGGCTCAAAACTTGCCCTTGATGCCGTGGTTTCCGGGTTGTTCGGCGTTTCTAGCCCCCCGTCACCCGAAGTCGCTCTCCGCCGTGCTGAGAAGACCAAGTTCGAGAAGTACTCCGAAGGGGTGAGGAGTCGGCCCGACATCCGTTTCATTCCCTTTGTTGTCACGAAATTTGGTACCCTCGGCGGCCACGCCACGGCTTTCTTGACGGAGCTAGCCAAGCAGGCAGCCGCATCTAAAGGGATGCATGTGGGCAAGTTGTTGGCCTCATGGCATCGAAAGGTCTCTCTCGCCGTCCATGTTGCTCACGCGGACAACGTCTTGCGCGGTTTGTCCGCCGTTGCGGACGGCGTGGAGGCCGCTTCTTCCTCGGCCGGGATGCCTTCTCCTGCCACGGCGCTCTTCACCCGCGCCATGGGCCGCAAGCGTCCCCGTGCTTCCTCGAGCGGCGCGTGAGGCGCCGCTTGTCGCCTCCGCATGTTGCATTCTCGGCGTGGCCTTGGAGTTTCCTTAGTGTAATCTGCTAGGTTTGTGCACAATGTAGTGCTTTCCTTTTGCCGTGCTTTGGATTCCGTGATCCTCTTGTCACTCAAGCCCTTTTGTTTCCCCTCCCACTTTCCCTGTCCGTGCTCATCTTGTTCTTCTTGTAACCAATTCACCGCCGCCCCGGGAGGGGTATAGGTTTATACACTCTTCTCATAGAGTCCGTAACTAGTGAAATAGGGCCTTTCGCATAGGGCGGGTGTTTATCATGTAGGGCTTCTAGGGTTTAATTGTACTTTAGCTCGTTGAAATGGCGGACCGAAACTTGTGTTGACGGTGAAGTAAAGGGGGAAGCGGGGCGCAAATAGGGCATGTCTCGGCTACGATTTGACGTATAAGGGTTTGCGGGTCAGCCCCTGATTCGGCCGCCCC